>JAZKJV010000776.1:0-600000 GCA_037367405.1 Ottelia alismoides
TAGCAATAAAAGTCAAGTCAATTTTTAGAGGTATTTGATCTATTAAAAAGAGTTAACGACATTGAGAATCAAAGAGCAAGAGACACGATATATCTCAAAATTTAGCATGTTTATATATGTACTAAAATATCTTATGAATAATGCCATAATGTAGATAATGAAGCAAGCATAAATTGAAACTTGAACGGAGATTGTATTCTCAAGATATGCTAAATGGAGTCCAAGAGCATAAGTGCAAAGAAAAACATAAAAATAAAAAGAAAACTAATCACAAACAAGCCCTTGGATGGCATAAATGCAATATTTGAAACCCGATTGGGCTTCCCTGTAATTTCTCCAAGTATGTGGGTTCCAAAATGTAATATTAATAGAATGGTAGGATCTCCTTGTAATTTCTCTAAGAGTGTCATGTGAGGTGCTTGAGGAGGGACCTGTTTGCAAAATCGAGAAGCACCGAGGGGTTAAATGTAAATTTCCTAGCCCACACGTTGCACACGCGTGGGCTACCGGGGCAAATGGTCAGCTGCAAGGTCGGGATGTGTGTCGGGTCTCGATGCTCTAGAAAGTGTCTTGGTCCCACCAAGCCCGTAGGCATGGGGCAGAGCGTGGAGACAAATATGGATCGTCCGATCAATTAGATCGGATGGTATCTAGAGCTCGGGGTCTCCTTCCTCTGCCTCCTTCACACGGTGGCGATGGTGGGGCACAGATCCCACCAAATCATCTCCGAGATCCTCCACCTTGCCTTCTTTCTTGGGATGCTTCGCTAGGTATAGGCGAAGACCAGGGAAGCATGGTGGAGCGTAGAGAAGATCTAGGGTTTGGAGATGGCGGCAGCACGCCGGCGCACTAGCTTTAGAATGGAGCCACCTTCTAAGCTCCAACCAGTTAAGGGGTTATCCTACAAGGGGGTTAGATGTGAAATAGTCGAATCGAAGTGGATGGTATGGCATACATCAGGGTGGAGAAGCGATGCCTGGGGTATGGGAAGGTGAAATATTAAGGTTTTTACGATGGTCTAATGTAGTCTACACAAGGCGAGAACTACACTATCGTTGAAGTGACCGCTAATGAAACCCTAAGTGATTCAACAATTAACCCATGATATAAATTAAGAAATGAAAAATAAGATGTGGAGTTAAAATTTATTATTACTCTGCAATAAAGGTATGCATAGGTTTAAGTCTTGTGTAGAGGTCGAACACATGGAGAAAATGGTAGATTGGACAAGTAAATGCACACAATGGGTGTTCTTCTTCTTGTCTAAGTGTTTTTGGTGCGGCCTTTTAATTTTATATTTTTTATAAATTTTATTTTTTATATTTTTAAATTCTTTTAATTTTATATTTTATATTTTTTTCATTTTAATTTCCTTTTTCTTTTTAATATATAATATAAGAATATATAAGACTATATACATACAATATAAAGTAATACAATTATAACACTACCAAATATAACAAAAATTGCAGAATTACGTATTTTTAGGTTTTATATACTTTTCTACTATTTTTTATTTTTGGGGAATTTTTATATTTTTTATATATTTTAAAAGTAAAAAATATATCAAAATAGGGATCAAATAAATAAGTTGAATTGATTTGGAGACTAAAAATAGCAAATATTGTCCAATATTTTCCATCAACTTTAATATATAATAAATAATAAAAAGAAAATTACAAATAGAAATGATTTTTTTGGAATTTTTTATATTTTATAAAGGATTTTGGAGCTTTTAAATTTTTAGTTTTTTTCTTTCTCTATTTTAATGGTTTATGGTCCGGAGGATTAAAATAATAAAATAAACAATATATATTTTTGTGGGAATTTTTGAAAAAAGTTTATATTATTGGTATTTTCTGAGTCAAACAGGGATAAAATGTGCTTTTTTATGTATGTCTAATAAATAGTTAAAATACCTAAAATGCAAATGCAAAAACATGTCGTGAAAGTACACATTAGTAGACACTTAACCCTATGTTTATGTAATTTTTGGAGCATAGATGATAATTATAAAAATTAAACAACAAGCCCAACAATTATTTAACTAGAAATGACATATTTGCAATTAAAATAAAAAGAGAGGTGATTTCTATAAAATGCTAAAAATATTAAACTAATATTTAATGATTACGGAATAAAATGAAATACAAAAATTTGAGAGGGTTTCTATGTAAAATTGCCACCTCACGTGGGACCACACGTGAGGTGACATTGACTGGACCCAATTGCAATAGTAAATAAGCACAGAAGGTTAACATGCAAATATTACAAATATTTTAAATTGATTAAATAATTACATGACCAAAATAAAATAATACAGAAACATGGGTGAGATCTGCAAATTACCTCCACTAAGCGCTCGGGCAGACGGCTCAGATGTCTTCGCTTGCCACGTGTCTCCCATTGTGGATGATGATAGTTCACTATTGACACCCAGGATTAGATCCTTGGGAAGGATCTGACGGTCGAAGCTATGCAGATTCGATGGCTACGACTTCGATTGGAAGGCAGAGGAAGATCGGACGATAGACGAGATTGCTAGAAGATCACATGAAGAACTTGCCCTGGGCGAGTTTAAAATCGAGAATGCTCAAGCTTCTAGCCACCAGCATCGTCGTTGAGGATCTTAACACATTCCAGCACCCTCCATGAAGCTCTCGGTGCCTCAAATATATCTAGGGACCATCGGTGGGTCCTTGGAGATCGATGCTTCATCAGAGATCTGGGAGGTGTTTGTCTCGAGCAGATGGCTCGCAGAAGGATCCTTCGGAACCTGCAAAAGAGATAAAGAGAATCTCAATACAAGGGACAAGGTCTTGGATGTTATTTGGTGTTTGATCGAGGTGTGGATGACGCGGATGATGAGGTTCAGCAACAGGTAGTGGAGATGAACCCCGAGGTCCAGATCTAGGGAGATTCTGGATGGTTGTGGTGGGCGAACAGTGTAGAAATGGTGTCAAGAAGAGAGGGCGGCTGTGGTGGTTGGAACATGCATGTACAGGCGTAGAACAATGGATGTAGCTCTAGAGCTTCGGTGAAGGTTATGGTCTACAACTAAGCTAGAACAATAATCAAAAGGAAAAATAAAATGTGGAATAAAAATCTACCATCTAAATCTACATATAAAGCAAGAGAAAGAACCTCGAGTTGGTCAGGACCAACGAGATCGACCTCACGGTGGAGGTCTCGCCGGAGATGGTGGAAACCGCCTCTACACCCCTCCTCGTTCCAACCAAATGTTAGGTGAGCTCCCTGAAACGGATCTCAAACCCTGGAGCACAAAAGGAAGAGAAGCAAGGTAGCCAACGTGATTCAAAAAGTGAAGGAAGGTGAGGGGCTTGGTTATGTACATGTGACGATGGGAAGAGTTTGAGAGAGGATCACAGGTGTATCAAAGAGATTCAGTACTAGGCAAGGCCTCGCAAAAAATCATGGATGAATAGTAATCAAATCGTATAAAGATATCGATCCTCCTCACGCTGTGTATCAAGGCGTAGAAAATGGAGAAAAAGGCAGGTCAATTACGTCTGACAAGGCTAGGCCCGAGTCAGAAGAGTTGACTCAAGTCAACAGTCGGGCCTCTCCTATTGGTCCAGATGGGCCGCTAGAAGACAAAACCAGCTGGAAAAATATATATATAAATAAAAGAAATTAATTAATTAATTAAAAATTATAAAATAAAAATTGTTTATTTTTATATAGTATTTTAATATGATTTTTATTTATTTTAATGGGTTTATTTATTACAAGTTACTTTTTTTAGGTTTATTTATAGATATACTCATATATATTTTGAGTATCTTTATTTTACATTTTTTTATTATTTTATTTATATAATTTATAATTATTTTTATATACATAAATATATTTTTATTTTATTTTTCTGATATAATATGTACAGTTAAATAAATTTGGATATTTATTATATAAGTATAGTATATTCATCTATTTTTGTATATTATTTTATCTTGGTTTTTTATGTATGGTTTTATTGTATTATAAATATGTATATATATGTAAATAATATTTAAAAAACATAAAATTATAAAATTATAAAAATTATAAAGAATAAATAAAATGGAATTTTTATTCAGCTATATTGTACAATCGGGGTCCAAAACCTAACTTTTGCATCTTAAATCCAAATTGAAGGAAACCACTTCATTAAATACCTTATTAATAGTTATATACAATTAAAGGTGGTTTTGATATATTTTGAGTTTATATGGAGAAGATATGGGTCTGAGAAGTTTGGGTTTTGGCTTTTTACTTAGAGTATAAAAAGTACATTGTATATTATTTTTGTGTAAACTCAATTTTGTATTTTTCTATACATTTTATATAGAACTTTTATGTGCAAAGTTTCTTTATTTGATGTGTAAATCATAAAGAATAAAATATGTACCAAATGGGGCTTATTGAAGAATAAATAAATGGGATTTTTATTGGATTTTTAGCCCTTATCTCCCTCTACTTTATTCTTTGTTGACCTAGTCATCAAGATACCTAGGTCTCGCGGTTTAGGGTCATAAAATACCTTTGGCATTTTTTTCTTTTTCTTTTAAATATTCTATAATTTTGACACTAAAACTATATTTTATATACAATAAATGGAATAAATTATGAATGTTATTTGTACAAAATAATGTTATTTACATGCATTTAGCTAGGATTTTTAGGGCCAAAATGATATAATAAATGTGATGAAATGGAGATTCATCACCCCCTATACTTGCCTTTGCTAGCTCGTAGCAATCACTTATGCAATAAGTATAGAAATAAAAACAAAAATAAAGAAAAATAAAGAACTTGGATTGATTTTAATTCTTAAACTTGTCTTTATAAAATCAAAGTTTAGAGCTTAAAGTCAGACCATTGGATTTTAGGTATGGTTGTAACCTTATTAGGAAATGGATTTGAAACACAACAACTATTGAGAATCACAAAGCCCTGCTCGAGTCTCCTCAATAGTTAGGTCAGAATAAGACAACTCATATGTAAACCCTTATGACTATGAATCTATCTTGGATAGTGTATAAGATATGTAGCTCTCCTCGGCTGAAGTGGTAAAAGTCAATCTTCTCCAACATGGTGGCCCTAATTCTCCAATCCAACAACTCTTTCCTTGAGAAGCAGGGCATTCCCTTCTAAGTTCAAGTACAACCTGCTCAAGAAGAGGAGGTGGAGAGAAGAATGGGCAGTAGCCAGTGTAGCTACCTATCCTAGGATGCTTGATCAGTGTAGCCAAGTCATCCGACTGCAGGCTCACAATATAAGACTTGAAGCTCAAGCTTGCTTATTGACTATACAAATATATACACTCCGGTAGAACTTTTTTTTCAGTCAGGCATGCCCACTTTTTTGGAGTTTTTTATTTTTTTCATTTTTTGAATACTATATACAACATCATTTACATAAGGACTTTTTCTTCCTGAGCCAATAGACTATCCCTCTTTTGAAGTGTTATAGCAACTTACAACTTCTTTCTTTAGATCTCTTCGCTACTGAATCGATTTGGGGTACAATGACCACAAATGTGTGACTTCCAATGTTTCCATTGGCTTGTGTCTCATGCCGGTAATTCAAGCACTCTACTACTTCAACTAAGGTGAGCAAAGTGAAAAGTGTTGATGCGCAAGCTAGGTCATTATCAACAAGAGCTATGCATGTGTTCTGAAATACTCTACTTAGGCAGTCAAGACGACACCGAACCAAGTCTCGTGATCTCAAAAAACTAAGTCAAATAGAAAGGAATTACCTCAATTCCAGTTCCTACAAGGTTCAAGTGATTAAATTAATTTAAGGTCCAACCAAACTCCGATCTTCTGATTTTACTTACTTGTTCAATTATCAAACTCAATTCGAAAAATGCAAATGCTATGCACAAAGCAAAAAAACATTTTGTGATGCAATTTTCTTATTTTGAACTTTATGGATTTTTGAAAAGGTTTTGCAAATTTTTATGCAATTTTCAAAAAGATTATGCAAATGTCAAATGTCTTTGGGATTTTTATTCTGTAAATTTTTAGGGACTTTTCAAAACAAAAGTTTTTGGGACAAAAAAGTAGGTACATATATTTACACGGAAGTGCTTCTTATTATTTACAAGAGTTGAGATTTTTAGGAATTTACAAGTCTATATGTTTGTAAAGAATGTTCATAGTTCTCAAAATAATTTGAAAAGAATTTTTCAAATTATTTTGAATACATCTTTTAAAACTAATTTGACAATAACTTTTATAAATATTTTACAAAATTTGAAACCATTTTGCAGAGATTTTTCAAATAGTGCATATAGATTTTTTAAAATATTTTTACAACCATTTGCAAGTGGATTTTCAAAATATTTTATTTCGAACAAAGAAAAGAATTTTTTACAAACAAAATATTTTTACAAAGGTTGAAAAATATTTGCAAAATATTTTTCAAATAATTTTCGAAAGATTTTTTAAAAAGATTTTCAAATCATTTGAAAACATTTTGCAAAACATTTTCTCTTATTTATTAGTCAGTATATACAAAGAATTTTATTAAATTTTATACAAGTTTGTAATTATATACATGAGTAATTAATTGTATTTTAACCATACTTATTGAAAATACGAAATACAAGTTATGGCTAAAATAGATATGAAGTATATACGCCCCCCTATACTGAGCTTGAGCTATATCCTCGTAGACTAGAGAGAAAAAGAGAAGACATAACTCGTACTGAGTATAGAATAGCCTAAACTATAGAGACAAATAAACAATGGAGGGATGAATGAAATGAATGAATGAGAATTAATGAGAATTCGATCGTCCCCCTATACTTAGGACGCAATAATCCTAAGTATAGAATATTGTACATAAGGTAGGGAGGGTCAAGAGTGATATGAATAGATCACAATTAGACTGGTGATGAATCCCTGATTCTCACTCTTTATTCTTTTATTTTAGCTATTTATCTTGGCAAAACATCATGTGGATAAGTATAAATACAATAAGTTAGCATTAAGCATGCATTTGTTAAATGTATATATTTAGCATGTATTTGTGCAAAAATAAAAGAATAAAGTAAAAAAAAGAGGAAGGAGGTATTTAGAATAAATACATAGTAACCCGAAACCCAAGAGAAGGTCAAACATTGACCTGATCGCCAAATAAAATAAGTAGAGGGAGATAGGGCCTAAACCTATATTGTTTATATCATTTATATATGTAAATAATTATTTTTGGATAAAATAAAAATAATATGTTCTTTTTACCTCCTTGTATATAGTCCAAAAAATAAAACAAAAAATCATAAAAATAAATAAAAATTAAAATAAAATCATCTCTCACTTGTACAAAATACATGTATACAAACAAAATTCTCTATTTATATACATGTGCATAACTAATAAAAATAAAATAAAATTATTTTTGACTCCTAAAAACATGTTGTAAATAAATAAAATACAAAATGAGGGCAATTGTGTAAAAATAACAAAATAAAATAATTGTACAAAATACATAGGTATATTATACATGTATATAATACATTATACTGTATAGATATTAATTATTTTTCGTAAAAATAAATAAAAATCACAGAAAATTCCATAAAAATAATAAACATTTTTTATGTTGAAAACTTTTTGATTTAAAATCGTTTATTTTTTTATCGAATTTTATAAGTATTTTGTAAATCCTAATTTTCTGATTGGCCGATTAGGATTGTTGACCATGGTCAACAGTTCCTTCTTTTAGGGTCAGACTCCGATCCTGTTCGATGGAACCTCTTCTCGAAATTTTCTAGCCCGATTCTATGCTCCGTTGGCCTCGAGATTTGGACCCAATAATCTTTATACCTCATACATCCTTGAGGGTCCTTTGTCCGATCCGATTCGCCCTTGGGTTTTGCGCTTCACTTCGATCTTTCTGGACCCCCGAATGACCTATAAAGCATCTTCTCTCACCTCCATAGAGTTGCAGCTCATGTCTTGCACCTCCGTCCAGTCTTAGCCACCTCCGGTTGAGTGACAGCTTCCAGAGGGACCCTTCGGATCGGAGTGTGGTGGAGCATCCACGTTGCTCAAGCTACGTGACTGGCGGTCGCCACCACGTTCAGCATCCCGACCTTCCACAGGTTGGTTGAGGCCACTACCTCGCTAACCATCTTTTCCTAGAGCTTCAGATCTCATCTAGACCTTCAGGTACCCTTTTATTCCCCGTTCATTCCTTTGTTCAATTCATCCTCTTCATTTCATGATGCCGCACGTTCATCTGATCCGACCAACTGATCGGAGCCCCGTCCTTCGCATCCACCCATTTAGATCGACCCACCGCATCGCCATCCATCTTCCCCCGTAGTATGATTACCCTTAGGATCGACCACTAAGTTGAGATTGAGGTTCAGATCTCCATTATCATCGTTGAAGATCGAACCCCACCCCACCATCACTTCTTTCCGTTTTTGCTCAAATAACCCCAACCGGTGCTTTGCTCCGAGTCGAGCTTACCTTCGTAGGAGTTAGCACGCGTTGGGACTCCAGTTCCAACCTCCAGAGGCTCCATCTGAGTAGCTCCAGGCCACCTTCGCTGCCATGCATATCTGCCAGAAACTCCCCCATTAGACCCATCCATTCAACGCGGGAGACATCCATGATTGTCCCGGGCCCTTCCGATCGATCATCGGAGCTGAGAATACCATCCTAGGCTCTGGCAAAGTTTATCGGGCCCTTGTTCTTTCAAGCCCCCTATCTGCCATTTGATTGGACCACCTATGCCAGATCGCATCTTCACCACCAACACGAGCAGCATTACAACCGTTAGATCTGAGGCCTGACGCATCTGCGCCCCACATCCCCGACATTCTCTGGGGCGTCAGATCTGACACAGCAGGAGATTCGCACTGCACGTCTTCGCACCACCAGAGAATGCCGTGTATCCCCCGCGTGCACCGCACATGCCCTACGAGGGTATATTGCACTTTTTTCCCTATGCTTTTATGTTTTACTATTTAGTCTATTAAATAAAGTTGTAGTTCGAACTTTTTGCATATTAGACGGTGATGTTTCCAGTGTTTGCACTTTAGTCCTCCCAGTTTGAACTCGTGTGCACGCCCACGTGCCTTTGTGGTGTTTTTTCATATCTTGCCCTGCATTTTCTGACACAGGTAGAGTCATTAGCCTCTGATATGGGCATCTTCAGTGAGAAGCTGGACCGCATTGAGATCGAAAAGAAGCAGTATCAGGGCATGATGCATATTTATCAGTTGGCACAGACATTGAGTGACTTGAAGACCCAGATCATGTATCTCCATGAGGCACAGACGGCTTCTTAGCCCCGTCTCAGGTCATGGATTGATCCTAGTAGCAGCAGCTCGACCCAGCACTTCGCCCATCACCGACATGTTCACCACATTCAGGAGGAGTCGTTCCAGCAGCTGCAACATCCATACTCTCAGCCACCACCATCTCCGGACACTCAGATGGTGGTGTATCAGCAGGATCAGCCACTGGCAGTTCTTCCTCCATCCCCCTTCAAGCGTGAGCCATTGATGGAAGTCAACGGGATTTGGTACGATTGACAGTAGCCCAGGATCCACCCCAGATTCAGGTGGTCTAACGAAGGTGCCTCATCCCAGTAGAAACCTCTAGCTCAGGGTAGACAGTTCAACCAGCCACAACAGCAGCAACCCCAGTTCCCTCAACCTCCACAACAACAGCATTACCAGTCGGGTCCTCGTCCTGCCGACAGGGACAATAGTGGAGGCAGCACTAGCAGTAGCCTCAGTAGTATTCTCAGTCGATCCCTCACAGTTCCACGAGAAGCCTCATTTTCAGAGAGGCAACTCGTCCGGTTCTCATGGGCCAACCTATGAGAACCCAACACTTGATGATCTAGCTCGCCTACTTTCCAACCAGCAGGCCACATTCATGCGGGAGATGGACGAGTTTCATCAAGAGATGAGGGAGATCATCAAGGGTAAGGATGCCATACCAGCTCAGATTGAGCCTAATCCGAATAACCTAAAAATAAAATTTTAGCAGGTACAGTTCAAAGAGACCACCACTCCTAGTGATTTATTGGATGATATTGCTTCATATACATTTGATGTTGACTTTGTCACACTTAGGAGCAGTAGGATGCCAGCAGGCGACGCCTCGTCTAAGCAAAAACACCATGAGGATGAAGGAGCACCAGACGAAGAGGATAGCGGTGCTGATGCCGCTAATGATGATGATGACGGTGATGTTGAAGCCACCAAGGATGTTGTCCAGCCGACGGTATTGAGGTCGTCGCTTCTCCAGATACATAGGGTGGTACTGACACCACCAAGGATGTTGAGCCAGAGTGCGGTATTAATACCGCAGTTCTCAATGCCATGGGTGGTACTGAGGCCTTCCCTTCTATTACTGCAGTAATTTCTCTAGTTTCTGTACCCCGGGACATCATGAAAAACACTAAAAATTAATAAAGGAAAGGTTTCTTCATCTTTGAGTCCATATATGCTTATTGATGATACTTGTATGGATTCTATTCCTTCTCAGTAGTAGGAACCTATTCCTAGACCTCTATTTGAGGAGGGCCCAACCATCCCCTTCCCTCAGGCACTTCACTTGGCGAAACGGAATAAAATAGAAAATCCAAAAAATCGCAGCAGCTAGAGTTCAGCCAGTAAATGATTGATAGATTTCAGATTCAGCTAACTCTACAGGAGGCACTTGAGCACATCCTCTCTTCCAGAATAACTTGAGAGAGAAGACCACTATCCGCAGAAAGAAGAGGAACCATCAAGCAGAGATCCATGTGCTGACCCGTGCCACTTGCTTCGCCATCCAGAACTATTTGCTAGCCAAGAGGCCAGATGCAGGAGCTACCTATGTCAGATGGCATATCCGTGAGCAGAGATTTGATCGCACTCTATTAGACAACGGTTCTTCCACAAACCTCCTTCCGGCAGCCTTACTCGACCGATTCGAGTTTGGCCCTCTTCGACAGAGCAAGACAGTCCTTCAGTTTGCTGATAGATCTGTCAAGAGACCGAAGGGTTACTGAAGAATGTGGTCATCACAATTCAGGGGCTGAAATTCTCTGTGGACTTCGTTTTGTTGGATACAGAGATCCTGAGTCTGTGACCGATACCCCCATCATCCTAGGATGACCATTCTTGGCCACAACTAAGGCGATGTCCGACCGTGATAGCGGGAAGGTGTACTTTCACATCGAGGACGAGAGTATACAAATAGAGACAATCGATGAGACCAGAGCACGAGATTCAGCTTGCTCAGCGTACGTGCAGCAACACATAGCAAATGATAGAGGTAGAGAGAGACGTCCACCAGGAGTGCGACTTTGTCATCACTGATGATGAAGTAGCTTGGTCCGATCCCATTTCACGAGACCTCCTCACACCTTCAGGTTCCGTAGATTCACAGATTCCAGCAGAGGAGAGTTTGGAGAGCACACTCTTGGTGAGAGGACACATTTGAGGCTACAGACCATGTGCAAGATAGCGAGGCAGACTATATTTCTTGTGATTCAGATTCAGACATAGATTGGGCAGAGTTTGATGATTTACTACCTTGTTTGATTTCCACAGAGCCAGTAGCTAGGGTGGAGACCGTGCTAGCACCGATTACAGATACACAGCAAGGTTGTCTTTGCCAGATTTACATGATCAGCGAGAGCTCTCTCATTCAGATCTGGTTGCATTTACTCAGGCCTTTCAGAGGCCAGATTTACCAGATCCCAATCATCCTGAATTGAATCCCTTGCCGCAGTCACTGAAGTATAGATTCCTTGCAGGTGAGCATGAGATGTACCCAATCATATCTCAGCAGATTTGACTGTAAAGCAAGAATCTCGTTTGATGGATATTCTTGAAAAGAACTGCAAGGAGATATAATGGAGTGTATCTGATCTCCAGGGGATAAGTCTGTCTCTGTGCTCCCACCAAATCTATCTCGAGGAGGACGCCAAACCATCACGTGACTTCCAGCGACGGCTGAACCCGAATCTTCGAGAGGTATCATGAAGGAAATACCAAAATGGTGGAGTACCGATTTTATCTACCCCATCTCCAACTCCAAGTGGGTTAGTCCATTACATGTGGTGCCCAAGAAGATGGGCATCACTATAGTTGTGAGCGAGTCTGGAGAGGAGATAGCTACCCGGGTACCGAATTCTTGAAGTGTCTATGTGGACTATATACGATTGAATCATGCCACCAAGAAAGATCATTCCCACTGCCTTTTATTGATCAAATTATAGAGAGGCTGGCTGTGAAGAGTCTTGGGAGAAGAGTTTCTTCATGATGACTCAAGGACGGTGCTTGGTCATATCATCTCCAACAGGGGCATGGAGTTTGATCCGGCCAAGGTGGATATCATCAGGAAACTCATTTCACCGTCCAATTTGCAACAGTTACGGTCTTTTTTTGGGCATGTCAGTTTCTACCGATGTTTCATTCATGAATTCAGTAGGATTTCCCTACCGTTGACTGATCTACTGATAAAAGACACCGGGTTACTTGTAGTTGATAAGTGTCTTGCATCATTTGAGACTCTCAAGAACTTAGTTGTTGAGCTTCCTATCCTTCAGCCACCTGATTGGTCTCTTCCATTCGAGATCATAATGGATGCCTCCGATTCTACCGGGGATGTTGTGTTGGGACAGAGGAGGGATGGAGTGCCATTTACCATTCACTACGTTGTCCGTACATTGGATGTCATGCAATAGAACTACACTGTCACAAAGAAAGGGAAGCTAGCCGTAGTCTTTGCCTTGGACAAATTTAGATCATATATTCTTGGATCTAGAGTGACTATCTTTACAGATCATATCACCATCTGGTACCTCATGGAAAATAAGGATGCCAAAGCGAGACTGACTAGATGGATCCTTCTACTTCAGGAGTTTGATATTGAGATTAAGGATAAACCTGGAGTTAAGAATGTGGTGGCAGATCATCTCTCCCGATTGGAAAATCTTGAGGAATCTGAGCAGACTGATCCCATTACAGAGTCCTTCCTAGATGATGCGATCCTTGCTATCACCTCTCTCCTATTGTACGCCGACATTGTGAACTATATTGTTGCCAAGAAAGATCCACAAGGTTGGCACGGCAGCGACTTGAGACCTTCCTTGCGAAGGCCAAGTCCTACCATTGGGAGGATCCCATCCTCTATCATGAAGGAGGGGATAGCATCTGGCATCGATGCATTCCTCAGGAGGAGCATCATAGCGTCCTCACATAATGCCACAAGCTTGAGGCAGGAGGACATCATTCTGGGAGGAGAACATCACAGAAAGTGCTCTAATCGGCCTATGGTGGCCTACCCTCTTCAAGGATTCTGATGAATTCGTAAAGAGGTGTACTGACTGTCAGAGGATGGGCACTTGTGGGCATCGTGATATGATGTCGATGTAGCCCATTCACTTCTGTGAGATTTTTGATGCATGGGGCATTGATTTCATGAGTCCATTCCCTAAGAGTCAGGGATTCAAGTACATTATGTTGGTTGTAGATTATGTGAGTCGTTGGGTTGAGGTCATACCCGCCCGAACTGCAGATGCCAAGACTGTTTGCATATTTTTGAGGAAGAATATCATTTCACAGTTCGGGGTGCCAAGAGTATTGATATCTGATGGGGGGTCTCACTTTATCAACGACAAGGTAAAGGCCCTTACTAGAGAGTTCAACATAGATCATCGTGTTGCCACTCCATATCATCCTCAGACCAACGGTCTTGCTGAAGTATCGAACATAGAGATCAAGACAATATTGCAGAAGGTAGTCCACCCAGACCGAAAGGATTGGTCACAGCTTTTGGACTCGGTCTTGTGGGCATATCATACTTCCTTCAAGACTCCTTTGGGTAGATCTCCCTTTCGTCTCGTTTATGGTAAGCCCTGCCATTTACCTGTTGAGATCAAGCATAGGTCACTATGTGTTGTTACTAATATATTATTGGATCCAGAGAGTATATGAGATCAAAGGAAGGCAGAATTGGCACCCCAGGAGGAGCTTAGTGACACAACCTTATCAAGCAGTCAACAATATAAGGAGCAAGTAAAGATATGATGTGGTTCTCATATCAGCCATAAATAGTTTGAGTAAGATCAGAGAGTATAGTTGTTTAATGCTAGGCTTCAATTATTTCCAGGAAAATTGCAGAGTAAGTAAAAAGGACCATACCTGATCCGAAAGGTGTATGACAATGGTAGTATCGACATATCTAAGATGTCATATGAGTCCACCTTTAGTGTTAACGATCAACGCCTCAAACCATATCTAGATCATGAGTCGCTAATTGTTGACATCTCCTCGATTCATTTTGCATGAGATGTGGTCTTTGACTCACATCAGTTGCATCTCGTGCCTGATTATCACTGTCTCCCGCCTTGTATAGATCCCGATGTCCACATCATCTCATTCTTTACTCTAACACCTGATCTGCATCTTGTGATTACGCTATACTTAGGGTGTACTTTACCCTATGTATAGGGGGGCTGTCAGATTTTTTAGTATTCTTTTGATTCTTTTAACCTCTATTTTACTGCTTATACTTAGGGATATCTTATCCTAAGTATAGGGGAGATAATCCTTGTCCATTCTCTTACTCGATTTTCCCCTTGTGAATAGTCTGCTATACTTAGGATTACTCGATCCTAAGTATAGGGAGAATCACCGAGCCCTCTTCATTCTATTCTTTTATTTGTCGTTGTAGTATGGCATTACTTTTCACTTCCTTATACTAAGCATGAGTTATGTCTTCTTCATCGCTATATGTTCACTCTGAGGACATTGTTCGAGCTAAGGATAGGGGGTGTCGTATATATTACATATATACTTTAGCCATAACTCGTACTTTGTGTGAGTGTGTTAATAAATAAAATGTCTAAAAATCCGTTATCTAAAATTCGCAAATTTTCAAAAAAAAATGTACATAAAATTCTTTCCCACACATACATATTTATTTATAAAAACTTTTTGTTTACAAATGTGTTTAAAAATATTTTATGAGTGAAACTTGTGTAAATATTTTAGTATCAAAATTATGTGTATAGTAAAAAATTTTGTAAAATGTTTGAAAAATAAAAGTTTGCAAGAACCATTGTGTAAGTATTTGTAAATAATTTGCAAAACTTCTGCATTCATGCATACATTCAAACATTTTCAAAATTTTGCACATTTTCAAAAACTTTCCATAAAAAGATTTTTGTAAAATATTTGTACATTCTTCTGAATCATAGTTGACATTTAAACTAGCTTGGAATTAAATTGGAAAATGGAGCTTGGTTAAGACCTTAATCCACCTGATTCTAAGAGGAACCTTATAGGATTTGGGGTTAAGACTTTTCAGGTCCATTGGTGACTTAAATCTTTGAGTCTACTAGCTATGATCACATGTCATCTTGATGAGCCTAAGTAGAACACTTAAGAACACACACATGACTCTCGCAGACAATGGCTTTACTTGCACTAACACCTTACACATAGCTCTCTACGAATGAGTTGGTGAGGAGGCAGATGTCTTTGGCTTGGGGTAGCATACGAGGGTAGTACTTCTAGGCAGAACCTCTTGTCTTCTTTTAGTGAAGGAAGTGTGCCTCAACTTGGTCTGGTGGTGTTGAGATCTAAAGACAAGAGCTGTGGGTTGCAATAAATGCTTCAAAAGCGGGATAGTCTACTATCTTAAGAGGAAAAAGTCCTTATGTATATATGTTGCACCATGTAGATATGTTGTACATATGCACATCGAAAAAATATGTGCAAAAGAAAGAAAAATTCCAAAAAAGTGGACATGCTTGATTGAAAATAAAATGTCCGTCGGAGTGTATGTAGTCAAATAAAGCAAAGCTTACGTTACCCACTCTCATATCATGAAGCTTGCAGCGGGAGACTTAGCTACACTGGTTGGGCTCCCAGGGATACATGGCTACACAGGTCATGTTTATTCTCTTCTGTCCCCGCTTCTTGAGCCAGTAGAAATTGAACTTAGAAGGGAATAGCCCGCTCCTCAAGAAAAGAGCTGCAGGACTAGGGCATTAGAGTTACCTTGTTAAGGGGGTTTGTTTCTTTGTCATTTCTGAGGTGGGGAGCTACACATCACTTACATCATACAAGGAAAGATTCATGGTCATTAGAGTTTGTGTATGTAGACTTGTTCTGATATGGATTATTGAGGAGTCTTGACCATAGATTGGTGGAACTTAGATAGAGGTTGTTGAGTCTTAAGCCTAGGTCCAAATAAGGTTCCGACAAACTAATAATCCAAAGGTCTGACTGAGTTCCATACTTCAATTTAATGAAGACAAGTTTACTAATCAACTTTGATTCTCCTTCTTTTTCTTTTCTTCTCTATTTCACTTCTTTTTCAAATAAGTGTTTGTTAAGGGACTAGAAAAGGTAAAGTATAGTGGGGTGACAAATCCTTGATTCTCACTCTTTATTCTTTTATTTTAGCTATTATCTTGTCAAAACATCATGTCGATAAGTATAACTACAATAAATTAGCATTAAGCATGCATTTGTTAATTGTATATATTTAGCATGTATTTGTGCAAACATAAAAGAATAAAAGAAAAAGGAATGAGGTATTTAAAATAAATACAAAGTGACCTGAAACCCAAGAGAAGGTCAAACATTGACCTGATCGCCAAATAAAATAATTAGAGGGAGATAGGGCCCAGATCTATATTGTATATATCATTTATGTATGTAAATAATTATGTTTGGATAAAATAAAAATAATATGTTCTTTTTACCTCCATGTATATAGTCCTAAAAATAAAACAAAAAATTATAAAAATAAAATAAAAATTATAATAAAATCATCTCTCACTTGTACAAAATACATGTATACATACAACATTCTCTATTTATATACATGTGCATAACTAATAAAAATAAAAAAGTAGACACCTAAAAACATGTTGTAAATAAATAAAATATAAAATGGGGGTATTTGTGTAAAAATAACAAAATAAAAATAATTGTACAAAATACATAGGTATATTGTACTTCTATATAATAGATTATACTGTATAAAGATTATTTATTTTTCATAAAAATAAATAAAAATCACAGACAAATTCCTTGAAAAATAAGAACATTTTTTATGTTTAAAACGTTATGATTTAACATCATTTATTATTTTTATCGAATTTATAAGTATTTTGTAAATCATAATTTCTGATTGGTCGACTAGGACTGTTGACCATGGTCAACGGGTCAACGGTTCTTTCTTCCCGGGTCAGACCCCAATCCTGTTCGCCGGAGCCTCTTCTCAAAATTTTCCAGCCTGACTCCATACTCTGTTTGCCTCGAGATTTGGACCCGATAATCCATGTACCTCTGACATCCTCGCGGGTCCTTTGGCCGATCCGATTCACCCTAGGGTTTCGCGCTTCACTCCAATCTTTCTGGACCCCCGGGTGACCTATAAAGCATCTTCTCTCGCCTCCACAAATCTACAGCTCGTGCCTCACACCTCCCTTCAGCCCTAGTTACCTCCGACTGAGTAACAACTTCCAGGGGACCCTTCGGATCGGAGTTTGGTGGAGCATCCATGCTGCTCAAGCTTGGCGGTCGGCAACCGTCGTCGCATTTAGCCTCCCGACCTTCCACAGCTAGGTTGAGGCCACTACCTCGCTGACTGATGCGGCTAAAATCCGATTGCGGCTTTTAATGTTATAAAATTGTCGGTGTAGAAAAGGCCACAAAGATATCTCAGTCGATCAAACAAATTCGGTTTTTAGAGAAATAAAAACCTACACTATTTATTTTACCAGATGAGTGTGCCTGGGTTGAACTCAAGGAGGCAGAATAGAGTGCTTTGATTTATTTTATCTCTTCTTAAAGCAATCAGAGAGAAAACTACATTTTTTAGGTATTTTTTATTTTAATTTTTTATTTGATTTTACTCTTTTCCAATTTTTATTTAATTTTTTCAAAGTGACATTTTTCACAAGATTTATTTATGATATAGTAGGCGGAATAAAGGTGAAAATAGATGATACTATATAATAGGTGAACGGGACGAGCAACGGGCTCGAACAAGCACATGAAAACAAAGCAAAACGAAGACAATTTGCGATGAATCAAAACGCGATAAAAACACGAGCAAAATACACTAAAAATTAATGAAAATCTTACGGAGGTAGTTATGTAACTACCCCAAGAAAATCTACGAAAAATGAGGTCAAAAATAGGTCCAAAAATCCCTTACAACCCAGGGGTATAAGCGCAAGAAAAAGTCTAAAAAAATGTTGCGAAATGGTCCTTAACAGTGACTGTTCTATGAAAGAAATAAAATTTTTTACATTTAGGTCCCTCCGCAGGGACCTAAATGCAAATCTGGAGACCTTCTGGAGCGGAGATGAAAATCTGGAAGTTAGTGGGGTTTATTATGCAAATTCTCCACTGCTTCGGATGGACGGCGGAGATTAGAACGTATCGGCGCTGATCTGACGCTCCTGTGCATGCCACGTGTCGCAAGCCTGTGCGACCTGGCGTTCTTGAGGTGTTCTTGATTTTGTTGCGCAACTACCGACGAAGGCTTCTTCTCTGAATTTTCGCGAGCAGCTGGCGTCGCTTTGTAACCTCCGGCGGGGCCAGAGGGTTAGCTCCTCTAACCCTCGAGCTAGCCCGCGGTGGATGATGGTCGGAATTGGCTCGAAGTGGCTTCTACAAGTTGATGAAGGTGGAGATTTTCTGATACTGGAAGCTGGTGGAGATGAATGCACCTTCTTTGAAGACAATTTCTTTGATGATTGAAGCTTCTAAAGACCTTGATTCCGCTCCTGATGAGAGTTAGATCTGCAAACAATATGTTTTATGCTCGATTCACTCAGAATCGGCCGATGGATTAATGGTTTGCAAGATCAAAATCATGGTGTCCAGACTTACTGAAATCAGATGCGAGAAATATAAGAAAAGGGAGCGCGATTTGATTGAGTTTCGAACGGAATGAAGGTTGATTTCGATTGAGCGATTAAGGTGAATGATTAGACAATCTAATGACGGGATTAACCACGCTAATCGTGGCATGAAGATCGAGAATAAATATGATGAGAATGGTGGAGGAGGTCTGGGATTTCAGAGGTGTATTTACCTCTAAGTCTGCTCGACGGTCGACCATCGCCGGAGCTGGACTCAGCGCGATGTGGCGATGCAAGGCTGCCAAGAGCCTTGGAACCTCCTCCAGTGATCCCTCCTCCACGTGGGCTTGCTTGGGCGGAGCTGTCACCTCCAATTCAGGCGAAGCAAGGCTAGTAAGAATGGGGGTCGACCACTAGAGCTGGGTAGATTAGGTGGTTGGAAAGCTGGTTATGAATGGCGACCTTTGAAGACTTATATAATGAGATTTCGTGAGCTCCAAGTTGTATCCAAGGGTGGGTGACGATCTGGGTAGTTAGGAGAGTAAATCAAAAGGTTTAAATCGTCAGAGTAGGTTGATATGCCAGCTGGAAAATTCGGTGAACTTGATCAGTTGGAACAGAAGTGTGTTCGGCCTTCTTGAGGAAGATAAACCGGCGCTGACAAGTGTCAGCACCTGGTTGGCCAGATGTATAGAATTGCTAATAAATTCAATGATAAATAAAAAACAAGGTTATTTTAAATAGGTATAAATACAAGAAATGTAAATAATTATATAATCTTAATTATGGAATAATTACTTTATATAAATAATGAATATTATTCGAAATATAAATATTTTATTAATGAATAAGTATAGATAAATAGGTTTTGGATTTTTAATTTAATAAATAGATAGTTAAATATTAATTTTATATTTTCTTAATTATTAGAATGATAAATAAAAGTTGTGTGAATTTTTAAGGATTTTAATAAATTAATTTACCTATATTAATAAATACAGGTATTGTTTAGCCAGTTCATTTTTACCTATTATTAAGGATTTTTGATTTTATTAAAATAATAAATAATCTCCAATAATTAAGAAATAAATCAAAGTTTAATTACAAGATCATGAAATTAATTAGAAATTATAAAATTAATAAAACTATAAATAATGTGTGCTACATAAAATAAATAGCCCAGAAACCCCGTTGTCATTTGGTCCCAAAATCGACTTTTTGCAGACGGACTCCGAATTCGATGAAACCACCTCTATTAATTAGAGAATATTATTTTATGAACTTTAAAGGTGAATAGAGTGAAATTAGAGTTCGTATGAAGAATTTATGATGTTCGTAAGTTGAGATTTTGGCAATTTAAAGACTGGGTTTCTTGGCATATATACAAGGTAGTATTTTTAACTTATTTTTATATTTTTATATCATTTTTAAGAATAATTAGGAGAAGAGTTTAGTCAAAAATATGTACATATGAGTTAATTAAAATTCATTGAAGTTTTGTATTTATTTAATAATTAGTGATAAATATATAAAGTGGGGTTTAATTTATTGTTAGGGTTTTCTCTCCTTATCTCCCCCTACTTATTGGTTTGTCGACCGATTCATGCTGACTTGGTCTCGGAGTTTAGGTTATATATATATATATATACCTTGTAGTTATATTTATATTTATAAGTCATATTGTACATATTTACATATTCACAATCTGCCTTCTTTTCTTTTCTTTATTTTTATTCTTTTATTTATTAACATGTTTTATGCTTAAAAGTTAATATTTATTCTTGAATGGAATTTGGATAAAAGATGGAAAATAATGAATATTTACATGCATTTGTTAAGGGTTTTAAGACAAAATGCGACAGAAAAGTTAATGAATCATGGATTCATCAACCCCCTATACTTGAACTTTGCTAGTCCCTTAGCAAACACTTATTTGAAAAATAAGGAAAAATAAGAAAGTTAGAATGAATTTGTTTTCCTAAACCAATTCATGAGAACAGACAAAGGACAGAGCTTGATCGGGCTTGAAACAAGCATTTTGTCGGAGCCTTAACTAGGATTAGGATTTTATCCTCAACAATCCTCAAGTTCCAAGAATCCTTATTCAAGATCACTTCATCGTCTAGTTCAGACTCACTTATCCATATCGCAAACTCTATCATCCTTGAAGTCAACTTGTACAGTGTGTGAATTGATTTAGCTCTTCTTGCTTAGAGAACTGAAGAAATCGTCCATCCCGGCTATACACTTATATTGCTTCCTCGTCCATCTACTTTTTCCTCGGGGAGGGAGGTATTCCCTTCTGAGGTCAGTTCGTGCTATGTTCACAATCGAATATAGAGAGAAGATAGAAGAATGAGAAAAGAAGTTGAGTGCGACTAACGTAGATGCATCTCCTTGTGAAGCTCAACCGGTGTAGCTAAGTCTCCACTAAGATGTGCAGGCATTTTTAGTGGAAGCTCGGACCATTGTGGTCGTATTTGTATTTGGTGGCTTCTTCTTTGATTTGACTTTGTAATTTTCTTGCACTGCATTCATCTTTTTATGCCTCGACGGATATTGCATCTTTTGTTCCGTCCCTTTTTTGAGGTCTTAGAAAAATTGTGTCAGCGGGTCCTTCCCTCATCCGAAGCGACTATCGCAACCCCAATCTCTCCCATCTTTAGACTTCAATGCTGCAAAGACAAGGATAGAAATGCACTACCAAGATGTAATGCCCTTCGCAACTCCATGCGAGTCGAGCTAAGTGCAGAGTGCATGCGTTCAAGTTGGTTCACTGGTGTAGAGTTGTACGGATGACATCAAATGGTCTACTTAAGCTTTTTATTTCCTGAATATGGTCTTATGGAACCCAAAGATTTAAGTCACAGACCTGAAGAGTCTAAATTCCAGATCCTAACTAGGCTCCTTACAGTGGAAGTTAAAAGCCGTGATCAAGCTCCATCCTTTAGGCTAGACTCAATCTTTAGTTCTAGAAATCAAACTTATTCTGGAAAATGCGAATGCAAATGCAACCATGTTTTTGTGAAGTATATTTTTTGAATTTTACTCGTTTTTATGGATTTTTACAGCTTTTGTAATTTTTATGATTTTTTAGGACTTTGTATTTTTTATGGATTTTCTGGTTTTTATAAACAAGTTCTTTTTATACACGGGTTTTACAAGATATATTTTATTTGGGTTAAATATCTAATGTATTTTACAGATTTTATTTACAATAAATTTTACAAGGATCAAATAATTTTTACACATGTTTTAATAAATAGGATTTTAAGTAAGTATTATACAAATTTTAAATACATATTTTAATTCTAGATTTTAAATACAAGTTTTAAACATATTTTATTTATTTACAAAGATTTTATAAGTAATAAATAAATTTATAAATAGATTTTAATATTAACCCTCACCCACTTTTTATGGATTTTATAGATATAAAAAATACATAAAAGTACGAGTTATAGACAAAAGTATATATATAATATATACACACCCCCCTATACTTAGCTTAAGCTATGTCCCCATAACATCAAAAGAGAAAAAGGAGGACATAACTCATGCTAAGTAAAAGTGGGTGAAAAGATTATACGAGAACAAGTCAGTCAACCCTCCCCCTATACTTACCATCAGGTAATCGTAAGTATAATGGGAGAGCAAAAACGGGATGACTGAGTGAAAAGAATAAATAACGAAAGCTCAAAAGGAATAAAGGATACGAAATCATCGAGATTACTCGGTCCCCTATACTTAGGATAAGGCATCCTAAGTATAGAAAAGAGTTTAGCCAAAAATCGGAAATCAGTGATTTGTGAAGAAGAAAGGATATACAAACGAATCAGAACAAAATATAAAACGTGAATCAGCGAACAATCGATCCCCCCTATACTTAGGATCTGGTATCCTAAGCATAGAAGACAAGCAAAAATGGGGATGATTGTGATCTACGAAGAATGTACAAGTGCTGCGATTATCCAGAAATCGAGTGGCTTAAAAGCATTTGTACAAGATGAGGTGAAGTGGAAGAATGATCATGATTCCTGTACAAAATAGATCGCTTCAGTTCGGGCCAGATGATCAGTAATATTAACGAAGTGCTTCAGCATCTACCCGTTAACCACGAACAGTTCTGCACCAGGTGACACATCTGATATTGCTATACTGCCATTGTCGTGCACCGTTCTGACTATGTACGATCCTTCCCACTTGCTTTTTAATTTGCCGGGAAAAATTCTCAACCTTGCATTGAACAACCATACTTTCTGCCCAAGGACAAAGCTTTTGTGCCGAATATGTCTGTCATGCCATTTCTTCACTTTGTCCTTATAAATGAGAGTGTTCTCATATGCTTGATTTCGAATCTCTACTAACTCATTCAGATCTATCTTTCTCTTGTCTCCTGCTTTCTGTACATCTAGTAAGATTTCTCGAATTGCCCATTCAAATTTGTGCATGATCTCTACGGGCAAATGGCACGGCTTTTCATAAACCAATCTAAATGGTGAAGTACCTAAGGGAGTTTTGTACGCAGTACGATATGCCCAAAGAACCTGATCTAAAAGCTGTGACTAGTTCTTCCTATCCGATCGTACTAGTTTGTGGAGAATTGATTTCACCTCCCTATTTGAAACTTCAGCCATGTCGTTCGTCTGTGGGTGGTAAGGAGAAGCTACTCTATGATCAATGTCGTATTGCTTTACTAGCTTTTTGAACTCCTTATTGATGAAATGGCTACCCTCATCTGAAATAAGAATACGTGGGATTCCGAACCACGAAATAATGTGTTCCCTTAGGAACTTGCATACGGTCTTACTGTTTGCGGTTCGTGCGGGTATAGCCTCCACCCATCTACTAACATAATCTACAACGAGAAGTATGTACTCAAAGCCGCTGCAAGAAGGGAACGGTCCCATGAAATCTATGTCCCATACGTCAAAAATCTCACAAATGATAAGAGGTTGCATCGGCATTGCATCTCTAGCACTGACTGTCCCTACTGCTCTCTGACAATCTGGGCAACTCTTTACAAATGTGCAGGAATCTCTAGTAAGAGTCGGCCACCATAATCCGCTCTAGAGTACCTTCTGCGCTGTCCTCTTCCCTGAGTGATGTCCTTCTGCTTCTAAAGAATGACACAACATGAGGATACTATTATATTTCTCTTGAGGAATACAACGCCTATAAACACAACCCGATCCTTCACGAAAAAGAATCGGATCCTCCTAGTGGTAGTATCGTGCCTCAGAAACTAGTTTATCAACTCGGCTCTTTGGCCAAGCTTGAGGGCTTTTCTGTGTGACCATAAAATTCACTATATTTGCATACCATGGAAGTTCGGTAACCGCAAAGATGCTCTCGTCAGGAAATCTCTCTGCGATCTCTGGCATGTACTCTTCTGGAGCCTGATCTGACTGTAATCGGGAGAGATGATCAGCTACCACATTCTTTACCCCAGGTTTATCTTTGATGTGCAAATCGAATTCCTGGAGTAATAGAATCCATCGAAGAAGGCGTGCCTTAGCATCCTTCTTTTCAATCAGAAACTGGATAGCTGAATGACCTGTGTATACTGTGATTTTCGAGCTAAGAAGATATGATCAGAATTTATCTAAAGCAAACACTACTACCAACATCTCCTTCTCTGTTACTGTGTAATTACGCTGAGCATCGTCTAAGTTTCTGCTGGCATAGTGAATGGCAACAGGAAGTCCATTCCTCCTCTGTCCTAAAACAACCTCGACCGCAAAATCTGAAGCATCCGTCATAATCTCGAAGGGTAGAGACCAATCAGGCGGCTGTAGGACAGGAGCACTGATAATCTTGTTTTTTAATGTGGGGGAAGGCATTAAGACATTTATCATCTAACAAGAACTCGATGTCTTTACCTAACAATTCAGTTAACGGTCGGGAAATCTTAGAGAAGTCTTGGATAAACCGTCGGTAAAAGCCGACATGCCCCAGAAATGACCATAACTGTTTGATGTTGGATGGTGGTCTGAGTCTTTTGATGACATCCACCTTGGCAGGGTCAACCTCCATGCCTCGCTGGGAGATGACGTGCCCTTACACGATCCTGTGAGTAACCATAAAATAGCTCTTTTCCCACGACAGAACGAGATCTACCTCACAACACTTTTTAAGAACCTGGTCTAGGTACGCTAAACAATCATCAAAGGACTCACCATAGATCGAAAAATCATCCATGAAAATCTCTAGAAAATCACCGACCATGTCCGCAAAAATAGCAAACATGCACCTTTGGAAAGTAGCGAGAGCGTTGCATAATCCAAAGGGCATCCGTCTAGAGGCATACGTGCCAAACGGACATGTGAAAGTGGTTTTCTCCTAGTCTTCAGGAGCAATTGATACTTGGTTGTATCCGCAGTAACCGTCTAGGAAACAGAAGTACTCCTTCCCTGCCAACCGTTCTATGACCTGGTTTATAAAAGGCAACGGGAAGTGGTCCTTCTTCGTCGTAGTGTTTAATTTTCTGTAATCAACACACACCCGCCACGACATGGTTACTCTCTTTGGCATCTCCTCTCCATTCTCGTTCTTAACCATCTGAATTCTCGACTTCTTCGGAACAACATGTAATGGGTTGACCCATTCAGAATTGGAGATGGGATAAATGAACCCTGCTTCGCACCATTTCGTAATCTCTTTCTTGACAACTTCTCGTAGAACCTGATTCAACCTACGCTAAAACTCTCTGGAGGGTTTGCTGTCATGATCGAGATAGATATGATGAGAACACAAAGTAGGATTAATCCCGCAGAGGTCAGATACCGTCCACCCAATAGCCTTGCGGTTTCTTTCTAGAATCTCCATCAAACGAGATTCTTGATTGTCGGTCAAAGATGAACTGATAAAGACCGGAAACCGTTGATGTGGACCCGCGAGGAAAGCATATTTTATATTTGGTGGTAAAGTTTTTAACTCTGGTAAGGTAGATTCTGGCTCTGCTGCAACATCCTCCATGTGAGTAATGGAATCTGTATCAGTTGTGGATTTGTCGGCATTCTGATTATCTACCATGTCGATGTGCTCTAGAGTCAGACTATAGAAGATGTTCAAAACATCATCCGACTCCTCAGAATGATCAGAGGAAAATAGCTCAGCTAAATAAAATTCTGTCTCTGGATCATCTGAGACGGAGGAATCATGTAAAGTCTATGTATCTGAAAGGTTTGCAATAAGTTCATCAGAAGTCTGATCCCTTTGCTTCTCATCATCCAAACTGAAATATAAAGTACCGTCTGAAGAACCGCCAACCGTAGTCTCGGACCCGTCCTATGTTAAGCATTCTTGGGTCTCTACTTGATATCTTTTGAGGTCGTCAATGCAGACCTCATTCATATAATCGCAGGTGGCCAAAGAACTCAAGAAATCCGAAGATGCATCACTAGATGTATTCGAATCTCTCGCCATATCTATATGTACCTTCTCGCCCTCGGTGCGAAAAGATACCTTCCTTGTATCATAATCGAAGACAGCCTTTGCGGTTTCTAAGAAAGGCCTCCCGAGAATAATCGGGGTAAGGTGTAACTGTGTAGGGCAATCAATGTCTAGGACCGTAAAGTCCACTGGGAATTGCAGACCCTGCATGGTTACGATAACGTTCCTTAATATACCCTTAGGTCTCTTTACGGATCTATCAGCAAACTGAAGGATCGTGCGGGATTTGTAAAGAGGACCTAACTCGAGCCTATCGAGTAAAGAAGAGGGTATCAAATTAATCGAGGAACCGTTATCTAAGAGAGTGCGATCGAATTCAGCTTTTGCGATCTCGCATTCAACATAATGCTACCTGAGTCCTTCTTCTTTGGCAACTTATTCTGAATAGCACAAGATGTAGCCTTAGTCAGAAAATGTTTCTGTGTGCGGGATCACTTTTTCCTACGTATGGTGCATCGGTTTTTCAATTGATTCTTAAGCGTAGGAAAATGATCTAAGGTATCATGAAGCGGGATCTTCAGAAAGATGTGATCTTTGAGTAGACGTTCGATTTCTGGAGTCACAACGTTCTTTTTGTTATTTTTCGTTCCTTTTCCAAACAAAGCATCGGGAAAAGGAACAAAGTCAGGAGTCAGAAAATCGGAAATTTTATTCATATCGGAATCACCTTGTACATCGAGAGTTCAGAATTATGTACAAAATTCTCTAAGATAGGGGAAGATATATTTTTCTCGGGATTCTTTGCCTGATATGGCATGATGTCGTCGTCCGATTCTCTGGTGTCCATGTCTATTGTATCGGCATCGCTCCCGACTCTTGGGTTGTCCTCATCAATATTCTAGCTCTCCTCCTCAGCATTTTGTGGCTCATGGATTTGCCCGTGCTCCTCGTCAAGTAGCCGCTCTTCTACTCCAGCAGGTGCTCGTGGCGATCTACCGCTCCTGAGACGAATGAAGTTAGATAAAAATTCAGGAAAAGTGATCGTACCTGTAGTGTCGTCTACCTGGTCTGGATGCCTCGTCTTGTTGTTCGGGTCCATCTGAGGCTGGGTTGGAAGAGTGGTCTTTGGTGCGGTTAACTCGTCCATACGACGGTTAACCTGCTCCATCTTGGTTTTGTGTGCAATCTGGAGCGTACTCAGCATATCCATGATCTGATTCAGAGCTTGGGCCTGTGAAGACATCTAAGGTTCGGTGTGGTGGCCCTGGCTGGGTCCTCTCTCCTGCCTTGGCGTGTATTGCTGAGAGGTGGAAGGCTGAAAGGATATCTACGGTGTGAAGGAAGACTGTTGTGGCTGCTGATAAGAATAATTCTGTGAATAATGAGCAGGATACTGGTGTGATTGTGGTCTCTGATAAACATTCTGGTGAGTCTGCTGCTGCGTGAAATTCTGGCGGTGCTGGAAATGTGGATGTCCATGTTGTGGCTGACCATACGGCTGCTGCTGATGATGCGGTATACTCGGTTGCTGAATCAGAGTATACCAAATCTCGTTAATCTCGAGAGTGGCTTGTGGCTCCACCTCCATATCTGCGGCACTGGTGATCTGATTGGGATTGGCATGAGACTGATCCTCATGCCAATCAAGTTGCGGAGTCTCTGGCTCGCTCTGTACGTAGTGGACCTGACGGGTGGGCAGAGCGGGTAAGATCCTCCGTGATGGTTATACGGTCGAAGAAGATTGGCTCTGCTGGTATTGAAGCTGAAGATCGATAACCTTCTTCGAAAGATCACTCAGCTGCCGAGGTAGAGACGAGAGTTTCTCCAACTCTCGCAGCAGTTGTAAGTCCTGGACTTGCTTCTGAATCACATCCACCAACGTTAATTTCTCGCTAATGAAGCCCATGTTGGTGTTGGATTCAGATTCTTCGATATTAGCCACCTTGTGATGCTCTCGGTGATGTGGTGGCTGCGGGGCTTTCTGAAATGCCCGAGTAAAGTCGACGACTCTTGAATTCTCAGCCATCCCTTCGAAGATGGTCCAGACTGACTTGGTGTCCTTGTTCAAATAACTGCCGCCACATGCGGCACTCACGAGCCCCTGGATATACGGTTGAGTCCTCTGAAGTAATTCTGCACTAGCACCTTCATCGGTATCTCATGATGCGATCATCTCTCCGTAAGATCTTTGAATCTATCCCATGCCTCATGGAAAGATTCATGCGGATGCTGCGTAAAGTTGAAGATATGACTCCTCATAATGTTCATCCTTCCCAGAGGAAAATATTTACGCAGGAATGTGGACTTCATATCGTCCCATGTCGAGACTTCCCTTCCCAGATGACTCAGCCAGTAGAGCGCCTTATTGGCTAAGGCGAAGGGAAATGCTTTGAGGCGGACGACCTCCTGCGTAACTCTTGGATAGCAAGTCGTATCACAGATCATCTCGAATTGCTGCAGAAAGGTAAACAGCTCCTCTGTAGCATTCCCATTGAACTTAGGAAGCAATGAGATGAAGGACGACTTTAGTTCGTATGGCCCTTGATTCGGCGGTAGCCGAATCCAATGATGGAGCGTCCTCGCGCCCGGGACATACTCTTCCAGTAAAGTAGCGGGAACCGGAGGCGGTAAATGGTTCCCGACCCCTGCTCTTAGCGTGTCTATCTCAGCCCGCAACTCATTCTGAGTTCTAAATTGTTCTCGGTTCTGGATATTCATCTGTTGGAGAGTCTCGAAAATACCTGTAGTAACATCAGCGGCTGGATCCGGTTTTCCGTCATCTTGCTCCTCATCTTGTGGTCTCTCGTTTGCTGCTGGTCCTTTGCCGCGAGCCATCGGCTTCGAATCATCTGGAAAAGAAAAGCTCTTGTAAGAACTCAGCGAAAATTCGGCTGGAGATGATTTATTGAGATGAGGGTCTATCTCAATATTCTGGCCAGGAGGCGAGGGAGTCTGGGTCTGACTCTCCTCAAGATCAGATGGGACCAGCTTGGGAAGAGAGTCATCCCAAGATTGTGAAGATGTACGAACGATGGTGGACGCTCGAAAGCTCACAGAGTTTGAGCAGAAAATCCATCGAGACATCATCTTCGATATCAAGAGAAAGGGGGGTCATGAATTGTGATTAAAGAGAGAGGGAAAAATGCGTAAAGCCGTGGAAACTCACGCCCCGCAAACAAACACAAAGCAAACCCCGTTTTCACCAACTCAACCCGATGATGATCGTAAGAGTTCGGTCTTTTATCTTGTCGGTTTTAGGGTTGTAATTAGCAAACAAGTTTAGCGGTTATGGTGCGTTGTGCGAGCTGATAGGTGCCCAAGTTTTCTCCTGCGATACTGTCCCGAGTCCTTATAGAGAACTACTTGCTCTCAGCTAGTATGGTGGCAAGTACACGGACCGTTTTCATCTACCCGTGTTGCTTGAGGACGGAGCCTTATGCGGTGTCATCTAAATCCCCCACTCTGCTAAGTAAACTTGGACCCTTTCCGGCTACCCGAGCGTACCCACTGAAAAGCAGTGATTAGGTGTATGAACTAAGTAGTATTTTGAAAGAAATCAGGTTTATATTAAGGGTCGGCTCTCGCTCGCGCACTCTGAAAATTGCGGGAATTACTCTCCCATGTCAATGAATCTTACGGTTATTTTAGATCTGATATATTTAGCAGTCCCGATTTTATTTTGTGGTTTTATATTTTTTCAAATAAACATCTAATTTTTTTTATTAATCCTAAAATCATGCACCTAGGTTGTAAGTCCTAAAACTAGCTACGTAAGCACAATCAGATAGAATAAAAATCTAAACAAGCGTCTATCGGGAAAGCCTCAGAAAAATCGTCGAAGCGAGAAAACCGCGGTGGGTGCCCTGATCCACCGAATACACAGTACTCAGCGAATCAGACCTCGAAAAAAATGGGGGGGGGGGGAGGTTACAAGTCGGGATGTCCTTAGTGGACCGCTTCTACTAGAGTTTGATACAACTTTTCTCTCCCTTTCTCTCTCTTTTACAAAATTACACTAATAATTTTTCTGCCCTCTGCAACCGACTCGTAAAGAAAGAGTCGGCCTCTGCTCTTTCAACTGACTCGGCTTCCTAAGAAACTGGTTGATCCTGCAGGCCCTACAAAAATTAGTTAGCAGCTTAAAGAAAACCGAGAGATGAGTCGATAAAAAGCTGTAAGAAAAGCCGAAGGAAAACTATGAAAATCAATAAGAAGAGAGAAAATAAAATCACAAAGAGATAAAAAAAATCAAAATACTCTAACGCCTCCCCGGCAACAGTGCCATTTTGATGCGGCTAAAATCCGATTGCGGCTTTTAATGTCATAAAATTGTCAGTGTTAGAAAAAGCCGTAAAGAGATCTCAATCGATCAAATAAATTCGATTTTTAGAGAAATAAAAACCTACACTATTTATTTTACCAGGTGAGTGTGCCTGGGTCAAACTCTAGGAGGCAGAATAGAGTGCTTTGATTTTTTAAGAGAAAATATTTTTGATTATTTTATCTCTTCTTAAAGCAATCAGGGAGAAAACTACAATTTTTTTAGGGATTTTTTATTTTTAAATTTATATTTGATTTTATTCTTTTCCAATTTTTATTTAATTTTTTCAAAGTGATATTTTTCACAAGATTTATTTATGATATAGTAGATGGAATATAGGTTAAAATAGATGATACTATATAATAGGTGAATGGGACGAGCAACGGGCTCGAACAAGCACAGAATAATAGCTTAGATAAGATGTGTTGAGCGAATCTGAACCGTTCGTTGCTGGACACATGTCGTGATTCTGCACTTCACCCGTTCTTGAGCAGTTCTTCCCTCTTTCTGCAAGTGGCAGCTAGGTCGTCTTCGCTGTCACCTCCAATTCAGGCGAAGCGAGGCTAGGAAGAATGGGGGTCGGCCACTGGAGCTGGGTAGCTTAGGTGATTGGAAAGTTGGTTACGAATGGCGACCTTTGAGGACTTATATAATGAGATTTCGTGAGCTCCAAGTTGTATCCAAGGTTGGGCGACGATCTGGGTAGTTAGGAGAGTAAATCCAAAGGTTTAGATCGTCAGAGTAGGTTGAGATGCCAGCTGGAAAATTTGGTGAACTTGATCAGTTGGAACAGAAGGGTGTTCGGCCTTCTTGAGGAAGATGAACCAGGTGCTGACAAGTGTCAGAACCTGGTTGGCCAGATGTATAGAATTGCTAATAAATTCAATAATAAATAAGAAATAAGGTTATTTTAAATAGGTATAAATACAAGAAATGTAAATAACTATATAATCTTAATTATGTAATAATTACTTATTATAAATAATGAATATTATTCGAAATATAAACATTTTATTCATAAATAAGTATAGATAAATAGGTTTTGGATTTTTAATTTAATAAATAGATAGTTAAATATTATTTTTGTATTTTCTTAATTATTAGAATAATAAATAAAAGTTGTGTGAATTTTTAGGGATTTTAATAAATTAATTTACCTATATTAATAAATACATGTATTATTTAGGCAGTTCATTTTTACCAATTATTTAGGATTTTTGATTTTATTAAAATAATAGATAAGCTCCAAAATTATGAAACAAATAAATGGTAAATTACAAGATCATGAAATTAATTAGAAATTATAAAATTAATAAAACTATAAATAATGTGTGCTACATAAAATAAATACCCCAGAAACCCCGTTGTCATTTGGTCCCAAAATCGACTTTTTGCAAACGTATTCTGAAATTGATGAAACCACCTCTATTAATTAGAGAATATTATTTTATGAACTTTAAAGGTGAGTACAGTGAAATTAGAGTTCGTATGAAGAAGTTATGATGTTCGGAAGTTGAGATTTTGGCAATTTAAAGATTGGGTTTCTTGGCATATATACAGGGTAGTATTTTAACTTATTTTATATTTTTATATACATTTTTAAAAATAATTAGGAGAAGAGTTTAGTGAAATATATATATATATATGAGTTAGTTAAAATTCATTGAAGTTTTGTATTTATTTAATAGTTAGTGATAAATATATAAAGTGGGGTTTAATTTATTTTTAGGGTTTTCTTTCCTTATCCCCCCCTACTTATTGGTTTGTCGACCAATTCATGCTGACTTGGCCTCGGGGTTTAAGTTATATAAATATACCTTGCAGTTATATTTATATTTATAAGTCATATTGTACATATTTACATATTCACAATCTGCCTTCTTTTCTTTTCTTTATTTTTATTCTTTTATTTATTAACATGTTTTTATGCTTAAAAGTTAATATTTATTCATGAATGAAATTTGGATAAAAGATGGGAACTAATGAATATTTATATGCATTTGTTAAGGGTTTTAAGACAAAATGCGACAGAAAAGTTAATGAATCATGGATTCATCACTGACCATCTTCGCCTGGAGCTCCAGATCTCATCTAGACCTCCGGGTACCCTTTTATTCCCCATCCATCCCTTAGTTGAATTTGTCCACTTCATTTTGCACTGTCGCACATTCATCTACTCCGACTAATTGGTCGAAGCCCCGTCCTTCGCATCCATCTATTTAGACCGACTCGCCGCATAGACATCCAAATTCCCCCGCAGTATGATCACCCTTAGGATCGATCACCAGGTTGAGATTGAGGTCCAGATCTCCCCTATCACATTCACCGCATATCAAACCTCTCCCCACCATCGCTTCTTTCCATTTTCTCTTAAATAAACCCGACCGGAGCTTCGTTCTAAGTCGAGCTTACCTTCGCCGGAGTTAGTACGCGCTGGGACTCCAGTTCCAACCTCCAGAGGCTCCGCCGGAGTAGCTCCGGGTCCGCCACGCATATCCGGCCAGCATCTCCCCCATCGGACCCATCCATTCAACGCGGGAGACCTCCACGATTGTCTCGGGACCTTCTGATCGATCATCGGAGCTGAGGATACCATCCTAGGCTCTGGCAAAGTTCGTCGGGTCCTTGTTCTTCCAAGCCCCCTCACCACCGTTGGATTTTTGATTCGTTAATATTTTCCTTCTTTTCTTCTTTTCATTTTCATTCTTCAAATTATTTCTTCCAAGTTGTCCTCACCCCATTCATCTGTGTTATACTTAGGATATGCCTTATTCTAAGTATAGGGGTTAAACTCCCTCAGATTGTTCATTCTTTGATTCCTCGCTTGTCTCCTCAATTCTTGATCTTCTATTTATACTTAGGGATATTTTACCTTAAGTATGGGGGGACAAGCTGAGCTGATGATTTATTTTCCTACCCTCGACCCTGCCTGTTTGTTGAATATAGTATGTTATATTTAGGATTACTTGATCCTTAATATAGGGGGTACAATCGACTTCTCATTATTTATTGTCATTATAATGTATATATATTTTCTTGTACTTAGTACAAGTTATACCTTCATTTTCTCTTCGATCTATGAGGACATTGCTCAAGCTAAGTATAGGAGGGTCATATATATGTGGTATATATTTTAGCCATAACTCGTATTTACGTATTTTCAATAATATGAATAATTAATAAAATTAAATACACACATTCAATTCTTTGTATATATTAAGTAATAAACTGGTTAAAAGTTTTTTTGTAAAATGTCAGAAATAATTGGAAAAATTCTTTGAAAAATCTTTTGAAATTTTTTTGAAATTTTTTTTTGTAAAAAACTTTCAAACCTTTGTAAAAATGTTTTGTTTATAAATTATCTTTTATTTGTTTCATCAAAAAAATAAAATGTTTTGAAAATCTATTTGAAAATGATTTTGAAAAATAGTTGCAAAAATAGTTTGAAAAATCTATACATACTGTTTGAAATTATTTTTGCAAAATGATTTTCAAATTTTGTAAATGCTTGTACAAATTATTTGTCTATTTATTCTTCAAAAATAAAGTTTTCAAAAATGTTTGTCAAAATTTCTGCAAATTAATTTGAGGACTATAGAAATTCTTTACTAACCTTGTACATCAAACATGTAAATACATTATGTAAATTCTTGAATCATAAGTCCTTGTATATAACAAGATACGCTCCCGTGTAAATATCTACACATAATTATTTGCCAAAGATCATTTTTAAAAAAAATCACTAAAAACTACAAAATTAAAAATCCATATATTTTTTTCAAAATAATTTCGAATTGCATAAAAATTTGAAAAACATTTTCAAAAATCCATAAAAGATCAAATCTAGAAAATTACATCACAAAATATTTTCTGCATTGTGCATAACATTTGCATTTTTCGGATTGGTAGTGAAACTGAAAAAAAATCTAAATAAAATCCTAAGATTGGAGCTTGGTTGGACCTTAATCCACTTATCATTAGAATCTTACGGGAACTAGAATTGAGGCACTTTGGGTCTTCTTAACTTAATTCTCCGAGACCACAAAACTTAGTTCAGTGTCATCTTGACTATCTAAGTAGAATATTTCAGAACACACGCATGACTCTTGTCGACAGTGACCTAGCTTACACACCTGCACCTTGCACTTTGCTCACCTAAGTTAAATTGGTAGAGGGCTGGATTGCTGGCATGAGACACAAGCCGATAAAAATATTATAAGTCACTTGTTTATGGCCATTGTACCCCAAGTTGATCCAGTAGCCATGAGATATGATGACAGAAGTTGTGGGTTGCAATAGAGCTTCAAAAGAGGGATATTCTACTAGCTCAAGAGGAAAAGTCCTTATGTAAATGCTGCCACATATAGTATGCAAAAAAATGCAAAAATAAAAAACTCTAAAAAGAATAGGCATGCAAAAACTCAAAGAAAAATCAATTCCCATTGGAGCATGTATTCAATAAGCAAGCTTGAACTTCAAATTCAAACGTATGTGAGCCTGCAGCCGGTAGCTACATTGACTATCATCCATTCTTCTATCCTCCTCCTCTTCTTGAGTCGGTTGCATGTGAACTTAGAAAGGAAAACCCCACTTTTAGAGGAAAGAATCACAGGATTGGGGAATTAGGGTTACCATGTCGCAGAAGATAAACTTCTACCGTTTCAGCCAAGAGGAGCTATATACCACACACACTGTACAAGATAGACTCATAGTCCTAAGGGAATGTGTTTGATGTTGAAGTGTTCTAAACTTGCTTTTGAGGAGACTTGGGCATGATTTTGTGATTCTCAAAGGTTGTTATGTTGCAAGTATAATTCTTGAACAAGGTTCCGACCAAACTAACAATTCAGAGGTCCAACTGAGCTCCAAATTTTGATATTATGAGGACAAGTTCAAATGTTAAAATCAATTCAAATTCTTGCTCTTTCTTTTCTTTATTTTCTTTTATGCACGTATAGGTATAAGCATCTGCTAGGGACTAGCAAAGGCAAGTATAGGGGGTGATGAATCTGCATTTCATCACCTTTATTCTTTCATTTTGACCTTAAATCCTTATCTAACCGCATGCATATTTATTAATTTGCCAAAATAAATACTCTATAATTTGTACAAAATACTATATAAAATATTGTATAATTATTGGAATTAATTCGAAATAAAAAGACTAAAGGAAGAAAAGAAATAGAAATGAAAACACCATAGGTGTTGAGTTCCCCTAAACCCCCAGACCCAGTCATCATGATGACTTGATCGACAAGGAATAAAATGAGGGGAGATAGGGCCGAAGAATTATACAAAGAGACAAAGAAAACCATACACAAAACCCTGATTTTTAATTAATCTATAATTGATTTTTGGGACCTATTTTATTTAATTATTAACTTAAAATAATAAAACTCTTTATACGAATATTGTAATTAAAAATTCAAAGAAAAATATAAAATTGATTTCACAGAAAAATAATGTACAGCGTGCCCAAGATGCACAGAATAATACATCAAAAATAAAACATCATAGACTTGTATCTCCTCCATACCGTGTCAAAATGGACCAAAGTCACATTTAATTGTATGTAACTTTTTTTTGACTCAAATTGTATGTAACTTTTAATAAGAAATTTATGAAGGTGGTTTCATTTAAGTTAGAGCTAAGATACAAAAGTCCTGTTTTGGGCCCCTATTGTGCAATATACTTGTATATTTTAATCACTATATTTATTCTTTATATTTTTAATTTCTTTTATTTTTGTAAAATTGTAAATATTATATGAAACACATATCCATAAGTAAACTAAATTTAACCATAAAAGTATAATGAAATAAAATAGTATACACATAGATGAATCATATATACACAAACATATATAATAAATACACCTATTTATTTCAATGGATAAATAGCTTTAGAAAAATTAAATAAAAATATATTAAAGTGTATTAAAATACGTTATAAATATATAAATTATGTGTATAAAATAAAAAATATAAAATTCAAAATAAAAGACATTATATATATATATGTAAATATACTTATGATTATACACATAAATATCAACTTGTAATAAAACACCTCGAAAAAATAAATAGAAATTGGTAATAAATACTACATAAAATTAGGAACATTTTCTATGTTTCAATAAAAAAATAATTAATTCATCAATTATTTTTATATCCATTTGCAAGGAATTTTTGCCTTGGAATTTCCTCGTTGGTCCACATGGACCAACTAGGTACTTCTGCTTGTTGACCTAAGTCAACTGTACCCCAACCCTAGTCGTCGTTGTCAGACTCACGGGGCGCTTTCTTTCTTCAATTTCTCATGCTTCGTCCCACAACTCTTTCACCTCGAGCCCTCCACAATTCTGACTTTAGCACATCCGTCCTCTTCGCCAACCATTCCATCCTCCCCAACCCTCGCTCCTTCTCAGTCCATCGCCCCTCGAAAGCACGGCATCCACCTGTCTATAAAACACCCCTTCTATCTTCTTTTTGAGGTTTAATACCTCCATCTTGAGTTTTAGCCCCTCAAATCATTCCCTAGAGATTTACCTTGGTGTCAGCAAGTGGTTGCTGCCGATTTGCAGTAAGGAGAGCCCTGGAAGAGGAGATCTAGCATCGTTGGCGAGCTTCGCTAGTGGTTCAATCTCTTTGACTTTTGAGCTGAATTAAGGCCCTTTCCATCCATTTCTAAGTAATACTCTTATCTTAGATTATGATTTTGCACTCAGTTTTTATTTAATCCAATATTTTTTATTTAATCCAGTAGGTTAGCATTAAAATCCAGATCTTCGTTGACCTGGAGAATGTGCTCCAGGTCTGATTGGTAGTGATTTGATCCGTTCTTCGATCCATTTCCATGCCTATATCAGTCCGTTTCATCTTCTACACACGAACCATCCATTTTCTCCTTGATTCCTACATGGAATCAAGGTCTTGAGCTCCATCTATCATGTATCGCTGGAGCTGCACCCGCCCACCTTCATTTTCACCTCGCCCTCACCAAATAACGGTCGAGACTCCTCGCATTGCCTCATCATTCTTTTTATCTTCTTTGTAGGTCATGAAGGGGCCATACGAAGCCCATGTACTTCGAGTTTTGACTCCCAGGTCTTTGTCGGAACCATAGAGCTCTAGGGCTCGATTAGTGAGCGTCGAATATATCTGAAGGATTTAGGAGGTACGGGATGACACCCAATTTTAAGTTTTTCTTGTGAACCGGGTCCATTCCTCACGACATAGGTGGGATTAAAAGCGTGGGCGTGATCAATATGTCCTACAAAAAGCTGCTCCAGGTGGCTAGAGACGAGTAGTTGCAGATCCAAACTCGTCAGGAAGTTGTTCTTCCTTAGTCCATCCATAGCATCTTCTAGCTTTCGATGAAGAACATCAGCCCATATTGAACCGTAAATGTCCGATTGATGGGAGCATCCATCGTTGGATCTCATTTGAGATCTAGTCCTAGACGGGTGAACCATCATCACGCGACCAGAACACACCACACGCCATGTAAAGAATTTAGAATCGTTTGATAGCGTGCATTTTTCGAGGGAGAGGTAATTTCACATATACCCCAACCTTTTCTTTTATTATAATTTAATATTGTAAATATTTAAAACTATTTAATATGTTTAGTAAAAATTATAAGGAGACCCCTAAACTTTTGGCATATTACATTTAGGACCTTGATAGCTCAACTCACATAGCCCCCACGTGAGATGGGCATTTTGTATATTTCCACTTGCATTTTTTTGAAGTTGTAGTGTAATATTAAAACTTTTAACAGTAGTTCACAACTTTTAGAAAATTTGCATGTTCCTCCATATCTTTTATTTTAGTTACAAGTATCCCTACTAGTTCAAATAAATTTTGTGTATGATTTTTATTATCTGAAAATATCATCTGTACTCCAAAAATAATGGAAAAATAAGACAATGTGCATGATGCATTGTTCTTCCATGCAATAATTTTTTATGTACATTTTACGCAATTTCCTTATTTATTAAAAATAAAAAATTACACATTTATTTTTGTTTGCTTTAGAAAATTCAAACAATTACAAAGTCATCTTTAAAAATTCCAAAAAAGCAGTATTTTATACCTCCAAAACAAAAATCCCTAAAAATAGAAAAAGGAGATCCCAGAAAATTTAAAAGTTCCAAAATCCTTATAAAAATTGTAAAAAATTCACAAAAACTCCTAAAATATTAGTTGTTGTTTGATTATTTAAATATATTACAAAGCATTAAAATAATTCTTGAGAAAAGTTTACGTTATTTAGTATTTTTAAATCTCAAAACAATTTGGGCCATTTAAAAAGTCTCCGATTTTGTATATTTTGGACTTAAAAACCTTAAAATAGCAAAAAATATCCCAGAAACCACAAACACATTATAAAAATATTTAAAAAAATAAAAATATTTTATTTAGGAAATTTTTATTATTTATATCCATGTTTATATATATTGCCATATATTGTATAATATACCTGTATGTAGTGATATATAAGTATTATTATTGCTAATTACTATAAAAATTTTATAAGTATTTTAAATCCTTTAAAAAATAAAAAGGACTTCTATTATTTATATTTTCTAATTTTTATACATATTTTATATTATATATCTCTTATCTTATACACATTACATTGTATACTTATATATATATATATATTAAAAGGACTGCTCTTATTTATATTTTCTGATTTTTTGTACTTATTTTGTATTATATACCCCATATCTTATCACATTACAATTTATACCTTATATATATTGATATATATTCTTATTATATACTAAAAAGAAAAAGAAAATAATAATAAGAATATCATAAAAAGAAAATAAAAATTATAATATAAAAAAAATTAAAAATATAAATATTAATAAATTAAAAATAGAAAACCCCACAAAAAGATTAATTAACTTGACGAACTTTCCACTCGTCAAAATCATGGCCTTCGGATCAGCCTTCGCCCACCTCTACCTTGTCCCAGACAGTGATCCAATGAGAAAGAAAGACCTAGGGAAGGGGCTTTTGTGTGTGGGGGGGAGGGGGGGGTCAGGAGAATGAATTAAGAAGAAATTCGTACAAGTACACCTATATATTAATTATTCATTATTTATTTATAATTAATATACCTACTACACTGAGTTGACTCCTGTGTTCTACACCCAGACTACTTGTCCACTATACACATTTATTTATAGATTATAGTAAATTTTGATTCACACTTTTATTTGATTTCTTTATATTATTGTGTGGGTTGATTGTTGAATTTACTTGAGGTCTTCGAGAGCTGTCATCACAACGACAATGGTCCTACCTTGTGTGGACCACAACATAGTTCCTCGGATATATTCTTGGTATTTCACTTGTTCCTTGCGACAGATGTTGTTTTGGTTGGCCTCAACCTGTGTTGAGATGATGGTCTTCGCAACGGTGAGGTCATCCAACTTCTAGCTCATCTCAGTCCTCTTCACCAACTGAGTCAAGTAATCAAGTGTGGGTTAATCAATGTTTCCTCTATTTGTTCAACATACCAGGATCATTGAGACTTATAGTAGTGTAGAAGAAAATGTTGAAAGTTCTGAAAATATGGACGAGGAGCAAATTGTTGATACCATGGAGGAGGATGAAACTAGTTCTAATAGAGAGGAGCAGGTTGCTAATAGTCAAATTGATGTTGACGGTGTGTCGACTGTTGGTGATTCTGTCTCCATGTGTGAGCTTGTTGTGGAGACTGGTGCGAAGGTTGGTTCTAGACACTTCTTCGACCTTGATGTTGGTGGAATGGTTGGATGGCTGAGGTTTTACCTTGATGCTGCCTCGAGGATGGGTCAATTGTTGTCCATTGCCCCAGATGTCATTCACCTCCTGAATTTGTAGTGGTGGAAAGAATGGCTCGACATAAGTCGGGGCCTCCGTATGGCACATGACCACCTATGTCTGTTGTGAGCATGGGATGGTGGGACCTAGTTGGGTGCATGCACATAGTATACGTGCTGGACGAACTGAAGCTCCCCTGGACTCTACTGTAACGGTTGTTTTTTTAGCTTAGAGGTATAAGACTTAACTGTCATATTCGCAGACTGACACGACTTCATGGTGCTCATTAGAAGCTCTAATTACTTAATGATTTGTCGAGCTTGTACAGATGCTTGGTCCTTTGTTCGATCACATTAGGTTTTTCGAAGTCTTGTGATCGTTTTTCTATGATATCAACGTTGGATAAGTGATTCGTGATGATGATGAGATTGGAACTCTCACTCATATCCTCTTCATGAGATGCCACCATATTGACAGACTTGTGGAGGATCTACATGTTTGTTCAAAATGCATGGGAAGAAGACAAGGCGACCAATCTTTCAACCATCTCCTCAAAAATTTACCAGACAATGTCTTCATCTTTGTTGAAGTGGAATCCTCCACATGCAACATCTACCAGCCTTTAGCTATCCTGATTCAGACCCCAAAGAAGTTTTGGATCAGATTGGTCTTCGATATGTCATGGTGGGGTTAATTATCCTATAGATCTTTAAAGAGTTCCCATACCTCACGAATATGCTCGTGGGACAATTAAGAGAAGTTAGAGATCAGGGCTTGCATTTGATTTACACAACCCAGGGGATAGTACTTATGACATCTCTTCCCAAGTTGTTACTACCTTCCCCAAATGATTCATCCAGTATAGAACCCTATCCCGAAGTCTAAAGGGGAAGGCAACCATCTTTACTACCTCGAAGTGGATGATGGGGTAGTGCATGGTTCTGTAGATGCGTTTGACTACTGCAGGTAGATATATGGCTCTTCATTATTGTTCTCATCAAAGGTCAACAAGAGTGAGAGTAGCTGCGACTTCAGCTAAAAGTATCCATGGATCTGAGGTATCCTAGTCCACTTTGTAATCTACCCTAGGCTAAGGTTGTATATCTCTTTGAGAGTAGGCTTCAATGCCTCTCTCCTCGGGTCATCACCTCTATGGTGATCAACTGCTTATTGATCTTCCCCTCCCTCCTTGATCCTTTTTCTCTCCTCATCTCCATCAACATTTCTTGGAAGGCAGCTTGGGCATTAGCCTATTCGATCAATTGTTGTTGGATAGCCTGGATGGAGGCTAGCATCAGATTATTGACTTCATTCTTATCTGACTGTTGTCCCTTCCCACTCTAAGGAGCCATTTCAGAATCTAAATTTGTTTATGAATTCAGATCTGGTGTTGGGTCTGCAATGGGAAATACACCCTATTCATTCTTGAAATACATACCAGATGAAGAGAATTATTCAAGATTAGGGTCAATCTTGAACATTATTAGAGTGGGGCAGGTGAATGGTTATTGGACGATCTCCCTTTGAAAGGAAGATAACTTAAGAAGAGAGTCATCCTGAGTTATTGGTGGAGAAAAGGTTTAGGAGTCTAGAGAGATCTCTGTGAAGGCCAAACATGTCTCTCTGGAATCGCCCTGAATTATTGGAGATGTCAGCAACGAGGAGTCAATGTAGGTGCTCACGAGGTCCGAACTAAATTCTCCCAGATCTGTCATCTTGGAAGAAGTAGAGCATGGGAATGGAAAAGAATTAGTATGATGAGGAAAAGAATTTGATGTCTCAAAATGAGTGAAATGAAAGAATAAATGAACAAAGTGAGGATAAAATGGAGCAAGTGTGCGATATTCATGATCTTTTGACCAAATCAAAACTAATCAATCAAACCTTAAAACAAATGGATTCACCAAAACAACCCGTGAAGCAGTGAAAGTTGGACAATTACCTTGGTAGTTTTTATTGTTGCTTTCAAGCAATCTTGTCAGATTAGCTAAGTGCTACCCCTATAGAAGAGTGAGCACTACTAGATAATTGTCATGTACATCCCACTTCCTTTGTAACCAGTAGCATGTACTTTTAAAGGATCCTTGATTTTGTATATGGGCATACTACTCATCTAAATAAGTGGGAAAAAGGAAGCTGATATAGTGAATCAAATACTTTCCCCAAAGTGTACTCAGATGTGGCACAATGAGACAGGGTTCCGTCATTTCACTACTCATATGCTCAATAATTCAGACCAAATGGGAAAGTGGACTCAGCCCTACTCGCCCATGCACTGATAAAAGTGCTAGCACTTCATAGACCTAGGCGATAATCAAGGCAATATCCAAGCTAGGATTTGGGCTCTAAGTCCAAGGGTCGCGCCTCACTAGATTTGGAAGGTACATGAAAACATTGAGGGCTTTATGAACCCAATACAATGGAGTCCATTAACTAATTTTAATTAGGTCACAGTTTTATTGGCATTCTTTTTTTAATTTTTGTTTTTATTTTTTTTGGATATTTTTCATGCAAGGCCTAGTGAATTTTTTGATTTCTATTATCCTAAGTCCAACAAAAATGGGGGAGGAATTTAGAAAAGATAATATGCAATAAAACTATGAATGCATGTAAAGATAGAAATGTGTACCTTACTCCAACACTCTACATTCAAAGTGATCCGCGCGTAGATTGAAACTAATCTAGATGTAGTGCAGTCGATGTAATTACCCTAAGTAGGAATTGCTATTAACGTGAAGAACATTTTATTTGGTCTAAGTCCAAGACCAATGAAGACTATAAGTACATGATATCAATTAGGATTTGGACCTAAGTACCGACCAACCAACCTAAATCTAAGGGCTCAATCAGTGAATACATAAAATGAAAATAATTTAGAAAACAAATCATGAGAAACAAAGTAAAACAAATGGGGAAATAGGGAGGATTAAAATAAGGAAGTGATAAATCACGGAAAACCGATGGGTGTCCCCCAAATGCACCAGCACTCGGCAAAAGAGTCCCCGCAAATACTCCAAGTGTCTAGGTCTCTGAGAGTCTACTTATTACAAATTAATTTTAACTCTCTTTCTCATAAAATAAAATAAAATCTAAGAAAACTACAACTGTTCTTGGTTCTCGATCCTCTTTTGTAGCTCTCTCTCATGCCGACTAGCCTAAAAAGCCAACATCTACCTATCTCAGGTGCAGTGGACCTCCTAAGTCATCCTCCCTTGCTCGACAGGCCCTCACAACAGCGTTAAAAAATGACAGATGTTAGAACAAGTTACGTAAAATAAAATAAAAGAAATATAAGATGAAAATGAGCTAAATCACATAAAGCAGATAAATAGCTAGGTAAACCTAATCTCTCGATTGTTGTTCCCCAAAAATGATGTCATTTGATAAAAGGGATTGGTTATATGCCCTAACAATAGGGTAGACACTCATTCATTGTGGCAACTGATCCCTAAACAACAACAATCAACCCACAAATAGATAGAAGATGTGTGTGAGTCAAAATTTATATGCTTTTCAAAACATGTGTATATGTGCAAGTATGGAAGAGTCAACATTAAGAGCAAGTTAGAATAGATGTTTATCAATTATTAATCATTGCTAATTAATAAGAACTTTTAATTTCTTAGTTTTACTTATTTTTATGTCTTTTGTTGATTTTTTAATGTTTTTTGTAGGTTTTTAATTATATTCAAACTTTATGATTTTTAAATGATATATAATATGTTTTTTATTTTTTAATGTTTAGTTGATTCTAATTTTGTGAATTTTTAGTTCTTTTAGATTTCTAAAATTATTTAAGTAGATAATATAAATAAAGAAGTTAAAATCCTCTTTATAAAATTTTCAAATAAGTCCAATAAGTCAAAATAAAGGAAAGAAAATGTATTTGGATTATAAATATTTTCTCAGTTTTTAAGGATTTTTACGATATTTTTAGATTTTTAGTGGGCTTTAAAAGTAATAAAAATAAAAACAGTGAAAAAGATAAATTTTAAAATTAGTTTAGGATTTTAAAAATAGATATCAGACCAAATAAACCATAAGTTATTTTTCGCATAATCTATATATAATAAAAAAATTAAGACATTGAAATAGTTATGTTTGAACTTTTCTAGAATTTCTAACTATTTTTATAATTCTTTTAAGGTTTTTAATTTTTTTAGATTTTTTTATTTCGTATTTTTGTGGACTTTGGATATGTGATAAAATAGGATGTAAGTGAGTTATTATATTTTTAGGAATTTTTGGATATATTTTTTAAATTTTGTTGGTTTTTAAGTCAAAATAGGGAAACAAGCATGTCTTTGTATTTTTATAAATAGAAAAATTAAGTTAAATGCTACATGAAGAACATATATGTTAGATCTATTTTCAAGGCATTTAAGATAATATTCCTATGATTTATGGAATAATAGCAGCAATTAATAAAAGGGATATTACACCATAACCTTGAGTAGTTTCGTAATTACCCTAGAAACCCTCGATAATAACGAATTACATGAGAAACCTCGAATATATGCTCCATCCTACACCCATAACCCTCCGTTGTTTTACTCCATTAACTCAACTAGGCACTTGGGTTAATCTAACCTATCCTCGATCTAACGACCAAAAATTAAACACAAAAAAAAACTCATCCTCCTCCCCATCCCCTCCCCCATCATCCTGGCCCGCTAACCCTCCCCCCACCTCCTCCATGTCTGCCAACCACCTCCCCACCCTCCCCAAGCTTGTCGACCACCTCCCCACCCCTCCCCCGGCCCGCCGACCACTCCCCTCTCCAGCCTCTCTATCCTCTAACCCCCCTTTCTCCAACCTCGCCCTCTTCCAGCGTTGAATCCCTCCCCCCCCCAACCACCTAGAGCACTCGTACCACCACATCAACCAGAGGGTCCTCCACAGTTCCCCCTGTTCCGTCGGCATCCTTGTCGACCACGACTTCGACGGGACAGGTTGATCTCTCTCAGAAATACATCTAAAATCACCACGATCACAATCCCATTCACAAGCTTTTGATTCAAATCGCAAATCATGTGATGCCATATTCTCTAGGTTTACAAAGTAAGAGAACCGATGGTGTTAGCGAACTTGTCAAAATAAAGCTGAAGGACGAGACATATCTTATTGTTATGGATGAGATGTGGGAAAGAGACGTATGGGATATGGTCAAAGAGCATCTCCCTGACAGGAATAACGGAAGCATGATCATAATCACTACTCGGAATGAAAATGTTGTAGAGCATCCCTCTTTGCACTTCCCACTTCACCATATGGAAGGTTTGGATGACAAGAGGAGTTGGGATCTGTTTACATAGTTGGTTTTCGAAGATGAGGAAGAAAATAGAAGGGAATGCATAAGTGAATTGAAGGATTTGGAAGAGGAGCTCGTACACGGATGTTGTGGTTCACCCCTAGCGCTCACAATTTTAGGTGGTCTACTTGGTAGGAAGGAGAAGACATATTACACATGGCGAGGTGTACTGGGAAGCAGGAATTGGTTGCGACGTGATCAGGGAGTAACTGTTTAGATATATTAAAGTTGAGTTACAGGGATTTGCCTCATTTGGAGGATCCACATCATCCTACGGTGACGCTCCTGGAGAGAAGCGACGTACCGGATCTGGGACCGGTGGGGAGCTACCTTGCATCATTGGAGCTCTCGCAGACGGCATCGGTGATGGTGGTGCAGTAACACCCCCTTCCTCCTCCCCATCCCAAAATCGCAAATGGGCAGGAGGCCCAATGACTCATCCTCCCCATCCCTCCTCCCACCCCTCCTCCTCGTATCCCTCATCACCTTGTCCCTTGTTTACATGGCCCTCTCCGCCTTCCAACAGCGACCCATCACCTTCTCCTACCCGACATCAGATTTGAGAGGTGTCGTCAACGATGATGTGGACTATTGCAGGGGGATTGACAACCTTGAGCTCTAGGGACTAACGACCCGTTCACCATGAGAATGAGAGAGAGAGAGAGAGAGAGAGAGAAAGCGTGTATAATTTGGAAATAAGATGGAGAATTAGGGACAATTTTGTCTTTTTTAACAGAAACCCTCAAATGTAACAAATATCTCAAACGAAACATAACATATGGTTATGTCATGTAAGGGTTAAGCATTATTCGAAGATTCTTATGCAATTCATGATTATTGAGGGTTCCTGGGATAATTACGAAACTACTCAAGATTATGAGTGTAAATATCCTTTAATAAAAATAAAATACACAAAATATACAAACACCATATAACAGTGATGTGATTGCAATCTACAAGAATATATCGTGCATTTGCTACCAGCTACACAAAATCCAGCATCTATTCTCGTAAAATAACCAATATAAAATGTTTTACAGCATGGTAGTGTTCAAGATACATATACATAAGAGTCTAGGGTCCGGCATGCAAAATACACTAAAATTATTACATATTATTTATTAGTTATAGAGTTATAGTAAAATAGAAAAAGTTGAAGAGGGTCAACAAAATACCCTTAGGGTGCGTTTGGTACGCGGGTTAAGGCGGGTTAAATTGATAGAGGGTAATCCGTTTTTGAGTTTTGGTGTTTGGATAGAGGGTTAAACTAAGGGTGGGTTAGAAGTGGGTTTGTTATGATATGATTGTATTGGAATTTGAAAAAGTGAGTAGCTATTGTGATGTGATTGTATTGAAGTTTGAAAAAGTGAGTAGAAGTGGAGTAGTTTATAATTTTTATATGATGTGATGGTATAATATATTATTTGTTGATATGATTGATGATGTAAAATTGATTTCTTTAATTTTTTTTAAAAAAGAATAAAGTGGGGCCCAAATGAGAGAGAGGAAGGGTGGGTTAAGGGGGGGGGAGTTTACCCCCGCCAACCAAATGCTACCTTAGTGTGTGCATATCTGATAGTGGAGCACGATTCAATTAAGCACGGACGACCCAAATTAGGTACCGATTCTCTTCGATCTAATGGTGGAAACACAATCGGGACTAGATCTGACAGCTGGGACGCATTTCGATTGAACGAAAAATGAAGGAACTCGAATCGACCTTTGATCGGACGGTGGTTGCTCTCTTGGAAGAACAGGGAAGAACGGGTTCTAGAGCTCCGTCGATCGGCTGATAGTTGTTGCTCCGACAACTTATCGAGCTCGGAGGTGATTCAAAATGTTCCTGGTACACCTCCGCATTGATTTATGGTATCAAGAAGGTCCGAGCCTCATCGAAAGAGATCCACTTGAGGGTGAAGGGGAGGTCGAGGAGGAGGAGGAGGGCGAGGGTGGGCGGACTTTGAGGAGGAGGGCGAGTGTGGCAGACCTGGAGGAGGTAGGCAAGGGCGAGGGCAGTGGCCTTAGAGGAAGAGGGTGAGGGCGGTAGACCTAGAGGGAGAGGGGGAGGTCAGGCAAGAGGAGGGTGAGGGTGGCAGACCTGGAGGAGGAGGAGGAGGTCAGGGAGGAGGAGGGCGAGGGCAACAGACATGGAGGAGGAGGGGAGGTTGGAGAGGAGGAGGGTGAGGGCAGCAGAGGTCGAGGAGGTGGATGGGTGTTGGGTGGGAAAGGGAGACAAGGAGGAGGATGAGGGGGATGGAACTCAATATACTTTTGATAAATAAAATGGGTATAATGTAAAAAAAATATAATAGGATCTAGTTAGTTTTACTGGGTAAATGGATGTGGGTTAAGCGTAGGGTATGTGGGGTATGTATTAGCAAGTTTGCGTGCTCGAGGGGGGCATTACGTTGTCTCAAATGTCGAGAAGGTAATTTACAAACTTTATAGGTTCGCGCCGTAAAAATTCCTATATTCTAAGGATAATTAATGAATGAATCATGATTTCAAATATGCGATATGAAAAGAGCAATGAGAATAAAAATAAACAAGCAAAAAACAAATAAGAAATGGATGAGATTAATAATCATTAAAGCATCCGTGGACGAGTGTCCTTAGATATGATTTTGCTCTCACTTTAATGACGCATTTGGTCTAACGATCCATTCTTAGGGTACGGTAAATGTCAGCTCACTCAAACAAGATCATGCATCTAATTGATACTAATTGACTTTGAAAACCAACACTTGGTTAATTGTACGCCAAGTATATTTTTCATTAATCTTGACCTTTATGTTAATATATTTAAACGATAATTTTCTCACTACAACAAAAATTCTCACTACAACAAAAGTGACCTAAGACAATGAATAAATTCAAGGATTTTTATCAGTTGTGCCCCTCCGAGATACTGTAATATCGGTTATGCCCCTATCTTTTCGAGAATATCAGTTGTACCCCCAACTTCTTCTCATTCCATCACTTGTGCCCCTCGGGTTAGTTTCCGTCCATCCATAATACAAACGGACATTAACTTCAAGGACACAATGAAATTAATTGAAAAAAATAGACGGAAATGTCCAACTCTTCTTCTTCTTCCTCCCTCATCATCTTACTCCCCCTTCTCTTTCTTCTCCCAGCCACCTGCTCCTCCAGCGGCTGCTCCCGACCGCCCTCACAGCCCATCCCTCTGCCCCATCTCCTCCCCCCGCACATGCGCCTCCTACTCTACGCACGAACTCATCCCTCCGCCTCGAGCTCCTCCCCGGCCCTTGCACCTCCGCCCTAGCGCCTCCACGCCCCCCTTGGCCCCTAGCCCCTGCCTCCTCCCCCCGCCCCTGCCCCCGCGCCTCCCCCTCCCGCTACACCTCCCCCTGCCCCTGCCACCCCCGCGACCCGCGCCTCCCCCTTCCCACGTCGACCCGCCCCTTGTGCCTCCCCCTGCCCCTGTTGCCCTCGCCCCCTGGGCCTCACCCTGCCACGCGCCTCCCCCTCCCCCTACCCGTGCATACCCTTGCCCCCGCCGCCACCACCCCTCCCCCTGCCCTGCGCCTCTCCCTAGCCCCGTTGCACCCGCCCCTCCCCCTCCCTCTACCCCATTCCCCTAGGTCGCCCCCTGCCCTGCCACCCCCCGCGCCCCCTAGCCCCGCTGACCCCGTACCCTCAGGTCAGCCCTTGCTCTGCCCCCCCCCCCCCCCCGCGCCCCCTAGCCCCGCCGCCTCTAGGTCTCCCCCCCTGCCTGCCTCCCCCCCGCCCCCAGGTCGCCCCCTAGCCTCGCCGCCCCCACGCTCCCAGATCGCCCCTTGACCCGCCACCCCCATGCACCCAGGGCACCCCTAGGGCTTTCAGTATTTGTTAAGTTGAGATAAATTTTTGACTAATTGATTCATGAAAGTTCACCTAAAAATTCAATAAAATTCATCGTTTGATCCGTAATGAGTGATATATTCGTGAAAATGCAAAAAAAAATTAAAGATTCGATGGATGCATGAAGATGTAACTAAGAGAGAGAAATTATGAAGAGAAAGGAAGAAAAATAAATGGAGGAGGAAGAAGATGAAGAAGAAGTTTGGACAATTATACCCTTCTTAATTGCACCATGGTTTGAAAAAAACCATGGTTAAGTCAACTCATTGACGGTTAAACTAACGGAGGGGCACAATTGATGGAAATACAAGAAGCTGGGGGCACAACTGATATTTCCAAAAAGATAGGGGCATAATTGATATTGCAATATATTGGAGGGGCACAACTGATAAAAACCCTAAATTCAATATTTGTTGTTATATCTTATGATGTTAAATATATAATATACTAACGATTACTATCGTTGTAAAATTAAATTTTCTTCTTGAAGTTAGCAACGGATGTCCTATTAGTTGTTAAAGATTAGTATAACAATGAGTTTTCCAACTTATTCGTTAAAATTTTAATTCATCGCTACTAAATTGAACAATGATTAGGAGGAAAAGTTGATGGATAACTATTGTTATATGATTCATAGTTAGGAATTTAGTAATGAACAGGATATTCGTTGAAAATTTGAAGTACGAAGTAACAAATAATATTCGTAATTATATATTTAATTATGAGCTATGTAAAGAATAAAAATTATTTGTTGTCTTAAATCAAGTTTGTTTTACTATTTGAATCGATATGTATCTATTTATTTTTTATATTTTCTGGAAATGTGAACGTTTATATCTCTATGCGAAGTCATTGGTTTAAAGAAACTTTCTGAAGTTTATGAACATGAACTGAATTTTAGCATACACATTGAGAAGGATATTGTCTACATTGACTCTGGCATCCATGAAATCAACATAATGGAGGTTTGGCCACTTTAAAGTCCATAACTTAAATAATGAACACACCATTGATGGTATTCATTGTTTTACAAAATCCCTATGACAATGTTCACTATTTTTATATAATATTACTGATTATGTAATGTAAGTAATTGTATTTTATGATTGGTTCGCAGTCGGTAGGTTTCCTGTAGTCCTATTATGAGGGTTTATGCTCATAAAGGTTTTATGCTCTTCTGGAGTGGTGCTTCTTAATGAAGACACTTTCAAGGCCTTAGAGGCTAAACATCCTTATAAGTCACCTCCTTTCATACCAGATATCTTGATTTCAAAGACTCCTCTTACAGCTGATGCAGATGTTATTTTGCGAGCTATCAAATCCTTTCCTAAAGGGACATCTTGTAGAAGAGATGGTCTGAGAAATCAACATGTTTTGGATGCCCTCTGTGGGGATGGATCAAAGGTTGCTAATGATCTCTTACATGCTATTTCCTTGGTAGTTAATTTGTGCATTAGTGGGAGATGCCCCTTGAGTCTGGCTGAGTTTGTAGCCTCTGCACCCCTTACTCCACTGCTCAAACCGGACAACGGCATACGTCCTATTGTTGTAGGCACTATCTGGAGGCGCCTTGTATCCAAAGTTGCTATGACAGGGGTCGACAAGGAGATGTTTAAATATCTCAACGACTTTCAATTTGGAGTTGGTGTATCTGGAGGAGCGGAAGCCATCTTACACAGCCCCAACCGTCTTTTGAGCAAACTTCACAGGGACGGGTCTCTCTCTATGCTTACGATGGATTTTTCTAATGCTTTCAACTTGATAGATAGATCTTTGAATGCTTAGTGAAGTTAGGAGAAGATGCCCCTCTATTTCTACATGGGTGGAATTTATTTAGGGATTTTTACCTGGCAGACCCTGTAATCTTTTGCAATTACCGCTACGACCTCTGAAACATCGTAATTCCTCCCTCAACCCTGTAAACTTGCTTCGTCTTACCCCACAAACCCTGCCGTTAAATTTAACTTTATTGGAGTCAATTACTTGAGTTAAACTTGAGTTAATCAAATCCAAGAAGATCAACAGTGTGGATCTTCAATCTCCCTGTGTAGGGACCCCCTCCACCATGCCCCCTCACGTGTAGCCACATCACCTCCTCCTCCCGTAACCCCATCCTCCCACGCCCGATGACGTTGGCCCAGTCGGCTCCTCCGCCACTGAAGCCCTTCAACGCAACAGCCCCTCCGCATGGAGGCCCCGGGCGGCACCCCGGTTTCCCCGGCCTCCACCGCCACCTCCTCCTCCGCCGCCCACCCTCCCCCAAACCCCAACGCGAACCCCATGCAGTCGTGGTGGGAGTCCCTGTCGAAGGCCCGGTCCCGCATCCACTCTCTCGCCTCCCTCCTCCCCTCACCCTCCCCGGCCGTCTCCTCCCTCGCCGCCCGCCCCGCCCGCTCCCTCCTGGAGTCCTCCGAGGCCTACCTCTCCCTCTCCTCCCCGCTCTCCTCCCCCTCTTCTGACTCCGGCTCCGACCCCCTCTGCCACTGGCTCTACGACACCTTCCTCTCCTCCGACCCCAACCTCCGCCTCATCGTCCTCTCCTTCGTCCCCCTCCTCTCCGGACTCTACCTCTCCCGCGTCGTCTCCTCCCCCACCCCTTCCCTCTCCGGCTTCGAGGTCGTCCTCCTCGCCCTCTACTCCTCCGAGGTCAAGTCCCGCAACGACAAACCCCTCACCATCTCCGTCCCCGACCTCTCCGTCCCCTCCCTCTACCACTCCCCCCGCCACGCCTCCGCCCCCCCCCCTCTCCATCCCGATGCGGGTGTCCTCTACCCCCCTCTCGAGCCCCAGATCGCCGTCAAGTCCACCAAGCGTGCGTCGTCTCCGTCGTGCTTGATTGCTACTACAAGAAGATCTCCCAGTCGGCGAGAGCGGAGGTGTGAGGGGTGAAGCCGAGGTGGGAGGAGGCCTTGAGGATCCATTACGTGGCCTCCTTCCTCGCCCAGGAGAGGAAAGCTTCGGCCTTTGGGTAGCCGTTGGAGATGTGGAAGTGGGTCTCTGCTTGCTTGGTGAGCAGGAAGCAGAGCTCCTCCGTGGGGAGCTGGAAGGAGGATAGTTGTAGCTCTGGTTGGAGAGGCAGCAGAGGGGGTCGAGGAGGTGGAGAGACATTGGCTTCTCCTCGGTGATGGGTCGTGATCATCTCATGGTGGCAGAGTGGAGGTGGTGGTGGTTGTGGGAAACGAGAGAGGTACGGAATGGCCGACGTACGAGGCGTCTCCGTTGAAGATGAGGTCCTGCAGGAGGGTGTTGTTGGAGAAGCTCTGCTTCAGCGTCCCGTACGTGAACGCCAGGCTCTCGTCCCACCATCAGAGAACACGATATTGGATGGTGGAGCGACCGGGGGTCCTCCTACGGTGGAGTGGCACTCCATGTAAATTTAATAAACAAAATGGTTATAATATAAATGAATATAACGGAATCTGGTTAATTTTAACGGGTCAATTAACAGGCCTTAACCGCAGGGTCTGTAGGGTAAGAGTTAGCAACTTTAGAGGGTCGGGGGAGGAATTATGATGTTTCAGAGGTCGTAGCGGTAATTGCAAAAGATTATAGGGTTTGCCGGGTAAAAATCCCATTTATTTATGCTCAAGCCGCCAGATTATATATTGGAGACAACTATTTGCGGTCATCAACAGGAGTGCAGCAAGGTGACCCTTTAGCCCCCTTCTTTTTTCTCTGGCATTGCACCCACTTATTCACGAGATCAGAGACAATTGTAAACTCCTACTCCACGCTTGGTATCTTGCTGATGGGACAATCATTGGGGACACTTTAGAGGTGGCCAAGGCACTTGACATTATTCAATGAAGGGGTCCAGAGATGGGGCTTATTCTAAATATAAAAAAAACAGAGCTTTTCTGGCCCTCATGTGATGGTCAGAAGATCCATAAAGGGTTGTTTCCCTTGGATATTGGGAGGCCGGTGCTAGGTGTGAAGTTGCTTGGAGGAGCTGTGAGTAGGGATAAAGACTTTATTGAAGATTTGGCTATGATGAGGGCTAGCAAGACTGTTGACTTAATGCATTTACTTCCTCAGTTGGATGATCCACAAAGTGAGCTACTTCTATTACGATCTTGTATAGTACTGCCAAGCTTATGTTCGGCTTACGGACATGCCAACCTGCATATATGGAACGAGCCGCTACTTGGTTTGACAAAGGGTTACGTGGAGCTATTGATGATATTGTGGCTTGTGGAGGTCCTTCTTTGGTGGCCTTCAGTGGAGAGTGGCGTCGCTACCCATCAGACTCGGTGGTTTAGGTCTTTACTCGGCTATTGAGGCTTCTTCATGTGCTTTTGTGGCCTCCAGAGCTCAATCCTGGATGCTTCAAGACCACATACTACGAGACAGCGGGATACATGGTATGGATTCTGATTTTCTTAATGCTTTGGAAGGCCTACGTGTCGCACTCCCATCTCTTGATCTTACATATTTTTCTAGTAAGGATAAAATCCCTCCTAAAGCCCAGAATGCTTTGGCGAGTTCCTTTTTTAGAAAAATAGTAAAAGAAATGGAAGTTGAGTTTGACATGACTGCTAGACAAAAAACAATTTTCCGATGTTTACAAGCTGAACATGCCCAAGATTTTCTTCTTGCCATCCCTATTGAGGGACTTGGAATGTATATGTCACCCATTGAATATCGTAGTATTCTCAAGTACTGCCTCATGATTCCTCTATTCCCACCAGATGAGGCTTGTCCTGTATGCCACAAATCCTGCTTAGATGCTTTTGGGGAGCATGTCGTTCATTGCCGCGAACTTCCAGGTTTTAAATATAGACATGATCTTGTCAGGGATGTTCTTTTTGATTACTCAGACATGCGGGGGTTGCTTCAAAAAAAGAAGCACCGGTGAATTTTTTAACTGATCCACAAGAGGGGAGATCGACACTTAGACCGATAGATGTTTTAATATTTGGATGGGTTGGAGGAAAACATGCATGTGTTGATTTGACTGGAGTTTCTCCATTAGTGGGTCCGATAAAGAGTGATTTTGTTGCATGATTCACTGCACAAAAAGCTGCCTCAGCTAAAATGGCTAAGCATGAGAAGGCCTGCATTGACAATCAACATGTATTCATTCCCTTTGGCTTTGATACATTTGGGTTCTTGGCAAGTGAAGCAGTGGAGCTCCTTAAGAGGATTCAAAAAATCATGCATAGCAATGTTATGGTTCCTAAGTCTATGAATGTTGTATTTCGAAGGATTGGATTTGCCATTCAAAAGGGATTGGCGGCGCAGCTTGTTGCTCGTCTCCCATCAATTTCTATGTAATATCTTTTCGCTATTTCAAGTAATTATAAAGAAATTCAAGATTAACCAAAAAAATATTATGAGGTATTTCTAATGGAATAAGAGGATGGACGTTGTTTGAGGGTCACCTCAGCTTCCAATTCAATCTATATGATATATAAATTAATAAATATATAGTAAGTGGGATGAAGTAATATTCGTATTATAAGAATATGATAGTAGTTCTTCCAAAAATTCTGTAGACTTTGTTTACAGCCCTAAAAGGTAGTATTTAATGCAAGTCAGATTTCAATAAATACTCGCGCTGTTAATTAATTTCTATTTGGTGGTATATCCTTGTCAATCAGTTACTGAAACTAATGACTATATCCTATATCAAGTCTTTCTTCTCCTCAAGATCATGGGGTTTCTGCCCGTTTGATGTTTTTTTATTTGAACAGCTCAAATGAGAATTTCACTTAGAATCAATCCAGTGAAGGTACTTCTATGAATTGTAGAGAAAAGAATCGTAATAAGTTATGTTCATTAGAATCATATAGGATCCTCGTATACACTTTTATCAAAATCCTCATATACAAGAATTTTTGATGAATTTTAAGTTGCAAATTATTCAATCTTGGAGTAGATTTGGATTTAGAGCATTCGAGAATATGTTGGGACATTTTGTTAAGTTGTGTTTTTTAATAACTAGTGGGGAACCCGTGATCTTAAAATGGATTTCATGATAGTCACCATCTTTTCGTGGAAAAATTCGACCCTAGTGATATAAAATTCGTAAACAACTCAATCATTCCCGACTTTATAAAAAGGGTGATCCCCTAGAAATCAACAGTTATCCTTAATTAGTGGCACAGTTTGCTGCTCACTTGTCTCCTATTTCGATGCAATCCCTCTTATTGCATTAAAAGAGTTTGTCTATAAGTTTAATGTTAAACCATAACAGTTATTGTCCTTAATTATAAACCTTCTCCAAAGAATTATATCAATGATTTTAACCAATAGATATGTCATGAAACTCTTTATATTGATCCCCTTCGCAATGTGCCTTCCTCAAGGGTAGGGAGGCTTTTAATGCTTCCGCGGTCAATCATCTCTGAGATTTTATCCCAGATTCTCAGCGGAGTTGAAACGAGAGCAAGAATGTGGCCCTAGACCTTCGATTCTCTCAAGTGGAGCGCTATGATTAATGCTCTCTCTTTAACTGACTGTCCTTCAAATTCGTTGAGTGGGTAACGACCTTTCTTAAGAGCACAATTACATGCTTAAAAGTTAATAATTCTGTATCAAGGTTATATAAGCCACTATGCGATGTCAAACAAGGGACCCCTCTCCTCGTTACTCTTCATAAATACTATGAACATTCCAGAGAGCATGCTCCAAAACCTAGTAGAAAATCGCTTGATTGAAAGCTATCGAATTCTTGGAGAGGATTACATTACTACTAATATGTTATTCTTGGATGATATTCTCATTCTCCTCAAATTTGAGGAGAGTGCCTTTAAATGATTGAATTTCACTCTTAAGGTTTTCTGTGAGACCTCTGGTGGATAGGAGTATAAATAGACCGAACATGAGCGAACATACATTTTTTAGGTTCGGATCGTTTATTTAATCGAGCCTAAACTTGTGTTCATGTTCGGTTCGTTTATTTTCGAATCGAACCTAATCGAACATCTTTTTAATCAAATCGAACATAAGCGTTCTCTAACAAGAGGAAGTGAAAAAAAGAAATGGAAATATGTGTGTGTGTGTGTGTCTATAATTAGAATAAACATTCATTCATTTTTTATCTAACTCTTCTTCTTCTTTTTAAAAAATTAGATTAATAAGTATTCATCTTTTTGAAAAGGTATAATTTTAATATATTTTTATATCCATTCAAATGGGGATAATGAATAATGTGGGGATATGCAATGAGTACGGTTTATATTTGTTCTTTTGATTTGAGGATAAAGAAGGAAAAGGTACATGACACACAGATAATGGATGTTGTAACCATGATTGGACTTAGTAAAAGATTGTTGAAATGCTTTAAAGTATGCAGGTCCATTGTAATTACAAAATTAATCAAAGTTATCGGTGTAAATATCCTTTAATATTTTTGAATGGGTGTGTATTCGTACATTTATTCAGTACCTCCTCCTAAAGATGTCAATTTAGGTGCATCTATTTGGTACTCGATCTGAACTCACTCGATTTAATGACCTGAAACCCGTCTCTTTTATTTTTGGACGGGTATAGTTTTGAAACTCGCGAGCCATGTGGCTACAGGTGCGGGTTCAGGTTTAGGATCCCTTATGGGTATGTACCCGAACCCGAATAGATATACATGTACATACACATACACATGTACATATACTTACACATGTACACATGTGTGTTTATAGATCGCACACTACTCAAGCTGGTCAAACCTAACTCACATCTAATCATTTTCATCTCACCATGTAAAATTCTCACTACACTTCCCCTCATTCATTCACCCATTCAAATTCAACTTTATTTTTTATCTCTAACATACATATATATTTAATCCAATAGAGAGAAATCATCCCATTATCATAATTCATGATATTTCATGCACATTTGTTGCATATATTCGACACCCTCATACTGACTTCACACCTAACTAGTGTGAATCTCGTGCTTCGCACTGGGAGTGTATGCATAACTCGGGTGGACTTGGGGACTGCCATTGAACACAGAAATTTTCTATGATTGTTCAAATGCATAACAATGTCGTAATATACACTATATTTGAATAAACTAGCTAATACATAGAATTGACAAGCTTTTTCGGATCATAAAAGAGAACAAACAAAAAAAAGGATAAGTATGAGGAGATGATGTAAGTTGTTGCTCCAGTGCGTGCATATGCAACAATGTAGGTAAATTTGTATACTGCTGGTCAATTTGGGGCTGTGCTATTGCTATACAATGGTTGCACATCTACTTCAAGATGGTGAGCAACAATTTCAGGAATTTAGCAGGCAAAAGCTGCAGAACACAAATGTAGTTTATTTAGGAGTCAACAGACCTGATAAGTTCGTGATGATGAGACAACAAATTATACAGGGTACGGATAAAATATCTAAAACAAATAAATGAGCAAGATGGAAATTGTAAATAGCAAAGAAGGTACATGTATGACTGCATAGGAGACCTCCTCAGATTGAAAAATGGTAAAGTATTTTTCTGTCTACATGTTTTGCAATTCCGAGATAGAAAAGGCAAGGTAATTCACATTTCTGATGGTGTATTGTTTTCATGTCCCCCAAGGCTTATAAGAAGAAACTCACAAATAATAAATTTTTTATGCTGCTGAAGGTCATGTATAATAAGGCATGCTATTCTGTATAAGAGGACGATACGTTGAAGTGCATATTTGTCCATTTGTCTAAAAGCGGTTAAACATGACCCAATCATCAACTGTGATAGAACATATAGTTGTAAACAACAGTAAGGTAACATTTAAATGCAATATTGTACACCTATATGGTAAAATATAAAGGCAAATGAGCTCTTAGATCCCTCAATTTCTGTTGTTTCAAAATTGAAAACATTCTTCTGCATTCTGTTTCAAATGGAAAATGCAATTGTGCAATTTTAAATATTCCAATAGTGTTCCTTGCTTTAAGGAAATGTTATCTTTTAACACTACATAATTGTCAATGTATTCCTTTGGTAACCGGGTTACCTCCGGGTTACCCCGGGTAATCCGGTTTACCCCCCTCTTTTTATGGAATGGAATTCTATTACAAATCAGTGACATCACATCACTTTCTTTATTCCAACCCTCTCCAACCCTCTCCAACCCTCATAACCATCCCAAACAGCTACTATTCCAATCAGGTTACGCCAACCCACCCCAACCTAACAACCAAACAAACCCTTAGGAACTTTCTATATTGATGTATCTCAAGCCTATATTTTGAAGCTATATCATATATTTCCAATTATTGATCTTATAACCGAAGCATCTCGATCGTAAGTACAGCTGCAGACAATCCTTTTCCCTCTGGTTGTAAATAGTAAATACACAAATTTTGTTTTGTTATAATGGTATGTGCTATTGGTTTGTGAAGTAAGTGTTATTGAATAAGTTAATACAAAGTAGGAACTGGTTGATGGAACACATTCATTTAAGGAAGAAACGTAAGACGATAATTATTTTTCAACATGATACCTAATGTTTCTCTTTCACCACCAAATGCTTCACCTCCTACAAATAAGAAGATTATAAAATTACAGTACATATAATGGGAACAGAATCACAACGTTGAGATATTATAAGTAATGGAAAACTAATATGGTAGACATAATGAACGTTGTCAGATATAGTGTTCAACATATCACGCAAATTTAAGTAAAAAATATCAATTAATATGTAATAGAGGAATAATTGATTTTTGTATGTATATAAAAAGATCTTCTACAAAAAAAACATAGTACATGCAACTGTGGTAGCAATGTCCTCAACACTAAGGGTCCGTTCCGTAGGAGAATAAGCAGGAATAAGGATGGAGAAATGGGAATAAGGATCTATTCTCCGTTCGGCTGGAGGTTAGGAATAAGGAGAATAAGGTGAAATAAATGTAGGTAAGGTCGAATAAAGATAGGAATAAGAAATAAGATGGAATAATGTGGAATAATCGTACCATTGGAAACCGTGTTGGGAGGACTCTTATTATAGGACTTATTCTCCTACCAAACATGCCCTAAGTACTACCTTCTCAATGCCTATTGATTCTTTCCTACAAATTAGAAGAGAAAAATAGAACACTATGTATCGCATAAACAAAATCAGAAGGCATCAATATTATAATTCCTTGGGAAAGTAATATGTGAGTCAGAATGTAACTTTTCAAGATATTGATAGTATGTAGATGGGAAATAATATGATAGCCCGAATGTAAATTATCAAATATAGTGTTTAGGTTGTCAAGCGGATCAGTAACAAATAATAACACAAACCAATTATAAATAAGAAGATTCCATAATCAAAACGGAGATATTGCATGGCTTGGATAAATAATACAACAATCATGGATAAATAATACAACAAACAGAATATAATTTATAAATGTTAAGAGTGAAATGATGTCGGTGCATAGAGGGTAGCAAACCTTCTCCCCGCTGCTTTGATGGGAACGTGGAAAAGGAAAACACCTCTTCATTCTGCCAACAACACCTATGTTGATGCCTCCTAATCTTGTTGGTTCACCTGATGAGAAGTGTTGCTGCAGCGGGCCATTTCTGTCGAAACTTCCCCTGATAGCTGAGCACTATCGGGTCCTCTGTGCGTTGCCTTTGAAGTAATGACGCTCCAGCTTGCGACAATCCCATTAACATCTCTCCTCCACAATCTGTACGATGATGGTGAGGGGTCACGAGTTTTTGAACATTGATAAGACTGGGACAATAGAAATAAGGAGTGATTCATGTTTTTCAAACTTTGGTAAGAAAAGAAGCAGAACTGAAGATGGTTGAGGTGCGCGTAGATGCCAATGTTGTTGCGTAGGGTCTTCGACTCGAGCTCAAAAATGTCCACCTCCTTCTTGTAGATGTGGCCTCCATATAGCATCATATGCAACCAATGCCGCTGTGAACGGGTGTGACAACCTCACGACATCGGTCGGCAGTGTGGGTGGGAGAGGGGTTTCGCCGAGAGATGGTTCCAAAGGGAGGCATATGTGCAGAGAAACCGTTGATGGCTAAGACGTGTTGGTAAAGGATGTCCAGAGATGTCCACCTCCTTTGACATCTAGCACACCCGCCGTGACACGTGGTCTTCTACAGACCTCCATCAAATCCCCAGGACACCTCAACCTAAATGCGAAAGACAGGTGCTAATAAGCGAATGAATAAATTAGGAATGCCTGTAATAGATAAATCGAAAAAATCCCGTAGACATAGCACGATGAACAATGCCTACTCCACGGGCTATTATATATAGTATGATGTGTTACCAGTGAACTACATGTGAATGTGTTGAGTATTGTCAATATTTTCATTCAATATATATTTCCACTATCTTCAAATAATTTGTGCTCTTAGTTTCTTTAGAACTTACTTTAAGTTGGATGTGTGTGAAGTCTATGTATAAATTACTTTTGTTATCTTTTTGTGAGAATATATTGTACGGATGATTAGTTTAGGCTTTGATTTTATATTGGATAAATTGATACCCATGGGGAACAATGTGTACATCGATATTCACTTAGAACTACCCATTTAATAAATGGTGGTTCTGGTAGTGATTTTATAAACGCTACAAGAAATATGTTTGGATTTACTAGAACCAACCTTACGACCATAATAGTCGTATTGTGATTGCAATAGCTAATGCAACCATTTTACCTCACTAGTGGTTGCACAGCTAAATATGCGACCACAATTTTAACGTGGGCGATTTGACGCCTCAATATGCATCCATAATGTGGCTGTATTATGTTGTTGCATGTTCTGCTAAATAGAATGATAGAATAATTTCCCTTTCTCATTTCCAACACGATCCTCTTCTTGCCCTAGCTCTCACCCTTCCTCTCTGTCTGATCTACTCCCTTCTACTAGCTTGTCCTCCCCCCTCCATCCATGACCTTCCATCTCCTCCTCTCTCTTCCATCTCATCCTCTAGTACATTCCCATTCTCCTCCCTTGTATAGAAGAATTAGATGAGACTTGATCCCCATGGAGAAGCTCTTCCTCTTCTATCTCAGGCCACCAATGACCATCTCCCCCATCTCATCCTTCGATTACTTATGTATGTCTCTTGTCCTTTAATTTTCTTATAACATAGTTTATTTTTTATTTACAATGAGTATGTATGTTCATTTGAGATGCATTGTAGGTGTTTATTGAAATGTATAAGAGATGCAATATACGATTTATAAATAGATAAGATGGAGTAAAAGATTGTTGAAATGCCTAAAAGTATGCATGTCCATTTGAAATGAAATATAAGTGTTTGCGGAAATACTTAAGAGATACAATATGTGATTTGTGTAATTATTTTGCTTTCATTTACATTGGATGAAGTACTAAATAGAAATCATAGTGGTATTTTTATCTAGTATGTGATTTTATTGTCATGAGTGAATTAGAAATGCAATATGTATGTGTGTGTGTGTCGAAGTGTGTGTGTGAAAGAGAGAGAGAGAGAGAGAGAGAGAGAGAGAGAGAGTGTGTGTGTGTGTGTGTGAGAGAGAGGGTAATATATGATGCCCTTAGATTTGAAGGAAGGTATGTGATTGTGAGTGTCATGGTAATACGAGCCATAATTGAAGTGTGTGTATGTGTGTATGGGTGTGTGTGTGTGTTAGAGTAATATGTGCTTTTGTTACTCTTGCTTTGACATTTGTTTGATGATTGTTTGTGCTACTTTCCTTCTATTGGTGATGAGCTTTGTGTTCTAAGATGTATTCCAACTATTTATATTCCTTTGATGCATTCCATTTGGTGGAGCTTATCAGTACTTGACATGTAGTGTCATGATGAGTTTTAACTATATGAGCAAGCTCTTGAGTTGTTATGATTTTGAATAAACTCCGGAATTGTGTATTTGCATTTATTGAGATGGATGTCCTTGGATTTAGAGGAAGGTTTTGTTTTTTTACGAGCCTGATACTGTAGCCTTTTCAGTTTGTTTTTTGATTTTATGTGTTTACGTTTGTATGATTTTGATACTTGGATTTTTAAAGCCAATTGGGATCATATGCTTGTATGTATTTACTACCTAAGCTCAATGTGCGTTGTTATTCTTGCTTTGGCCTTTGTTTGGTGATCATCTAGACAATTACCTCATGTTGGTGATCAGCTTTGTGTTATAAGATGTATTCCGACTATTCATATTATTTTGATGCATTACACTTGATGGGTCTTATCACTCCTTGACATGTAGTACCATGTGAAATTTTAACCATATGAGCAAGCTCTTGAGGTTTTATGATTGTGAATCAACTCCGAAATTGTGTATTTGCATTGATTGAGATGGGCGTCCTCTGATTTGGAGGAGGTTTTTGTTTTTTTAAAGCTTGATGCTTGATGAATCCATAATTCATCGCCTTTCTTTCATTTTGGCTAAAATCCTTGGTAAAATACATGTAAATAATCACTAATTCCAATTAATTAACATTCTAAACATAAATATTAATATTATATAATTAACACTTAAATTATCCAAAATAAAAGAATAAAGAGAAAAAGAAAAATAAAAGAAGGATGTATATAGAAAATATACAGACTGATCCTAACCCCGAGATCAGGTCAATATTGACCGGGTCGACAAAAGAAATAAGTAGGGGGAGATAAGGATCCTAACTTATAAAAATATCAAGAAAATCAAGACCAAAAATACAAATTACCCATTTTCACCATTTAAATACTTCACCTATTTTATTTATCATCAAAACCATCTCAAATCAAAACACTTCTTTTATAAAATTGTTCACAAAAATATATATTATTTTATAAAAATATTAGAAAAATATTTCGTCTTAAAAATAAGATAACCGTAATGAACCGGAAAAGCCGTAAAAACCGATTTCTGAGGTTCATATTTATTTATAGAAAACTCCAAAATGAACAAACTCACTTTTAAAATCCATTTTGCATATCATATTATTTATTAAAAATATCAGAAAAATATTCGGATAAAACTGGTGAGTTTCGGCTTTTTGGACCCGTTGTATACTTGTACTATATGTATAATCTTCCCGGATTTTTAATTAAATAACCGTAAATCCGATTAACTTAATTCTTTTTCCTAAAATCATCTAAAATTGTATATAAAATTATAAAAATATAATAGAGTCAAAATATCCAAAAAATCCGGAGGCCCGAAGCCGCTATTTTTTTCGTCCGGGCCTCATCACTCGGTCGTATCAACTCCGAATTGAGCAAACTCGGTCCCTAAAATTATATTTTTCATTTATCTACAAAATGACTCTAATTTCGCTAAAATCGAAGTTGATACGAAAAATACAATTTTCGGGTCCGTATTAATATAATATACAATGTACCGTAATATATTAATATTTTATATAGGTACTTTACCTATTTTATTTATATTTAAATTAAATAAAAAGTTTAATTAATTAATTATTTATAACTCTTAAATATTTAATTATTACTTAATCAATTTAATTATATATTTAATTTATTATTTAATTAATATTTAATTATTTAATTATATACTTAATTACTTAATCAATTGTTTAAATAATTTATTAAATATTATTAATTATTAATTATTTAATTAATCACGAAATTAATTATTAATTACTAATTAGTAATTATCTATTTAATATTATTTATCATTTAATTTAATTATTTAATTATTTATTTTATTTTTTTTCCCTTCTCTCTCTACCTTTACCTGTCCTTCTCCCTCCTGCGTCAGTTTCTTCTTCCCCAAGCCATCACCCATCTTCTTCCTCTCCTCCAACCTCCTCAACCGCCCCCAACGGCCGGCGGTTGGCCGGCTGTTTGTCAACTACCTCCCGGTGCCCGTATCCCCTGGCGGTGACCGCACCTCTCCTCTTCTATATAAACTCGTCGACCCCCTCCGGGAGATCCATCCGCCATTTGAGTCCCCTCCACCTTCGAGTTCCGGCGAGAGTGAGAGACGAGTGACAGCGCCTCCTATTTCCGTCGTCGAGCCGCAGCGAGGTTGAAGGAGGATCGGCGAGATCGCACCGGCATCGCAGCCCCGAGCTCCTCCACGCGCTTCAGCCTCCACGAAGCGCCGCCGTGTCGAGGCGACAACTACTCGGAGCTCCTCCTGCGAGCTCCCTCCACAGGCAGCAACCTTCATTTTCCAGGTTAGAATTCCTACCTCCTATTCCTATTCCTTCCCTGCAATTCTCTCTCTCTCTCTCTCTCTCTCCATTTTATTTCAGTCATCATCGTTTTAGCCATCTCTATCCATACGTAATCCAATCCAGATTCCATCTCAATCTCATATTCCTCTTCATTTCACATTATAACCCTTCACATTCCATCATCGATCGGCCCCAATTTATTAACATCGAAGGAGGTTGAGCTTTATCTTCCTCTGCACCGTCAGAGTTCCTTCCCGATCACTCCTTTCTCTCTGCAATTTGGGCCGAGGATTTGACCTCGAGCCATTTCACTCTAATGCAGGTTTGGACACTTCGGAGGCCTTCACCTGAGATTCACGGCATTCGAGCAACTTGACGCAATTGAGCCTCAAATTCATCTCCGGCTATCGTCACCATCGTGGATCGTGCGGATCGGACTCCGATAGCCTTCACCGGGTTCGATCGAGGAGGAAGACCACCAGCCTTGACTTGAGTAGTACGACAACTGGATATCTGAAACACGGGCATCGCTTGGAATCGAAATAAAAATCAGGATAGATTGAAGATCTGAACAAGCGATCAGGATTACATGCGTAGTTCTCATCCCGGAGCTCTGGTTCCAATCCATCGCACTGGTGGAATCTCACTCATATCTCTCTAATTGATTTGGACCGAGTCGTAGCACTCGAGTCGGATCTTCGTTTCAGGTCGCCGATGAACATAGCCGATTATCTGGATTACAACCACCGCAGTACGGGTCGAAATCCGATCACGAGAACACGATACTGTGTAACCACCTAGCTTCATCCGGAAGCCAACTCCATTACCGAAAGCCTGCAGCTGTGAACGTCAGACCACCGTAACCACCGGAGAACCACCAACTTCGATCTGGAGCGTACCTGTTGTCAGTTCTAATCGATTCGCCGCTCAACATAAAGGGGAAGAACAAAAGCTACAGGAGCTTTTGGATTTCATCAGTCCAGGTTCAGCCACGCGTCGTCACCAGATTTCTTCCACCGCCACATCGTTCTTAGCGAGCACCCGCGATGCGCGTGCGTAGGTTGCGGGGTGTTTTTGCGAATTAACCCCCGAAAGTTTGTGTTTTCATGAACAGGTCCTGCACAAGTTGATCGGATAAAGTTGCAAATCAGCCCTAAAAGTTCTCAATTCACACATAGGTCCTGGTTGTTAGCAGATCACGTGGAGGCCAGATTCTTCTGGGATTTTTGTGCATCGGCCCCTCAATCTCTGTGATTTTTACATATATACCCCTGGCAGTATATATACTATATAATAAACCCTATACATATTACATACACATAAAAAATATAAAAACTCCTCTTAAAAAAATCAAAATACGTCCCTGTTTTCAATTAACATTTTGATTTCTACATTAGAAGTTAACCAAAACCCATAAAAATCCTAAAAACCATCTAAAAATCCATAAAAACAGTAAAACAAATTTAAAACATAAAAATTACAAAATAAAATTCAAATAAAAATTCAAACATTTTCTAAAATAATAAAAAATCATAAAATAATTAGAAAGTACAAAAAAATAATATAAAATTCATAAAAATAAAATAAAAAATAGGAATCCCCTTGCCTAAGTTTTTCTACCAATTTCCCTAGTTCTAAACAGTTTGCCTCCCTGAGTTCGATACTCCCGTACGAATCCACTATACACATTTGTTTAGGAGTATAAATAAAAAAAGAAGATTAATTCACATTAATCTTTTCTGGTAAAACCCACCTGGTCGATACAACGACTGCGATACTTTTTCTCTGATTTCTTTGCAGGAATGTTGATCAGGTGTGATTTTTCAGATGGCGCCGTTGCCGGGGAGGCAGCGCTAGGGCAACTATAGACTTAGGTTTAGGATTTCTCTTTGCGTCATTTTACTTCTCTAACCTCACAGCCTTTTGTTTCTGAGTTGTGCAGCACAGGTTAAGCCGCATCTCTGAGAACCGCAAAGCCACAAAGTTTTCTTTCTCTGTAATTTCTTGTAAGAAAACATATAAAAAAGTGTCGTAGAAAGGGGCCTCGTAAAGGCATCCCGACTTGTACTTCTTCTCGGGGTCTGTTTCACCAGGGTTGTACTCCTGGAGGAGCAGGGCACCCACCGCGGCTTTTTCGATCGCGATTTTTCTCGACAGTTTTCCCGCAGTTTTCCGAGTTAGGTGTTTGTTAGGTGTTTTACGATTTTTCCCTTCTCTGCGCATCGTAGCTTAGATTAGATGCTTGCATAGGATTCGATACCTAGGTGCTTGTATCTAGGTCCGATCCCGAAAACAAAAATACGTTAGACGTTTTCTCTGAAAATATCCAAAAAAAAGTGAAAACCAAAAATTAAAACAGGGATTGCTAATTCTATCTGACTTTAAAATAAACGTAACGACTCCACTTGTCTTGGGAGAGCAATCCCCGAAAAAATTACATCTCAGATCTCATCTCCAGATCAGTGAGAGAGGGACGACACATAAGGTAGAGCCAGAGTCTGGGCTTTTATCGAAATACTACTTAGTTCACGCCTTCAATCACCTTATCTTCAGTGGGTAAGCTCGGGTAGCAGGAAACGGTCCGAGTTTACTTAGCAGAGTCGGAGGTTTAAAGGACACTGCGTAAGGCTCGGTCTTTAAGGAATACGGGTAGCCGGAAACGGTCCGTACTTACTTCCATACTGGCTGAGACTAGGTGATTCCTGACGAGAACTCGGGACAGTACGACGTCGAAGTCTCAGGCACCTATCTGATCTCGCTAATTTGTGAGAATTTGTTTGCCAAACAATCGTAAAATCGAAAAGATAAACGACCGAACTCTTACGGTCATCACCAGGGTTGCGTTGGTGAACTCGGGGTTTGCTTTATGTTTGACTTGTGGTGTGAGTTCTATATCTTCCAGATCTCAATATCATCGATCAGGAGTCTTTTGTCTCATTACGATGATGGGTAGACGATCTCTTAGGCCGACTCTTACGGCAGCGCTTTCAGGCGCATCTACCCGATCATTTAAGTCAGTTCGAGACGTCTCGTGTCTCGAACCTGAGTTGAGTCATATGATCTTCTTCGAGTGTGACTTTGACCTCGGAGAATCTTCTCCTTTTGTCTCCCTATCTTCTCCATCTCCTTCTATTACTTTCTCTTCGTATCCATCGAGTCAGCCTTCAATTACAGTGACAGCTGAGCGGACGTATGAGACCCGCGAGCCAGTTTCAGATCAGATGAGAGATCCGGGTCCACGAGTTGCTGAGACAGGAGTGCAGATTGAGCAGCCGACATCGGGAGTTGAGTCAGTTTCTACATCGAGTTTACCAATCTTCCTGATTGACTCAGATTTCGCCTCATTGCTGCCGAAATTTCATGGAAAGCCGCACGAAGAGCCGTACGAGCATCTTTACGAGTTCGAGGAGATTTGCAGCACTCGATTCTACTCAGATATTACACCTGAGGATGTCATGAAGAAGACCTTTCCCTTGACACTCAAGGATGGAGCCGCGAGATGGCTTCGACTTCTGGGAAAGGAGAAAGCTAGTTGGGGTAAACTTCGAGATGCCTTTCTTAAGAAATTTTACCCCATTAGCCGAGCTAATTTTATGCGGTCGGTTATCAGAGACTTTTCACATGATCCCCATGAGCCACTTCAGGATATGTGGCTTCGATTTCAGATTCTTTTGAGGAGATTTCCAGACCACGGGATCTCCAGAGCTGAGTTAGCTCAGATATTTTATCTGGGGATGACCGCAGAGCAGCAAGCGTTGGTCGATGCCTCGTGTGGAGGTTCACACCGCAGTCTTGACGAGGATTCTCTTTGGAATCTCTTCGGAGAGATTTCTGATATCAAGACGACACACGAGGGTGATGCCAGACCACCTCGATGCGATCAACCTTCCGTTGAATTAGGGATCGCACATCATGTAGTTGATATGGACATTGATGCAGTCTCGAGGATGGACGTTGAGCCAGTAGTGGAGAGCTCTTATCTTCAGAGATCGACACTTCTTCCGTTGAGTTTTCAGCCAGAGTATGAGTCGGTCCCGTACTTCCATGTTCAGAAATCTTGGATACCTACTCCTCAAGTAATCCAAGAGACCGAGCGAGAGCCCTTGCTGTTTCAGCCGACGTATCAACCGATGCAGTTTTCATATCAGGACCATTGCTATGAGCAGCCAACTCAGGGGCATATCTTCTCAGATTCACTTGATCATTCTGAGCGTCTTCAACAACCTGAGATGGATGTGGGACACTACTTCGAGAGCCTTGATATAGACGGTCCCACATTCGACCATTTTGTCCGTCTAATTCATGAGCAGATTTACCGACTGTAGAGAGCAGATGGACGCTTTTAGAGATTATATTGCCAGCATCGTCACAGGTTAGAGTTCAGTTTCAGATTTTTCTATCTCACCTGAATTGTTGAATTCTGTTCCCTCCAGTTTCCATGATGATCGGAAGCAGCCTGCAGTTGCTGAGACATTTAGGAGCGTGAAGTGTGTAGCAGGCAACGGCGCGGGAGCACAATCAGATTCTGATTCTCCACGTAGCGAAGGTGAAAAATCACAAAAAAATAGAAAAAGAAGAAAATCCAAAAACAAAAATAAAGACAAGACTTCGGGTTCTTCTGATGGATCTATAGTTTCTACTCTTCACAGAGTTAGTCCCCGTTTTAGAAAAAGATCTTTATCTTTCTCTTCTGATCCTCCGAGTGTACATACTGACATAGAGGATGTACAGATTCCCTTCCCAGATGCTCTGAATCTAGGAAGGGGTGAAAAATCAGAAAATTTTAAAAAAATTCAAGATACAAAATTCACGAAAGAGATGCTGGACCGAATTCAGATTAAGCTCACTCTTTCGGAGGCATTGGTCCACATTCCTCTTCTTCAGAAATGTCTGAAGCAACATACCACACTGAAAAGGAAGAAGAGGCGTAATCAATTCTCTGAGAAACAAGTGTTGACCATCGCCACTTGTTGCGCCATCTAGCACACATCTCAAAAGAAGAAAAGGAAAGACATGGGAGCACCATTTGTCAGCTGTCAGATATCAGATCACGAGTTTAAGCACACCTTGTTAGACATCGGTTCTTCAGTGAACATATTACCCTTCCATCTTCTCGAGACTCTTCATTTAGGACCTCTGAAACGAGCCAGAATGATTCTTCAGTTTCCGGACCGATCGGTCAAGAGGCCGAAGGGTATACTTAAGGACGTTGTCGTGATGGTACAAGGCACAAAATTCACTGTGGATTTTGTTGTCTTAGACTCTGACTCTTCGGTACCATCACAGGATGCTTCCATCATTCTTGGTCGTCCTTTTCTGCGTGCAGCCAAGGCTGTTATTGACTATGGGACGGATAGTGTTACCTTTCCTTCCAGCAGCACAGAGCCGAGCTCCAAGCCTATAGAGACTCTGCCAGTAGATGAAAGTGCTTCCGGGCCATCAGAGACAAAGACATGTGAGATCACAGCTAAGATTATACAAGATCATATTCCTTCTGATTCTATAGAAACTCGATATTTCCTTTCCCGAGAGGAAAACTCGGAGATCACATCTTTTGGTGATCCGAGTACACATGTCTGGAGATGTGTTGACGAGATTCAGAGTATCTACATCATTGAGACGAAACAGCTGGTGGCACAAACTTCGAAGGCCGAACCTAGTTCAATTGTTGATCATTCACTCGAGCCTTCCTGTTGTGAGATTATTAAGCCCTCTTTTCATGAAAATTCAGATAAGGGCTTAATTGATGAGGAGATTGATCAGATCGCAGCAGAGTTCGACCTCTTTCTTGAGTCTACTTCAGAGACTATGGAGCAAATTTCAGAAGTTGGTTCTGTCCATCTTTTCGGCCATCTGGGCCGCTCCTCACTGATCGACAGAGATCAGGGATTCTTCGATTCGGATATGGATATCTCTGAGGATGATCCTGAAGTCGACCTACATCTTGTACATTCTATTATTCCTCGGTCGCGCAAGAAGGCCACTCTTCGGCTTTCTTGAGCTTGTACAGTTCGTTCATCAATTTTATTCTTTCCCTTCCGATTGTCTTACACCCTTAGGTTTATCTAGCTTTGCTATACTTAGGATGTGCTTTATCCTAAGTATAGGGGGGTGTAGACACCGTATGTTGTTTGTATCGTCCTGTTCGATTACCCCTGTCGTTGCTTATACTTAGGGTGTGCTTTACCCTAAGTATAGGGGGTAATCTCGCTCATTTCTTCTTTTTGATTGTTGTCGGTTTTTGTATCGTCTGCTCCCTCGCTTGTCCCTCACCTTTTGATTTGCATCTCTATACTTAGGGATATTTTACCCTAAGTATAGGGGGGACAAGCCGAGCCGTTGAGTATGTACATTCTCTTGACCCCGATCATCTTCGGTTTTTGAGTCGGCTATCCTTAGGATTTCTTGATCCTAAGTATAGAGGAGATGATCGACTTCTATTCTTTGTTCGTTATTCTTTGAGTCGTTGTAAGTATAGAATTCTTTTCACCGATCTATACTTAGCCCGAGTTATGTTTTCCTTAGCCGCTTCTTTGGTCACTATGAGGACATAGTTCACGCTAAGTATATGGGGGTGTCGTATATATATGCTATATATACTTTAGAAGCCATAACTCGTACTTTATTGTATTTGTAATAATAAGGCTTCCTAAAAGTATGGTGTATATTTTGGGTTTTTAAAAGCCGCAAGAAAACCATAAAAATGTCTTATAAAAAAACCGTTTAAAACCTTTACATAAAAAAGTTGTAAAATACTTTTATAAAATCCTTAAAAATTTGAAAAATAAAATCCTAGTAAAATCATGTATAAAAGCCGTATAACTTGTATATAAAACTTGTATAAAATCCCTTGTAAAATATACAAAAATTCGTGTAAAATTTGTGTAAATCGAATTAATCTACTAACTTTTACAAAAAAAGACCCCTAAAAATTGAAAAGTTTAGAATTCAATAAAAATTTGCAAAAGTCTTTAAAAACCACTTAAAGCATTTAAGTCGAAAAATATACCTCATAAAAAATTTGTTGCATTCATTAGCATTTTTCAGAACAAGTTCGATTCTTGAACCGAATGGATCTAAGTCCGAGAGATGGAGCTTGGTTTAGGCCTTAATCCACTTAATTCTAGAGGGACTTTATTAGGAACGGGAATTGAGACTCTTCAGGTCTTTCAGACTTAATTCTTTGGGTTCCATGAGACCGTGTTCGGAATTCAACTTGAAAGTGCCTAAGTAGGACACCTGGTGTCATCCGTTTAACTCTTCTCCATTTGAACCAATTTTGAACTCATGCACTCTGCACTTGGCTCGACCTGCCTGGGGTTGCGAAGGGCAATCCATTTCGGTGGTGCGTTTCCATCCTTATCTGGTGGTGATGAGGTCTTAAGACGGGAGAGATTGGGGTTGAAATAAAGCTTCGGATGAGGGAAGGATCTGCTGGCACAATTTATTCTAAGACCTCAAAACATGGGCGGAAAAAAAGATTCTATATCTGTCGAGCCACAAAAGACCTATGCAGTGCAACAAGCATGACTACCAAAAAGAAGCTGAATACACCAAATACCAAAAATGACCACAATGGTGACGACCGCCCGAATGACAGAGGTAAAGGTGTAGAAAAAAGTAGGTCGTTGCGACCTCAATCACTCGGGCTGAGTCAATCAAGAAAATGAACCACAAATGAAGATAAATCAACGAAACACAGAGAAGTGGTCCTGCTATAGGATTAACCTGGTATAGCTCCCAGGGTCGAACACAAGGAGCACAGATTGGCTAAATAGCCTACGATGTAGTCAGAATCCAAGAGAGTACTTTTTAGTGGTTTTTATTTGTTTTTATATTTTTTTTTAGATTTTTTAAATGATGAGAAAATGAGAGAAAGGAAAAACAAGGCAACTTCCACAATTTATTAAACACACCAAAAGTCAAACAAAAATTCCAGAAAATGGGTTTTTAGGTTTTTTAAGTTTTTTACTGTTTTTGGTGAATTTTTGGAATTTTTCTAATGGGGAAATTATTTATTAAAAATCAAACAATGCGAAAAACAGAGGGTACTGTCCAGCAAGGCTTAAGACCCAAAAATAAAATAATTTTGGTTCTCAAAAAGCCCTGAAGGTAATTTTCCTATAATCTAGAAAGAATAAGGAAAATTTAGGCACCCTAATTATTGTTTTTGGATTTTTAATTTATTTATTACAATTTTTATGGATTTTTAAGGGTTTTTCAATTTTTTAAGGTTTTTAAGTGATGAAAAATCACAAAAAATGGCTGGAAATTCAAACAGCAAGCAAACTACATTACCTAATTTTTTTAGAATTTTTGGGGGTGATTTTATATTTTTTTTGGTATTTTTAAAGTTAGACAGTGACTAAAAAGAGTGTTTTTGAATTTTTAAAAATAATAAATGAAATCAAAAATGTCCTCAAAAATCATAGAAATTCCTACACCATGGCAAGAGCCATGTGTCAAAATCTCATTGGATTTGGAGGTCGTTTGATATTTTATTCAAAAATAAGAGTGGGGCACTGTGCACAGGGACCTAAGTGCAAATACCCAAAAGTTCTGGGGTCCTGGTGCAAAATACCCAGCAAAACACGTGCCAAGCACGTGCCTGGGGCACTCAAGGACCAAATGGTAATAAAAATAAGTTCCGAGGGCTTATTGGTAACAAGTACCAAAAGTCCAGGGGCTTATCTGCAAATAACCCAAAATAATATCGCACATGTGGAAATAAAGCATTCACAGGGGTATATATGCAAATAAACAAAACTTTTTATTCAATGAATAACATCCAGAACTGCAGGGCATCTTATGCAAATATCCCAACAAAACACGTGACGAAGCACGTGGCTCTCAACTGGCAGGGGTATAAATGCAAATAAAAATAAGCACGAGGGTCTCTATGCAAATATCCCAGAAAATAAACAACTGACTCGACAACTTACATGACTGAAACGAAATAAGGCAAAGATAAGGGCCTAAGGGTAAATTACCCTTTATTAAATGGAGTCGTTGGATGCGCGCCACGTGTAGATCGGACGGCTGCAGAGGGTGGGCGCTCCAGATGGTGTCTCCTCGGATCGGACGGTGGAAGCTACTCCTCGATCGGACGGCCAAGATCTGATCTGGAGCGGGTCGGACGGCCAATCAGAAGCTGCCACGTGCAGTTGATTTTTGTTTATTTATTTTAAGGTAGAAATAGGCCGAATTAAAGAAAACTCAAAACATGAAATATTTTTCTTTTATTTTTTTCTATTTTTTGGTGATTTTTAATTAATTTTTGGGAATAAAAATAGGGTAGCTATATATATAGGTATATGTACACTATATGGAGTTTTTATTTTTGATTTTTTTATTTGTTATTTTTATGTATTTTTATGCTCATTTTGTATTTTATTTATTTACAAGATAAAATGAGGAATAAAAGAATATTTTTATTTTATTTTTATCACTTATATACAAGGGTGAAATAAATGGTTGAATACATTTATATACATGGTATTTATACAATGTATTTTTGTATTTTCAATTTTGTAATTTTTATTTGATTTTTGTTTTGTTTCTTGTTATTTTATATATTTACAATATGTAACATAGAATATTTACAAAAAGTTTAGAAAATAATTGAATTTATTTACAAGGTTAAATAAATACAATGGTGTGGTTTATGCACATGGTGAAAGGGTATTTTTTTTGACTTTTTGATTTTTTTAAATTTTTATTTTGTTTTTGATATTTTCTAAATATACACAAAATATGTACAAATATTTACAACATATTTTTGGGTGAGGAAAATATATAATTTTATTTATTTACAGAAGTATACACACATGAGCTCCTATCTCCCTCTACTTTGGCTTTTATGCGGTCAGGCCCATGCTGAGCCCTCCCTTGGGTTAGGTTGCTCAATATTTATTCTAAATATTTCCCTCTTTTTTTTCTTTTTGCTCTTTATTCTTTTATTTTGTGCACAAAAACATGCTAATTATAGGTTTTTACACAATGCATGCTTTTGGTAATTATTTGTATTTACACATATCTACATGTATTTGCAAAGGTTTTTGTAGCTAAAATAGAAGAATAAAGAGTGATGAATGGGTATTCATCACCCCCCTATGCTTAACTTTGCTAGTCCCTTAGCAAACACTTATTTGAAAAAGAAGTGAAAAAGAAAGAAAAAGAAAAAGAGGAAGAGGATGTACATGGATCAAGGTTGACTTATTAAATTTTCCTTCATTAAATTGAAATATGGAGCTCGATCAGATCTTTGGATTATTAATGTGTCGGAACCTTATTTGGACTTAAGCCTAAAACTCAACAGCCTCCAAGTTCCACCAATCTATGGGCAAGACTCCTCAATAAACCAGATCAGAACAAGTCTACATACACAAACTCTAATGACCATGAATCTTTCCTTGCGGTGTAGGTGATATGTGGCTCCCCACCTCAGAAGTAACAAAGAAACAACCTCCCTCAACCTGGTAACTCTAATGCCTCGGTCTAGCAACTCGTTCCTCGAGAAGCGGGGTATTCCCTTCTAAGTTCAAGTGCAACCGGCTCAAGGAGAGGGGGTAGAAGTATAGAGTTTTGGAAGCTTAGCCAGTGTAGCTAAGTCTCCCGCTGCAAGCTTCATGAGATGTAACATGGATACCATAAGCTTTTGCTTTATACTCCGGTGGGGTTATTAAATTTTCAATCCGACCCACCAATTTTTTGGAGTTCTTTTTGCATTTTTGCATTTTTTTTTTCAAGAACTTCTGTACAACATATCTACATGGTGCAGCATATATAAGAAATTTCCCCTTGAGCCAGTAGACTATCCCTCTTTTGAAGCTTTATTGCAACCCACAGCTTCTGTCTTTAGCTTTCAACACCACTAGACCAAGTTGAGGTGCACTTCCTTCACTATAAGAAGAAGAGAGGTTCCGCCTAGAAGTACTACCCTCATATGCTACCCCAAGCCAAAGGAAACTGCCTCCTCACCACCTCATCCGTGGAGAGCCATGTGTAAAGTGCAGGTGCAAGTGAAGCCATTGTCTCTGAGAGTCATGCGTGTGTTGTTAAGTGCTCTACTTAGGCTTATCAAGATGACATATGCTCATAGCCTAGTGGACTCGAAGAATTAAGCCCTTATGGACCTGAAAAGCCTTAACCCTAAGTCCTACAAGGTTCCTCTTGAAGTTAAGTGAATTAAGATCTTATTCAAGCTCCATTTCTCAATTTAATTCCAGGCTTAGTTTAAATGTCAACTCTCATCCAGGAAAAACTATATACATATATGGACACAAGATGCTATTTACAAATATTTTACAATCATGCAAAATTTTTGAAAAATGTTTTGAAATCATGAATGAATGATGCATGAAGTGCAAGTTTTGCAAAAAGATATTTACAAACATTTACACAAGATTTTTGCAAACTTTTGATTTTCAAAATATTTTGGAAAAATTTTGTACTATATACATAATTTTGATACAAAATATTTACACAAGCTTTACACAAAAGATTTTTGAAATCATTTTTACAAAAATACTTTATACACTAGCTATGTATGTGCAAGAATAAAAGAGGTTTATGTACATGAAAAAAAATTTTAAATTTTGTGATTTTTAGCCATTTTATTTATTAACACACTCACACAAAGTACGAGTTATGGCTAAAGTATATATGAAATATATACACACCCCCCCTATACTTAGCTCGAGCGATGTCCTCAGAGTGATCAAGAGCGATGAAGATGACATAACTCGTGCTTAGTAAAAGGGAAGTGAAAAGGAATGTCTAAGTACAGGAACGAATAAATGGAATGAGAGGAACTCGGTGGTTTCCCCCTATACTTAGGATTAACTAATCCTAAGTATAGAAAGCTGTACATGAAGGGAAAGCCGAGTGAAGAATATACAGAATCTGCCCCCCCTATACTTAGGGTAAAATATCCCTAAGTATAGGCAGCAAAAACAAGAGCAGAAAGAATGAAGAGACTACTCACAGGTCCGACATCCCCCCTATACTTAGGGTAAAGTACACCCTAAGTATAGCATAATCATAAGATGAGAGACGGGATGTGGGACTAAAGAATAGAATGATATGGACAACTGGATCTATACAGGCGGAGGAACAGTGAAAATCAGGCGTGAGATGTAAAAGATGTGAATCAAAAGACCACATCTCACGCAAAATGAATAGCGGCAATAATAACGTCCCGCGGCTCATGATCTAGAAATGGTTTGAGCCGCTGGCCGTTCACTCGGAAGGTACTCTCAGAAGATAACTCAGATATATCAATGCTACCGTTATCGTGTACCTTTCTGACCAAATAGGGTCCTTTCCATTTGCTCTGTAGCTTCCCTGGAAATAATCTAAGCCTCGCATCAAACAACCATACTTTCTGTCCAATCTCAAAATGCTTGTGGCTGATATGAGAATCATGCCACTCTTTGACTTTCTCCTTATAATGTAGGCTGTTTGAGAAAGCTGCATCTCTAAGCTCTTCCAAGGCGGCTAACTCTGCCCTCCTCTGGTCTCCTATACCATCTGGATCCATCAATATGTCTGTAACTGCCCAGAGTGACTTGTGCCTCAGCTCAACTGGTAGGTGACAGGGCTTGCCATAAACGAGACGAAAGGGAGATGTTCCCAATGGAGTCTTGAAAGATGTCCGATATGCCCACAAGACCGAGTCCAAAAGCTGTGACCAATTCTTTCGGTCAGGGCGGACGACTTTCTGCAAAATATTCTTGATCTCCCTATTCGAAACCTCAGCTAGACCATTTGTCTGTGGATGGTATGGTGTGGCAACACGATGGTCTATGCTGAATTCGTTGGCAAGGGCCTTCACCTGGTCGTTGATGAAATGAGACCCCCCATCAGAAATAAGAACTCGTGGAACCCCGAACCGCGTGATGATGTGCTTCTTCAAAAATCTGCAAACTGTCTTAGCATCAGCGGCTCGGGCGGGGATAGCCTCAACCCAACGACTAACGTAATCTACGACCAACAGAATGTACTCGAATCCCTGACTCTTAGGGAATGGACCCATGAAATCGATGCCCCATGCGTCAAAAACCTCACAGAAGTGAATGGGCTGCATCGGCATCATATCACGCTGTCCACAAGTGCCCATCCTCTGACAGTCAGTACACCTCTTCACGAACTCATCTGAGTCCTTGAAGAGGGTAGGCCACCACAAACCGGACTGGAGCACTTTCTGTGCCGTTCTCCTCCCAGAATGATGTCCTCCTGCCTCAAGCTTGTGGCAATAAGTGAGGACACTATGATGCTCCTCCTGAGGAATACGCCGACGCCAGATGCTATCCCCTCCTTCGTGGTAAAGGATGGGATCCTCCCAGTGGTAGGACTTGGCCTTCGCAAGGAAGGTCTCAATCCTCTGCTTGGGCCAATCTTGTGGGACTTTCCCAGCAACGAGAAAGTTCACAATATCGGCATACCACGGGAGTGAGGTGATAGCAAGGATCGCCTCATCTGGGAAGGTATCACAAATGGGATCAATCTGCTCAGAATCCTCAAGCTGCTCTAGTCGAGAGAGATGATCCGCCACCACATTCTTGACTCCAGGCTTATCCTTGATCTCAATGTCGAACTCCTGGAGTAGAAGGATCCATCTAGTAAGTCTGGCCTTGGCATCCTTTTTTGACATGAGGTACCTGATGGCGGTGTGATCTGTGTACAAGGTCACTCGGGATCCAATGATATATGATCTGAATTTATCTAGGGCAAACACTACTGCTAGCATCTCCTTCTCTGTGACCGTATAATTCCGCTGGGCGGAATCCAATGTGCGGCTAGCATAGTGTATCGCAAATGGTACTCCATCCCTCCTCTGTCCCAGCACTGCCCCTACGGCAAAATCAGAGGCGTCCGTCATGATCTCGAATGGGAGAGACCAATCGGGTGGCTGAAGGACAGGAGCCTCAATTACACACTGCTGGAGAGTCTCAAAGGACGAAAGACACTTGTCATCGACAAGGAACTCGGTGTCTTTCGTCAAGAGGTCAGTCAACGGTCGGGCAATCTTGCTGAAATCATGAATGAATCTCCTATAAAAACCAACGTGCCCCAGAAATGACCGTAACTGCTTCAGATTGGAAGGCGGTGTGAGTTTCCTAATGACATCGACCTTGGCCGGATCAACCTCCATGCCTTTGTTGGAGATGATGTGGCCAAGCACCGTCCCTTGAGTCACCATGAAGTGACTCTTCTCCCAAGACAGAACCAAGCGGGTAGCAATACATCGCTGGAGCACTCGGTCTAGGCAGTCAAGACAGGAATCGAATCCGTCGCCGTAAACCGAGAAGTCGTCCATGAAGACCTCCAAACACTCCCCTACCATGTCCGAAAATATCGACAGCATGCATCTATGAAAAGTCGCAGGGGCGTTACATAGCCCAAATGGCATGCGTCGAAAAGCGTATGTACCGAAGGGACAGGTAAAGGTGGTCTTCTCCTAATCCTCAGGAGCGATGGCCACCTGGTTGTAGCCCGAGTACCCATCTAGGAAGCAATAATGGCTCTTCCCTGCCAGTCTCTCTATGATCTGATCAATAAAAGGCAGGGGGAAATGGTCCTTCTTGGTGGCCTGGTTGAGTCTCCTGTAGTCAACACAGACCCGCCAAGAGGTGGGTACTCGTGTAGCAATCTCCTCTCCCGACTCACTGATCACAGTCGTGATGCCCGTCTTCTTGGGCACCACATGCAAGGGGCTAACCCACTTGGAGTCGGAAATGGGATAAATAAAATCTGCACTCCACCATTTTGATATTTCCTTCATAACAACCTCTCTTAGGTTGGGGTTCAGTCGCCGCTGGAACTCACGCGACGGCTTCGCCCCTTCCTCGAGATAGATATGGTGGGAGCACAATGAGGGACTAATCCCATGGAGATCTGCTACGCTCCATCCAATTGCCTTGCGGTTCTTTTCAAGAACCTCCATCAGACGGGATTCTTGCTCTCCAGTCAGATCGGCAGAGATGATGACTGGGTACATCTCAGACTCTCCCGCAAGGAATCTATACTTCAACGAAGTAGGGAGCGGCTTTAGCTCTGGACAGCTGGGTGCTGGCAAATCTGGCTTCTGAAGAAGATGTGTGTATGCGGACAATTCTGCCAAATCTACCTGGGAAAATGATAACGAACTCTCACAAACTGGATCTGGAGAAGGCGGGTCCTCTATATTGTCTCTGTTCTGCTCTGCCTCTACCTCCTCCTCATCTATAGGCTCAGGTGGATCCAGATCTGGCATCTGATCATCACAATATGCCCAATCAGATTCTGAATCCGAGGGATCTATATCAGACTCGGTGGCATCAGTACCACCGGAGAACAAGGTGGCATCAGCACCACCATCACTGGAAATCGTGTCGCGATCAAGGTCCGACTCTGCTGACTCAATAGTATCCTGAACCAGGATTGTGCTCTCCAGACTATCCTCTTCTATCATCTCTGTATCAGCTGTATATGAATATGAGAGGATGGTCTGTGCTGCAGGATCTGCCCAAATTGCCTCATCATCCGTGATCACAAAATCACAGTCCTGGTGGATGTCTGGCTCTGCGTCTGTCAGCTGCTCTGAATCTGTACTGCCATGTGAGCGGGATCTATCTCTGGTTCTGTGGTCCTTAACCGTCTCTATTTGTATACTCTCGCCCTGGACGCGAAAGAATACCTTCCCACTGTCATGGTCAGTCACTGCTTTGGCTGTGGCCAAGAACGGGCGACCGAGGATGATGGGGGAATCGGTCAACGAGTCAGGGGTCTCCATGTCTAGCACGACGAAATCCACGGGGAATTGCAAACCCTGAATCGTGACGACAACGTCTCGCAACAACCCCTTTGGCCTCTTGACCGACCGATCAGCAAACTGAAGGTATGTCCTGCTCTGTCTAAGAGTGCCCAACTCTAAGTGGTCGAGAAGGGCTGCCGGAAGAAGGTTGATCGACGATCCGCTATCTAAGAGAGTACGGTCGAACCTCTGCTCACTAATCTGACATCTGACATACGGGGCCCCTAAATCTGGCCTCTTAGTCGGCAGATGGTTCTGGATCGCGTAACACGTGGCTTTTGTTAGCACATGAATTTCTGCGGTCTTGTTCCTCTTCTTCCTCCTGACTGTGGTCCTATCTCTTAGGGATCGCTGAAGAAGAGGAATGTGCTGTAAAGCCTCATTGAGGGTCAGCTGGATGTGAAATCGGTCTATCATGCCCTGGCTGAACTCCTCCTGCTCTCTCTTTTTTGGATCTTTTTCTTTTTTCTTCCCCTTCCCCAACTCAAGGGCTCTAGGAAAGGGGATCACAGGGTCCTTCTCAGATGAAGGACTAGGAATAGGCCTAGACGGTTCGATGACCGGATCCTCACAAACATCATTTACCACAGTGGGATCAGAAGAAACTAAACCTTTTCCTTTATTCAAATCAGAGTTCTGAGATACATTCATGCGAGGAAAGACAACATTTCTATCAGAATAAATGTTGGTGGCGTCAGTACCACCTCTAGCTGGCTCTACAACTAGACGTCTTGCGGCCTCAGTACCGCGGGCTGGCTCGGCTCTGCTGGTGGCGTCAGTACCACCTCCTCGATGTGGTAAAATGGCGGCCTCAGTACCACCGGTGGAATCAGCATCTCGGGTGGCCTCAGTACCACCGTCATCATGATGTGCGGCTTCAGTACCGCTCTCCTCTTCCTCATCTGGTGCTCTAGATGGATCCTCGTGTTGTCGCTCAAATGAGGCGCCGCCTGCTGGTCTTCTACCGCTCCTAAGTGTAACAAAATCAGCATCAAATATATCTGATGACATATCATCAAATGAGTTACTAGGAGTGGTAGGCTCAGTGTGAACTACCTGCTCAGATTTCCTCTTTAAGTTATTCGGATTAGGCTCGATCTGTGCAGGGATGGCGGCCTTCCCTCTCATCAGGTCCCGCATCTCCTGGCGGAACTCGTCCATCTCCCGTCTAAATGTAGCCTGCTGCTCTGTGAAGAGGCGGGCTAAATCATCCATGGCGGGGCTCTCATGGGAGCCCGACGGGTTGCCTCTCTGATAATGAGGCTGCTGGACCTGGTGCTGCTGTGGCTGAGAGGGGTAAGAGGAATGATGCTGCTGCTGGTGAGCCTGCTGCTCACGTCTCCAATTCTGTCCCTGCTGCTGGTAGGGACGAGGTACGAAGGATGATGGCTGGTATGCTGGGGGCTGCTGGTGATCTCTCTGCTGGGAGTACTGCCCTCCCTGACCGGCTGGCTGCTGTTGGGACTGGTTACCCCCATTCCCCCACCTGAATCCGGGATGATCTCTTCGGATTCCAGGTTGAGGGCGGTCATACCAAATCCCGTTGACATCCATCAACGGTTCCGCATCGTAAGGGGCTGGTGGGAGTACATCCAGAGGCTGATCCGGCTGATATACCACCATCTGTAAGTCGGGAGATGGTGGTGACTGGTAAGAGGGCTGCTGCTGCTGGTACGGCTCCGCCTGCACAAGGTGAACTTGTCTAGGCTGCTGCAAGGAGCTGGAGCGCTGGGACGAGCTGCGGCTGCCACCGGAATCGCCTCGCGACTGAAGACGGGGCTGAGAAGCCGTCTGTGCCTCTTGAAGACACAAGAGATGGGTCTTCACGTCGCTCAGAGTTTGTGCCATCTGCTCCATCTGAGTTATGCCCTGGCACTGCTTCTTCTCTATTATTTCCATGCGGTCCAACTTCTCGCTGATAATCCCCATGTCCGCAGCGGCCGACTCTGCCTGTGCGGCTGCAACTGTGGACGAACTGGATGGACCTGCATCAACTCGTGCTATCCGCTAATACTGCACGGGTCCTGGCGGCTGTTGAGATCTCTGTGTGTACAACTGAGTCTGGGACATCACCATGTAATTTTCTGCCATCTCTTCGTAGATGGCCCAGACTTGGTTGTGGTCCTTGGCAAAGTAGGACCCGCCGCAAGAAGCATTCACCAGACCCTGAAGCTCTGGTGTCATCCCACTAAAGAAGCTCTGAACTAGGTTCGGCTTCGAGATGTCGTGATGTGGGCATCTATCCAGAAGCTCTCTGAACCTCTCCCATGCCTCGTGAAATTGCTCGTTAGGGAGCATGGAGAAGTTGTTGATCAGGGCCCTCGCTGCATTCGTCCGCCCGAGTGGATAGTACTTGTTCAAGTACTCGGTGCGGAGTTGCTCCCAGGTGTAAACAAACTTCCCTAGATGCTTCAGCCAGGCGGCTGCTCTATCTGCCAGTGAAAAAGGGAAGGCCATCATCCGAATCGTATCTTGGTCCACACGACGGTCGTGGACAGTGCTACAGATCATCAAAAACTCCTGGAGATGGAGGTGGGGTTCCTCAGTGGCGAGTCCGTGAAAATGAGGAAGCATCTGCAGGGTGTTCGGAGGGAACTTGAAATCCCCCACGATAGCAGGTATCACCACCCACTGGTGCATCAATGTAGATCCGGGGTTGTGTAGCTCCCGCATCGGTCTTGCTGCGGCGGCGGCTGCCGCTGCTGCGGCAGCTGCTGCTGCGGCTGCTGCCTCTGCATCAGCGTCAGGAATGTCCTCCGGCTCGCTCGGCTCGTCTCGCTCTCTTCGGAGTCTCTCCAACTCCCTCCTCATCTCTATCATGAATGCCCCCTGATCGCGTAACTGTTGCTGAACTGTCTCTAATGACGCGATCAGGGTGGAGTTAATCGCTCCCTGGTCTAAGACAAAATGTTCGGGCTGGCGATTGTCTGAACTGCCGGCTCCGGCCATAGGGACGTCTGCAAAATCAGATGAGCCCAACTCAGGTTTTGTCAAATTAATTCGTCTTTCCTCGGGCTCATGTCTCTCAGTAGCAGAAGAAAGGGGATCGAGGGGGAACAGGGTGGAATCGAACTCGGGCCCGGAGAGCTGGTCTCGACTCTCACGGGCCAACCTAGATGATGGAGTCGACGCGCCTGAAAGCGGTGCAGCCAGAGGCTGCCTAAGGGATCGTCTACCCATCATCTTGATCTGGCGAGTTGGGCGGATAGGATCTGGAGAAAATATGATCGCAAAGCAAACCCCCGGTTCACCAACGCAACACAATCTGAAGACCGTGAAAGATCGGTCAATTTATCTTGTCAATTTTATTTGGTGAACATGCAAGATATCAGAGCGCTTACGTGACCTGTTAGGATACCCGATGCTACTCCAACCGACTGGCCCGCACGGAAGAGTCGGTAGTCAGCTAGAAATAACACCGGAGGGTTCTACCTAGGGTACGAGTCACTCTCTCGCGCATCCAAACCATACAAGGAGGGGGTTGCTCTCCCCAAGACAAATTTTTAATGTGAGTGTCTTTTAGGGTCAATAATGTTATCCAGCCCCAATTTTTTTTGTTTTTCTTTTTAATTTTTTTTTTCAAAATAAATACAAGCGGCCTAACGGTTTTTCCGATTCTCCTGATGATTAAGCCAAAAACAGAGGGAGAGAACGAAAAAGCCGATGCGCGAAGAAATCAATGATGCATGCAGAGAAAGAAATGCGTACCTTGTCTCCAGCACTCTACATGCAAGTGATCCGCGCAGAATTTAAAGACAGAAATAAAACTACCTAAATGGTGCAACGGGAAAAACCGGCCTTAGACAAGCAACTTCTATTGATTGTGAAGAACGATAGTTAGCTAACCGAATTGAGTCCGGAGTCCGATCTTGGGAGTCACTCGGTGCCCGCCACAACGGGTCCTGCCAGCGCTGTATGTGACTCCTCACGGCACGTGGTCTCAAATCCAATTAAACTAACTTTTTCAGTGAATTTTATTAAGGTCCAATTACGTTCTATAGGAACAGATATTCTATTAGGTGTTGGGCCTTAAAAATTTACGTCACAATCAATCAAAATTCCTATGTCTAGGGGCTAAAACCGCGAGAAACACCGGAAAAGGCAGCTAGCTATAAAAACCACGATAAAAGCCGCGAAAATCCAAATGGGTCCCCCGAGCACACCGGTGCTCGGCGAAACAGACCCGCTAAGTTACAAATGTCCACAGTTCAAAGTCTGAGTCCTAAATTATTACAAAAATATTGTTCTCTCAAATAAATGACATTCTTCTTCTTCTCCCTGCTCTTCTTCCCGTGCGGGTCCTCAAAAAGTGTACTCCAAGTTCTCCACGCAGTACCTCGCACAAAAATTAGAAAGAGAGAGTGTCAGAAAACAGTTATAATGTAGAGAGACAATATGGAAAAATGACAACAAAGCCGTGCTCCCCGGCAACGGCGCCATTCTGACGACCGCCCGAATGACAGAGGTAAAGGTGTAGAAAAAAGTAGGTCGTTGCGACCTCAATCACTCGGGCTGAGTCAATCAAGAAAATGAACCACAAATGAAGATAAATCAACGAAACACAGAGAAGTGGTCCTGCTATAGGATTAACCTGGTATAGCTCCCAGGGTCGAACACAAGGAGCACAGATTGGCTAAATAGCCTACGATGTAGTCAGAATCCAAGAGAGTACTTTTTAGTGGTTTTTATTTGTTTTTATATTTTTTTTTAGATTTTTTAAATGATGAGAAAATGAGAGAAAGGAAAAACAAGGCAACTTCCACAATTTATTAAACACACCAAAAGTCAAACAAAAATTCCAGAAAATGGGTTTTTAGGTTTTTTAAGTTTTTTACTGTTTTTGGTGAATTTTTGGAATTTTTCTAATGGGGAAATTATTTATTAAAAATCAAACAATGCGAAAAACAGAGGGTACTGTCCAGCAAGGCTTAAGACCCAAAAATAAAATAATTTTGGTTCTCAAAAAGCCCTGAAGGTAATTTTCCTATAATCTAGAAAGAATAAGGAAAATTTAGGCACCCTAATTATTGTTTTTGGATTTTTAATTTATTTATTACAATTTTTATGGATTTTTAAGGGTTTTTCAATTTTTTAAGGTTTTTAAGTGATGAAAAATCACAAAAAATGGCTGGAAATTCAAACAGCAAGCAAACTACATTACCTAATTTTTTTAGAATTTTTGGGGGTGATTTTATATTTTTTTTGGTATTTTTAAAGTTAGACAGTGACTAAAAAGAGTGTTTTTGAATTTTTAAAAATAATAAATGAAATCAAAAATGTCCTCAAAAATCATAGAAATTCCTACACCATGGCAGGAGCCATGTGTCAAAATCTCATTGGATTTGGAGGTCGTTTGATATTTTATTCAAAAATAAGAGTGGGGCACTGTGCACAGGGACCTAAGTGCAAATACCCAAAAGTTCTGGGGTCCTGGTGCAAAATACCCAGCAAAACACGTGCCAAGCACGTGCCTGGGGCACTCAAGGACCAAATGGTAATAAAAATAAGTTCTGAGGGCTTATTGGTAACAAGTACCAAAAGTCCAGGGGCTTATCTGCAAATAACCCAAAATAATATCGCACATGTGGAAATAAAGCATTCACAGGGGTATATATGCAAATAAACAAAACTTTTTATTCAATGAATAACATCCAGAACTGCAGGGCGTCTTATGCAAATATCCCAACAAAACACGTGACGAAGCACGTGGCTCTCAACTGGCAGGGGTATAAATGCAAATAAAAATAAGCACGAGGGTCTCTATGCAAATATCCCAGAAAATAAACAACTGACTCGACAACTTACAAGACTGAAACGAAATAAGGCAAAGATAAGGGCCTAAGGGTAAATTACCCTTTATTAAATGGAGTCGTTGGATGCGCGCCACGTGTAGATCGGACGGCTGTAGAGGGTGGGCGCTCCAGATGGTGTCTCCTCGGATCGGACGGTGGAAGCTACTCCTCGATCGGACGGCCAAGATCTGATCTGGAGCGGGGAGGACGATCGGACGGCGATGGAGGGTCCTCGAAGAACAGGTCCCCGGCGAGACTCGCCGGGCTCGTGCGTGCGCTAGGGTCCTCCGGTGAGCCCTCTAGAGGTCGGAGAAGAATCGCGGAAGGCTCCCGCGTCTGCCGGTGGTCTCCGACGGTCAAACCAAGCTCCGAGGAGCTCGAGCAAGGCCGGCGGAGCTGGGTCTCCTGGCTGGATGGCGAAGGGCCTCAGACGTCCTCGTTTCGACCTGAAAAGCGAACCAGAAGACTCGCGGGTCGAGGGCAAAGTGCCTCGACCCGGTTAGGCGGCGTGAAGGTGGTCTGTGCGTCGGAATGGCGAGCTCCGGCGAAGGTGGTCGGCGGAGGAGCTCGATTCCCAGATCCTGTGCGATCTGGGTTGTGTGGAGGGGTGAAGAAGGTGCGGAGAGGTCTGGCGGAGATGATGGCGGTGTCGGAATGGAAGATGGGTGGTCGGAGGTGCCTGGCGAAGGCGGCGGAGCTACGCTAACAGTAACTGAAAAATCGAATTCTAAGCTATCCTACGGCCTAAGGATTCTACCTGGGTGGAGCGGAAGACTATGCTGGAGTGTGGCTAACTCCTGGTCGTAGCCTCGAAGGGCGTCAAGGCCTGAGGCTCGATGCTCGACGCTGGTGGCGGAGCAGTGGCGGCGAAGTTCACCGGATCAATGGATTCGCTTCCTCACCTCACTGCAACAAGGGCAGACGCTTGCTGTCACTCTCGCGATGCCTATGGAGGTCACTGGGGAGAAGGAGATGGTCCAAAGATGGGGCGCGGAGGCGGCGGAGGGAAGAATATATAAGGTGACAGGGGCGATTAGGGTTGAGGGGCGACAGCGATGGAAGGTGTTAATTTCGTGGCGGAAGATCGGGCGAGGAAGATGGATGATAGGCGAAGAATCCGGGCATGAGGTTTGCGTGGGAGACAGCCTGGAGACGCGTGGGAAAATCGGAGAAGATGGGGTGGCGCGCTTCTTCCAGAAAAGGAAGGAGTCCGCGGGGGAGTTGACCGGGGTCAACAGTCCCCCGTGGACCAATCAGAAGCTGCCACGTGCAGTTGATTTTTGTTTATTTATTTTAAGGTAGAAATAGGCCGAATTAAAGAAAACTCAAAACATGAAATATTTTTCTTTTATTTTTTTCTATTTTTTGGTGATTTTTAATTAATTTTTGGGAATAAAAATAGGGTAGCTATATATATAGGTATATGTACACTATATGGAGTTTTTATTTTTGATTTTTTTATTTGTTATTTTTATGTATTTTTATGCTCATTTTGTATTTTATTTATTTACAAGATAAAATGAGGAATAAAAGAATATTTTTATTTTATTTTTATCACTTATATACAAGGGTGAAATAAATGGTTGAATACATTTATATACATGGTATTTATACAATGTATTTTTGTATTTTCAATTTTGTAATTTTTATTTGATTTTTGTTTTGTTTCTTGTTATTTTATATATTTACAATATGTAACATAGAATATTTACAAAAAGTTTAGAAAATAATTGAATTTATTTACAAGGTTAAATAAATACAATGGTGTGGTTTATGCACATGGTGAAAGGGTATTTTTTTTTGACTTTTTGATTTTTTTAAATTTTTATTTTGTTTTTGATATTTTCTAAATATACACAAAATATGTACAAATATTTACAACATATTTTTGGGTGAGGAAAATATATAATTTTATTTATTTACAGAAGTATACACACATGAGCTCCTATCTCCCTCTACTTTGGCTTTTATGCGGTCAGGCCCATGCTGAGCCCTCCCTTGGGTTAGGTTGCTCAATATTTATTCTAAATATTTCCCTCTTTTTTTTCTTTTTGCTCTTTATTCTTTTATTTTGTGCACAAAAACATGCTAATTATAGGTTTTTACACAATGCATGCTTTTGGTAATTATTTGTATTTACACATATCTACATGTATTTGCAAAGGTTTTTGTAGCTAAAATAGAAGAATAAAGAGTGATGAATGGGTATTCATCAAATGGTCCGAGCTTCAGAAAAGCCTGCATGTCTTCGTGGAGACTTGGCTAAACTGGCCAGGCTTCACAGGAGATGTGATTACATCGATCACACTCCAGTTCTCTTCTCCTTCTTCTACCTTCTCTCTTATTCGATTGTGGACACAGCACGACCTAACCTTAGAAGGAAATACCTCCCTCCTCGAGGACTGAGCTGTTGGACAAGGGCCCAATGGGAGTGTGTAGCCGTATGGGCGGTTCCTTCGCTTCTTTAAGCGGGAAGAGCTAGAAACTTTCACACACAGTCAAGTTGCTTTCAAAGCCGAAAAGTTTGCGTGATGGATAGGTGGATCTGAGCTGGCTGTTAAGGTGAATCTGGATAAGAATTTGTGGAACTTGAGGGCTGTCGAGGCTTAAATCCTAATTCTAATAGAGTCCCGACACACTATTAATCCAAAGGTTTAAATCCAAGCTTCAGATTTCGGGTGAAGTGAGATTCAGTTTAAAGAAACTAGCATGTTCTAAGTTCTTTTATTTTCCTTTTTCTTTTTCTTTTTGCTTGCACTTATTTATAGAATAAGTGTTTGCTAAGGGACTAGCAAAGGTAAAGTATAGGGGAATGATGAATCCATGATTCATCGCCTTTATTCTTTCATTTTGGCTAAAATCCTTGGTAAAATACATGTAAATAATCACTAATTCCAATTAATTAACATTCTAAATATAAATATTAATATTATATAATTAACACTTAAATTATCCAAAATAAAAGAATAAAGAGAAAAAGAAAAATAAAAGAAGTATATATATAGAAAATATACAGACTGATCCTAACCCCAAGACCAGGTCAATATTGACCGGGTCGACAAAAGAAATAAGTAGGGGGAGATAAGGATCCTAACTTATAAAAATATCAAGAAAATCAAGACCAAAAATATAAATTACCCATTTTTCACCATTTAAATACTTCACCTATTTTATTTATCATCAAAACCATCTCAAATCAAAACACTTCTTTTATAAAAATTGTTCACAAAAATATATATTATTTTATAAAAATATTAGAAAAATATTTCGGCTTAAAAATAAGATAACCGTAATGAACCGGAAAAGCCGTAAAAGCCGATTTCCGAGGTTCATATTTATTTATAGAAAACTCCAAAATGACCAAACTCACTTTTAAAATCCATTTTGTATATAATACTATTTATTAAAAATATCAGAAAAATATTCGGATAAAACTGGTGAGTTTCGACTTTTTGGACCCGTTGTATACTTGTACTATATGTATAATCTTCCCGGATTTTTAATTAAATAACCGTAAATCCGATTAACTTAATTCTTTTTCCTAAAATCATCTAAAATTGTATATAAAAATATAAAAATATAATAGAGTCAAAATATCCAAAAAATCTGGAGGCCCGAAGCCGCTATTTTTTCCGTCCGGGCCTCATAACTCGGCCGTATCAACTCCGAATTGAGCAAACTCGATCCCTAAATTTATATTTTTCATTTATCTACAAAATGACTCTAATTTCGCTAAAATCGAAGTTGATACGAAAAATACGATTTTCGGGTCCGTATTGATATAATATACAATGTACCGTAATATATTAATATTTTATATAGGTACTTTACCTATTTTATTTATATTTAAATTAAATAACAAGTTTAATTAATTAATCATTTATAACTCTTAATTATTTAATTATTACTTAATCAATTTAATTATATATTTAATTCATTATTTAATTAATATTTAATTATTTAATTATATACTCAATTACTTAATTAATTGTTTAAATAATTTATTAAATATTATTAATTATTAATTATTTAATTAATCACGAAATTAATTATTAATTACTAATTAGTAATTATCTATTTAATATTATTTATTATTTAATTTAATTATTTAATTATTTATTTTATTTTTTCCCTTCTCTCTCTACCTTTACCTTTCCTTCTCCCCCCTGCGTCCGTTTCTTCTTCCCCAAGCCATCACCCATCTTCTTCCTCTCCTCCAACCTCCTCAACCGCCCCCAACGGCCGGCGGTTGGCCGGCTGTTTGTCAACTACCTCCCGGTGCCCGTATCCCCTGGCGGTGACCGCACCTCTCCTCTTCTATATAAACTCGTCGACTCCCTCCGGGAGATCCATCCGCCATTTGAGTCCCCTCCACCTTCGAGTTCCGGCGAGAGTGAGAGACGAGTGACAGCGCCTCCTATTTCTGTCGTCGAGCCGCAGCGAGGTTGAAGGACGATCGGCGAGATCGCGCCGGCGTCGCAGCCCCGAGCTCCTCCGCGCGCTTCAGCCTCCAAGAAACGCCGCCGTGTCGAGGCGACAACTACTCGGAGCTCCTCCTGCGAGCTCCCTCCACAGGCAGCAACCTTCATTTTCCAGGTTAGAATTCCTACCTCCTATTCCTATTCCTTCCCTGCAATTCTCTCTCTCTCTCTCTCTCTCTCTTTCTCTCTCTTTCTCTCCATTTTACTTCAGTCATCATCGTTTTAGCCATCTCTATCCATACGTAATCCAATCCAGATTCCATCTCAATCTCATTTTCCTCTTCATTTCACATTATATCCCTTCACATTCCATCATCGATCGGCCCCAATTTATTAACATCGAAGGAGGTTGAGCTTTATCTTCCTCTGCACCGTCAGAGTTCCTTCCCGATCACTCCTTTCTCTCTGCAATTTGGGCCGAGGATTCGACCTCGAGCCATTTCACTCTAATGCAGGTTTGGACACTTCGGAGGCCTTCACCTGAGATTCACGGCATTCGAGCAACTTGACGCAATTGAGCCTCAAATTCATCTCGGCTATCGTCACCATCGTGGATCGTGCGGATCGGACTCCGATAGCCTTCACCGGTTCCATCGAGGAGGAAGACCACCAGCCATGACTTGAGTAGTACGACAACTGGATATCTGAAACACGGGCATCCCTTGGAATCGAAATAAAAATCAGGATAGATTGAAGATCTGAACAAGCGATCAGGATTGCATGCGTAGTTCTCATCCCGGAGCTCTGGTTCCAATCCATCGCACTGGTGGAATCTCATTCATATCTCTCTAATTGATTTGGACCAAGTCGTAGCACTCTAGTCGGATCTTCGTTTGCAGGTCGCCGATGAACATAGCCGATTATCTGGATTACAACCACCGCAGTACGGGTCGAAATCCGATCACGAGAACACGATACTGTGTAACCACCTAGCTTCATCCGGAAGCCAACTCCATTACCGAAAGCTTGCAGCTGTGAATGTCAGACCACCGTAACCGCCGGAGAACCAGCAACTTCGATCTGGAGCGTACTTGTTGTCAGTTCTAATCGATTCGCCGCTCAACATAAAGGGGAAGAACAAAAGCTACAGGAGCTTTTGGATTTCATCAGTCCAGGTTCAGCCACGCGTCGTCACCAGATTTATTCCACCGCCACATCGTTCTTAGCGAGCACCCGCGACGCGCGTACGCAGGTTGCAGGGTGTTTTTGCGAATTAACCCCCGAAAGTTTGCGTTTTCATGAACAAGTCCTGCACAAGTTGATCGAATAAAGTTGCAAATCAGCCCTGAAAGTTCTCAATTCACACATAGGTCCTGGTTGTTAGCAGATCACGTGGAGGCCAGGTTCTTCTGGGATTTTTGTGCATCGGCCCCTCAATCTCTGTGATTTTTACATATATACCCCTGGCAGTATATATACTATATAATAAACCCTAAACATATTACATACACATAAAAATATAAAAACTCCTCTTAAAAAAATCAAAATACGTCCCTGTTTTCAATTAACATTTTGATTTCTACATTAGAAGTTAACCAAAACCCATAAAAATCCTAAAAACCATCTAAAAATCCATAAAAACAGTAAAACAAATTTAAAACATAAAAATTACAAAATAAAATTCAAATAAAAAAATCAAACATTTTCTAAAATAATAAAAAAATCATAAAATAATTAGAAATTACAAAGAAAACAATATAAAATTCATAAAAATAAAATAAAAATTAGGAATCCCCCTTGCCCAAGTTTTTCTACCGATTTCCCTAGTTCTAAACAGTTTGCCTCCCTGAGTTCGACACTCCCGTACGAATCCACTATACACATTTGTTTAGGAGTATAAATAAAAAAAGAAGATTAATTCACATTAATCTTTTCTGGTAAAACCCACCTGGTCGATACAACGACCGCGATACTTTTTCTCTGATTTCTTTGCAGGAATTTGAGAAGTTGATCAGGTGTGATTTTTCAATGCAGCAGTCGTTGTCAGTTGGTTTTTGATTTTCGGTGTTTATGCTTGTATGGTTTTGTCACTATGATATTTGAATGCCGATTGGGACCATCTACTTGTATGTATTTGCCACGAGCTCAATGTGCTTTGTTATTCTTGATTTGGCCTTTGTTGGGTGATCATCTGGGCTACTACCTCCTACCTCCTGTTGGTGATGAGATTTTTGTTATAAGATCTATTCCGACTATTCATATCATTTTGATGCATTCCATTTGGTGGCACTTATGACTTCTTGACATGTAGTGCCATGAGGAATTTTAACTATATGAGCAAGACCTTAAGTTGTTACGATTGTGAATCAACTTCGAAATTACATATCTACAATTATTGAGATTAATGCCCTTAGATTTGGAAGAAGGTTTTGTTTTTTCTACGAGCCTGGTGCTATAGCCTTTGCCAGTTGGTTTTTTTCTTTTATGTGTTTATGCATGTATGGTTTTGGCACCAGGATTTTTGAGTACCAATTGGGACCATCTGATTATATGTATTTGCCACCTGAGCTCAATGTGTGCTTTGTTACTCTTACTTTTGCCTTTGTTTGGTGATCATTTGGGCTATTGCCTCCTTTTGGTGATGAGCTTTGTATTATAAGATGTATTCCAACTATTAATATTGCCTTGATGGATTCCACACCTCCTTTATGATTTTCCATGACCTAAATATTAAAGAGTCTGTGGTCATCCAGTTTGGGATGGATGAGGAGGAAAGTGGATCGAATGCTACGCTTTTGGGATGCCCCCTTGAGAAACTACCCATTCCTTATCTTGGGATTCCTTTGGTGGCAGTTAGGCTCAGGAAAGCGGAGTAGGATGTGATCCTCATGAGATTTGAGCAGAGTCTTTGCAGGTTGGAAAGCAATTACCCTATCTAATGGAGGGAAGTTGATTTTGCTAAAGTATGTGTTGTTGGCGATTGTTATCTTCTTTTTTTCAACTTGGAGATGCCGATAGGGGTAAATAAGAAGATAGAGGTAATAATGAGAAGTTTTTTTGGTCAGATGGGAAGCAACAAAGACCATGGATACATCTGGTAGGTTGGGAGGAGCTCACGAGACAGAAAAGCGAAGGAGACCTTAGAATTCGGAATGTGAGTTGTATGATAAATCACTTATGGCTAAATGGATGGTGCATATTTAGGGTAATATAGATAGATTGGCTATCCAGCTACTACGTACCATCTACGGCATCAGCGGCTCCCTTGAAACAGGCAGAGTGTGTTTCAAGTCATTGATAACCGCGAAATTATCGAGGGTCTAAATACGTCGCTGTGGCGACCCACAATAAAATGTGATTAATCAACAATCAACCCACACTAAGATCAATGAATTAGAAATAATGTGGAGTCAAAATTTATTTTTAACTCTACATAAAAGATGTATAGATGCAAGTACGTAGAGAGTTCGAACACAGGGAGCAAGCAGGGTAATTCACAAAAAATGTAAGCACAAGTGTGTGTGTGTAAAGTGTCTACACTAAGCAAGCAAACAAAGCAATTTTTGTGGGTTTTTTAATTTTTAAATTTTTTTTTATTTTAAATTTTTTAGTTTTGTATTTTGCTTTTTAATTTTATGATTTTTATAATTTTATATTCTATATTTTTCTTTTTCTTTTTCAATATAGGAATTTAAAGACAATGGAATAAAAGACAAGGTAAAATATTTATAAAACTAGGTAAAAATTACCAGAAATTCAAAAAGAAATTGTTTTTGATATTTTTATGATTTTTTTACTGTTTTTGTGATTTTTGGGGATTTTTCAAGGTGTTTTTGATATTTTTTAAATACTGAAATAAGAGAAAACAGTGACAAAGTTGCTGGCTGCGAGTAATATAGGAGTTAAAAATAGCAAACAGCAACCAAAATTTTTCACACTATTTTTCAAATGAAGAGGACAAAATCAGGAACAAACAGGAACTGAGTTTGTGATTTTTGGATTTTTCTTTGGTTTTATATATTTTTTTTAAGTTTTTGAGTGTTTTTGAATTTTTAAGGTTTTTCTTTTGAGATTTTTAGTGATTTTTGGACTGACACTAGAATAGGATAAAATAGACACTAGGTGATTTTTTTGGAATTTTTGGAGGTGTTTTAATATTTTTTTGGTATTTTCTAAGCTAGACAATGCACAAAAAGCAAGTTTTTGATTTTTAATAAATATGAAAATAAAATAAAATCAAAAACTAAATATGAGGCGTCAAAGTACACATGTCCAGATGCTTAAGTCTATTTTTGTGGAAATTTTGGAGTTCAAATGATAGGTTAAATAATTAGAGCAAACATCCAAACATTAAACAGGCCTGGCAGGGGTATATGTGCAATATCTAAAACATCCAGGGGCATACATGCAATTTTTCCATGAAAGTTTACACTCAAACCTGCATTTAAAGGATTAAAACCAAATAGCCAAACCCGCAAGGGTATCTGAGCAATTTACCCACCAGAGTGCGTGACTCGCACGCGCCTGGAAGGGGTATTTTTGCAATATCACAAAGTTCCAAGGAGTTCAATGCAGTTTCTCCAAAATATTACACTTTAAAGCAAACATTCATGGACTTAAGCGAAATAAATAAACCCCAGGGGGGTCCTTGCAAAATACCCAGCCCCCTCACGCGCACGGGCACGTGAGGTGACGTGGATTGGACCTCGGTGCAAATAAGCAAAGTTCGGGGGTCTCTGATGCAAATATTACAAAATTATTACACTACGGACAAAAGTTTTAGTACTGAAATACAAATGCAAAATGCGCGAGGGTGAGGATGTAAAATACCCTCGGCGCGCGATCCAACGGCGATGAAGAGGCCACTTGACACGTGGCACGATCTGGACGGCCGATGACGCTTCGCTGTGGACGTCTGAGATTAGATCTCGGGCGAGATCGACGGTGGCTGAGCGCTGACGATCGGATGGCCCACGTTCTAACTGGAGGGTCTCCTCGATCGGACGGCGGTGGAGGCAGCTGGAAGAACGAGGCGGAGCTCCGGCTGGGCGAAGTTCGCTGCGCTCCTCCGGCTAGCTCTGATGGCTGTTGAGCTCCAAAATGGACGAGGAGCCTCCTGCAGGTCTTCTCTAACGATCAGAGGCGTCAAAAAGCCTCGGCGTCGGCCGAGGTGCTCAGGCGAAGGTGGCGGAGCTGGGGGGTCCAGCCACGCTCCGACGAGCGTCAAAACTCGCCTCCAGGCGTCGTTACTCGTTCTTTGACCTGCAAAAATAGTCAAAGGGTCCAGGGCAAACTGCCTGGACCCTTGGATGGTCGGGGGGAGGTGTGGTTCGCGAGATGGATGCACGGCCGGAGGTGCGCTCCGGCCAAGGTACTTGATCGATCGATTTGGGTGATGAAACTTCAAGATTTTTTTGGGTTTTTGAAGCCTAAGCCAACAGGAATAAAATGCAATAAAGAAATAGCGGGGGGACTGCCCTCGATGGCCGGAGCCAGAGGATGAAGGGTACCTCGACCGGCGAGCTTGCGGGAGGTGGTGGAAGCGCCTCCGACCTCGGGAGCCTTGGCTGAAGAGCCTAGGACGGAGCTGTCACCTCCGGGGAGCTCTGGAGCACGAAAGAAGCGCGAGGGGTGGACCGAAGGGCGTTCAAACCTGGGCTCGAAGATGAAGGTTCTTATTTAAAGCGTGGCGAGGGGGTGAGTTGGGCGCAAGAGCACGCGCGCATGATGAAGATTTTGCGTGATTTGGGAGCATGGCGTGGCTCAGCAATGATCGGGGAAGGCTTCCCAAGAAGGAATCGAGGGGAGAAGACGAAGAGATCGAGCTCGGAAATTGGGGGAAATCGGGGCGAAATCACGGTGTCAGAAACGGCAGGTCTCGGTCAGGGAGTTGACCGAGGTCAACTCTAGACCGCTCCTGGTTGGTCCACGTGGACCAACCAGGAAAAAGCCCCGAAAATTGTTTTATTAAATCATTTAAAAATAGAAATAGGTTGAATTAAATTATGGTTATAAAATAAAAAATGTTTATTATTTTATGAAGAATTTTTATGTGATTTTTATTTATTTTTATGAGACTTATTTTTACAAGTTACCTTTTTAACCCTATATAGGTATATTATCTATATATTTTAGTATTTTATTTTTATTTTGTGTCTTTAAATTTATTTATTTTTGCTTATTATTTTATAAAAACATAAAGTAATTTTATGTACATAAATATATTTTTATTTTATTTTTCTGATATGTTTTGTATATTTAATATAATACAAGTATTATTTGTATAGGTATATGTATAGGCAGTATACCTATGTATCCTTTATACAAGTATTTTTATTTTGTGATTTCTTTGCATTTTTATTCTGGTTTTAATGTACATATATATTATAAGTAATAGATACATAATTATAAAAATATAAACATGCAAGAATAATGAATAAAGAATAAATTGAATATTTTAATCTGTACAAGTGTACAATGAGGGTCCAAAAGTCAACTTTCAAACCGTAGCTCCGCTAAATGCGAAACCACCACCATTGGATAGATTATTTTATTCTATATACAATTAAAGGTGAGTAGGCTGCATTTGGAGTTTTTATTTGTGAGATACAGGTCTGGGAAGTTGGCATTCTGGATTTTTATTCAGACCATAACTTTTTATCTGTACATTGTTTTTCTGTGAAATCAATTTTGTATTTTTCTTTATTTTATTATCTACAACTTTCATGTACAAAGTTTCTTTATTTGATGTATAAAAAGTGGAACCAAAAATAGGTCCCAAAAAGAATAAAGAATGAATAAAATGTATAGGTATTTTATCTGTGTTTCTGACCTTATCTCCCCCTACTTTATTCCTTGTCGACCTATTCATCCAGATGCCTAGGTCTCGGGGGTTTAGGGTCATAAAATATTTACAATATTTTATTCTTTTTCTTTTCTTTATTTATTCTATAATTTTGGCCTTAATTACAGTAATTTATACACTATTGTGATGCACATGCATGGATGCTAAGATGGTGATTTTAATGCTATTTACAGGCATTTGCTAGGGTTTTTGGTGCCAAAATGATAGAATAAAGATGATGAAATGTGGATTCATCATCCCCCTATACTTTACCTTTGCTAGTCCCTAGCAAACACTTATGCAATAAGTGCAAAAAGAAAAGAAAGAAAAGAAAAAGAAGAAAATTGGATGAAATTTAATTATCAAACTTGTCTTCACAAAATCAAAGTTTGGAGCTTAATTCGGACCTTTGGAATTTTAGTGCGGTCGGAACCTTAATGAGAACCAAGTTTGAAATCCAACAGTCCTTGAGAATCCCAAAACTCTGTCCAAGTCTCCTCAATAGCCAGGTCAGATATACTTCAACTCATACGCAAACTCTTACGACTATGAATCTGACTCGTACAGTGTAAGTGATATGTAGCTCCCCACCTCAGAAGCAACAAAGAAACAACCTCCCTCAACCTGGTAACTCTAATGCCTCAGTCTAGCAACTCTTTCCTCGAGAAGCGGGGTATTCCCTTCTAAGTTCAAGTGCAACCGGCTCAAGAAGAGGGGGAAGAAGTATAGACTTTTGGGAGCTCAACCAGTGTAGCTAAGTCTCCCGCTGCAAGCTTCATGAGATGTGACATGGATACCATAAGCTTTTGCTTTATTGGACTATATACACTCCGGTGGGGTTATTAAATTTTCAATCCGACCCACCACTTTTTTGGAGTTCTTTTTGCATTTTTTTTTCAATTGCATCTGTACAACATATCTACATGGTGCAGCATATATACAAGAAATTTCTTCTTGAGCCAGTAGACTATCCCTCTTTTGAAGCTTTATTGCAACCCACAGCTTCTGTCTTTAGCCTTCATCACCACTAGATCAAGTTGAGGTGCACTTCCTTCACTAGAAGAAGAAGAGAGGTTCCGCCTAGAAGTACTACCCTCATATGCTACCCCAAGCCAAAGGAAACTGCCTCCTCACCACCTCATCCGTGGAGAGCTATGTGAAAGGTGCAGGTGTCCAAGTTAGGTCATTATCAACAAGAGTCGTGCGTGTGCTCCGAAATACTCTACTTAGGCAGTCAAGAATCCATTGAACTAAGTCCCGTGATCCTCAAAGAATTAAGTCAACTAGACCTGAAGTACCTCAAACTTAGTTCCTATAAGGTTCCTGTTATTAGGTAGATTTTAAGGTCCAATCAAGCTCCAATCTCTGGATTTTACTTAGACTTGTTCAACTATCAAACTCAATCCGAAAAATGCTCATGCCATGCAATGCTATGCAGAAAATATTTTTGTTATGCAATTTTCAAGATTTTGAATTTTTTATGGATTTTTGAAAAGATGATGCATGTGTATGCAGATGCATTTTTTTTTTCAAAAAGATCTTTCAAATGTTTTTGGATTTTCATTTTGCAAATGTTTTTGGGATTTTTGAAAACAAAAGATTTTGGCTGCAAACTAGGTTAAAAATATGTACACGGGAATGCTTCTTATATATACAAGAAGTGGATTTTAAGAATTTACAAGGGTAAGTGGTCAGTTTTATACATATATACAGTGGATTTCAGTGTGATGTAAATATTCCTCAAACTTATTTGACACAAGCTTTTCAAACAATTTTTGAAAACTATAGTCCAAAATAATTTTTACAAATATTTTACAAATATGTACACCCATTTGAAAATCATTTTGCAAAGGTTTTCAAAACAGTATATATAGGTTTTTCAAATATTTTTGCAACCATTTTCAAACCATTTGCAAATCATTTTTCAAACATTTTATTTCACACAAAGAAAATAAATTTTACAAACCACACATCTTTACACAGGTTGAAAACATGTAACAAAATATTTTCAACTGATTTATTAATCATTATATACAAAAAGAATTTGAGGAATAACCACATCCTTTTATTAAAGATTTTTAATGAATTTTAAAGAATTATTAGCCATATTTATTACGAAAGTACGAGTTATGGCTAAAGTATATACGTAGTATATACGACCCCCCCTATACTTAGCGTGAGCTATGTCCTCATAGATCGGAGAGAAAAGAGAAGACATAACTCGTACTAAGTATAGGCAAGTCTAAAGAATGAAGGAATAATTAACGGAATGAATGAGAAGTTGACCGTCCCCCCTATACTTAGGATCAAATAATCCTAAGTATAGCAGACTGTACACAACGCAGGGAGGGTCAAGGGTGGGAATGAACAGATCGTACTCAGGTTGTCTCCCCCTATACTTAGGGTAAGATATCCCTAAGTATAGACAAGAAGAGGAGACAATGGAGAGGATCGAAAAAATAGAGAAACTCGGGGTGCACACCCCCCTATACTTAGGACAAAGTACGTCCTAAGTATGGAAAACTGTCTACAAGGGCGGCACCTTTTTGATAGATGATGAAGATAGAGTAGGAAAAGAAGAAAAGAAGAAAAGAAAAAGAGATGAGATCATGAGAATGTACACACCGCTCCCCCTATACTTAGGGTAAAAGAAGCCCTAAGTATAGACAACAAACAGGAGCGATGACACAGAATGAAGAAGGAACACTCAACTCATCTACCCCTCCTATACGTAGGACAAAGTGCGTCCTAGGCAAGGCAAACACGAGAAATGGGTAGACGAGCAAAAACGGGAGATGGAAAGAGAGTCACAGGATAGAATCTACAACATAAATGGGTGATCGTCAGAAGGTGGAAAGCAAACCTTCTTACGGGACCGCTGAGGGATAGATCAGATATGGTGTATGTCGACATCGGGGTCCACAGTGGACGGAGGCCGATCAGGGTCGACACGGGGAAGGCCCTCAGTGGAGTCAAATCGGAAAGGGACGAACTGATCGATGGAAGCAGTATGGCTGGGTTCTCCCTTGGTGATCCTATGGTGTGAAGGCACAGACGGGTGAGTGGAAGAAGTACAACTAGGTCCGGCCTTGGAAGTCTCACCGATATCGAAGTGAAATGGGACAAACTCATCATCCTCGGAAGAAGTGTAATCGGAGTCGTCCTGCGAGTCCTCGTCCAGGTCAAAATCAAAAGGAACGAAATCATCAGTGGAAGTATACGAACTCAGATCGTCCTCAAGACTCTCACCTGAAGCCTTGTCTTCAACAAGAGGTCTGAATTTATCAAAATAAATAGCAGCATCAAAACCGACCTCAATCATCTTGACCTGTGAAGGGCCAGGGACGGATTTATCAGTGGAAGTAGTCAAACTAGATCTGTCCTGTCTAGTCTTACCTGGGTCATTTGTTGCCTTATGAGGTATCTCAAAGTAATGGGCAACATCATAAGCATCCTCAATTATCTTGGTATCTGCCCCCTGATCGAATGGTTCAATCACATAAATACTCTGGATCTCATCAACACATCGCCACACACCAGGAGGAGGATTAGTGAGGTCCATGCTTTCCGACTTCCTCCCCTTTCGGGGGATCCGTCGGGGCTCATCAGGGATCGCTAAGGAAGTATCTCTAGTATCATCAGATCTGTCGTGGGCCTCAGAGTCAGCTATAATCGGTGAAGGTGCATCAGGAGCAGGTCTCTGGTCAACTGTGGGCGTGGTGATCAACACTTCGCTCTCGTCAATAGGACGGAAGCGAATCTCTCCTGATCCATAGTCAATAACGACCCTCGCAGAGGCGAGGAATGGTCGTCCCAGGATGATTGGAGATGGCTCCCCTGTGGAGTTCTCCATGGGCAACACGACAAAATCAACATTGTGGCTCGTGCCCTGAATAGAAATGACGGCGTTTTCAAGGATACCCTTCGGCCTCTTGATAGATCCATCAGCAAACTGAACGATCATCCTGGTCTTCTTGAGAGGCCCTAAGTGAAGAGACTGTACCAGCGAGAAGGGTAATATGCTAATAGATGCACCGCCGTCTAGGAGAGTGCGATCACAAGTATGGTCAGAGATGGTGCAAGTGATGAAAGGTGTAGCTGTGTTCTTCCTCTTGGGAATGGGACGGTGTGTGATGGCGAGGGCAGTGGCCATGGTCAGAATGTGACGCTCAGATCTGCTCCTCCGCTTTCTCTTCTTGGGAAGAGGGGCAGATAATTGGGTCATGGCCTGCTGAAGTGGGGCACGGATAATCTCATGAATAGTAGCCACCACTTCGGGTTCAGATAACATTTTTTTGAATTTTTGGACCTCCTCCATACAAGGGAGGAAGTCGGAATCAGCATATACACGAGGCATGCCAAGAGCAGTCTGTACAGCGGCATCCTCGGGGTCAAAGGTGGGACTGGATGTGAATGGGTGTGTGGTCAAGGGTTCTGGCAAGTGGACTCTCTCCTCAAAATCTTGATCAACCAAGTGTCTCCCGAAATCTTTTTGGATTTTGAAATTTTCTCATTTTTTTGTATTTTTGGCGATTGTAAGCTCCCATGATTCTTCACAAGCAAAGATGTATCCTCGATGAAAAGAGCACTAGTCCGATATTCTCTCAAAGTGTCAAGATTTTCCTTCATCAAATTGATGTGCTCTAGCATTAGGTTCATGACAACACTCATGGAGGTCGTGGGAGGTGACTCCAACAGGTCAGACTCGGGTGGATGTGATGGTGGAGGCGGATAATATATATGTGGGGATGGAGGTGGGTAGAAGTCCGAGGTCTGAAACTGTGGCTGAGGTGGATATGTACAAAAGTTAGAAAAAGTAGGAGGAGGATCCTCCTGATAAAAGGGAGGTGGATCGGCTGGAGGGTAGGAGGAATCCGCAAAATCCGGATAAAAATCACTCCAAGGATCCATCTCGAAACAAGAGAAATGATCGGGAGAGCACGACGGTCAAGTCAATAGATGTGTGGAGAAAGGCGCAAATGCGTAGAGATGATCTAGAATGCACACCAAACAATCACAAGCAAAAATGAAACAATCAAACCCTCAATTCACCTACTCAACTCGGTGAAGACCACAAATGCGGTCTTTTTATCTTGTCTGTTTTAGAGTTAGGTGAAAAAGTCAAGAAGTTGCACAAACACTTAGGGGCTAAAAATGGGATTTGGGCACTAACCTTAGTATGTGCGTGAGCAATGTAAAACGAAGACAATGAGGGGATTACTCGCCCCAATACAGGATTTTTCTTTTTGGTTGATTTTAGGGTCGAGTAATATTAGCAGTCCCAATTTTATTGATTATCACTTTTTTTTGGATTTTTAATAAAAATGCACGATCCTAACGGGAATTCAATTCCTTTGAGCTCCTAGGTTGGCAAAATCTGAGGGAGAGTCGGAAAAGCAATGCAAGCGGCAAATAATGATGGATGCTAAAGCGTAAATGCTCACCTTGCCTCCAGCACTCTACATGCAAGGATGCTCAGCAGAATTGAAACCTATCTATATGCAAATGCAAGCCGATGAAATCGCCCTAAGTTCAGAAATTGCTATTATCGTAAAGAACCACAAGTCAGCCACTTATCTTTAACCTAAGAGTCCGGTCTTGGCTTACCCCTCCTCTTCTCGACACACTCGAGTTCAGGAGTAGCGCTTGATGGGGTTCGCTCACGGCACACGGGTTAAGAGATAAATGAACAGACTGTTTAAACTTTGACTAAGTCCAAACGCGGCTATAGGTACATGCAAGATATATTAGGTGTTTGGCCTTAATCTATCGCAAGCAATCCTAAATCTAAGGGCTCAATCACACAAAGTAAGGAAAACAAAACCGGAAAACAAAAATGAAAAAGGCGGTGAAAACCGTAAAAACCGCGGTGAGCCCCCAAGTGTACAAACACTTGGAAATTGGGCCCGAAAGTCCAAGAGTCCGAGTACCTGTATTATTACACAATAGAGTCTCTCTCTCACTTGAATTACAAAACTAAATACAATGCAAGAAAATGGATGCTAAGGAGTTGTCTTGCAAAATCCTCCAAGTCTTTCTTCGTGCTAGGCTAAAGTCGCCTCACGTGGGTGCGCATGCGCTCCTGGAAAGGAGCTCCTCCCTCGATCCGCGTTCCTCGCAAGAAGTCAAACAAGAGAGGGGTTAGACAATTCAACAAGAAATATCAAAGATACGGAAAATGATAAAAGCCGCAAAAGTAGACAAACACAAGCAAAAACTCGAACTACGCGTTGTTGCTCCCCGGCAACGGCGCCATTTGATAACCGCGAAATTATCGAGGGTCTAAATACGTCGCTGTGGCGACCAACAATAAAATGTGATTAATCAACAATCAACCCACACTAAGATCAATGAATTAGAAATAATGTGGAGTCAAAATTTATTTTTAACTCTACATAAAAGATGTATAGATGCAAGTACGTAGAGAGTTCGAACACAGGGAGCAAGCAGGGTAATTCACAAAAAATGTAAGCACAAGTGTGTGTGTGTAAAGTGTCTACACTAAGCAAGCAAACAAAGCAATTTTTGTGGGTTTTTTAATTTTTAATTTTTTTTTTATTTTAAATTTTTTAGTTTTGTATTTTGCTTTTTAATTTTCTGATTTTTATAATTTTATATTCTATATTTTTCTTTTTCTTTTTCAATATAGGAATTTAAAGACAATGGAATAAAAGACAAGGTAAAATATTTATAAAACTAGGTAAAAATTACCAGAAATTCAAAAAGAAATTGTTTTTGATATTTTTATGATTTTCTTACTGTTTTTGTGATTTTTGGGGATTTTTCAAGGTGTTTTTGATATTTTTTAAATACTGAAATAAGAGAAAACAGTGACAAAGTTGCTGGCTGCGAGTAATATAGGAGTTAAAAATAGCAAACAGCAACCAAAATTTTTCACACTATTTTTCAAATGAAGAGGACAAAATCAGGAACAAACAGGAACTGAGTTTGTGATTTTTGGATTTTTCTTTGGTTTTATATATTTTTTTTAAGTTTTTGAGTGTTTTTGAATTTTTAAGGTTTTTCTTTTGAGATTTTTAGTGATTTTTGGACTGACACTAGAATAGGATAAAATAGACACTAGGTGATTTTTTTGGAATTTTTGGAGGTGTTTTAATATTTTTTTGGTATTTTCTAAGCTAGACAGTGCACAAAAAGCAAGTTTTTGATTTTTAATAAATATGAAAATAAAATAAAATCAAAAACTAAATATGAGGCGTCAAAGTACACATGTCCAGATGCTTAAGTCTATTTTTGTGGAAATTTTGGAGTTCAAATGATAGGTTAAATAATTAGAGCAAACATCCAAACATTAAACAGGCCTGGCAGGGGTATATGTGCAATATCTAAAACATCCAGGGGCATACATGCAATTTTTCCACGAAAGTTTACACTCAAACCTGCATTTAAAGGATTAAAACCAAATAGCCAAACCTGCAAGGGTATCTGAGCAATTTACCCACCAGAGTGCGTGACTCGCACGCGCCTGGAAGGGGTATTTTTGCAATATCACAAAGTTCCAAGGAGTTCAATGCAGTTTCTCCAAAATATTACACTTTAAAGCAAACATTCATGGACTTAAGCGAAATAAATAAACCCCAGGGGGGTCCTTGCAAAATACCCAGCCCCCTCACGCGCACGGGCACGTGAGGTGACGTGGATTGGAACTCGGTGCAAATAAGCAAAGTTTGGGGGTCTCTGATGCAAATATTACAAAATTATTACACTACGGACAAAAGTTTTAGTACTGAAATACAAATGCAAAATGCGCGAGGGTGAGGATGTAAAATACCCTCGGCGCGCGATCCAACGGCGATGAAGAGGCCACTTGACACGTGGCACGATCTGGACGGCCGATGACGCTTCGCTGTGGACGTCTGAGATTAGATCTCGGGCGAGATCGACGGTGGCTGAGCGCTGACGATCGGACGGCCCACGTTCTAACTGGAGGGTCTCCTCGATCGGACGGCGGTGGAGGCAGCTGGAAGAACGAGGCGGAGCTCCGGCTGGGCGAAGTTCGCTGCGCTCCTCCGGCTAGCTCTGATGGCTGTTGAGCTCCAAAATGGACGAGGAGCCTCCTGCAGGTCTTCTCTAACGATCAGAGGCGTCAAAAAGCCTCGGCGTCGGCCGAGGTGCTCAGGCGAAGGTGGCGGAGCTGGGGGGTCCAGCCACGCTCCGGCGAGCGTCAAAACTCGCCTCCAGGCGTCGTTACTCGTTCTTTGACCTGCAAAAATAGTCAAAGGGTCCAGGGCAAACTGCCTGGACCCTTGGATGGTCGGGGGGAGGTGTGGTTCGCGAGATGGATGCACGGCCGGAGGTGCGCTCCGGCCAAGGTACTTGATCGATCGATTTGGGTGATGAAACTTCAAGATTTTTTTGGGTTTTTGAAGCCTAAGCCAACAGGAATAAAATGCAATAAAGAAATAGCGGGGGGACTGCCCTCGATGGCCGGAGCCAGAGGATGAAGGGTACCTCGACTGGCGAGCTTGCGGGAGGTGGTGGAAGCGCCTCCGACCTCGGGAGCCTTGGCTGAAGAGCCTAGGACGGAGCTGTCACCTCCGGGGAGCTCTGGAGCACGAAAGAAGCGCGAGGGGTGGACCGAAGGGCGTTCAAACCTGGGCTCGAAGATGAAGGTTCTTATTTAAAGCGTGGCGAGGGGGTGAGTTGGGCGCAAGAGCACGCGCGCATGATGAAGATTTTGCGTGATTTGGGAGCATGGCGTGGCTCAGCAATGATCGGGGAAGGCTTCCCAAGAAGGAATCGAGGGGAGAAGACGAAGAGATCGAGCTCGGAAATTGGGGGAAGTCGGGGCGAAATCACGGTGTCAGAAACGGCAGGTCTCAGTCAGGGAGTTGACCGAGGTCAACTCTAGACCGCTCCTGGTTGGTCCACGTGGACCAACCAGGAAAAAGCCCCGGAAATTGTTTTATTAAATCATTTAAAAATAGAAATAGGTTGAATTAAATTATGGTTATAAAATAAAAAATGTTTATTATTTTATGAAGAATTTTTCTGTGATTTTTATTTATTTTTATGAGACTTATTTTTACAAGTTACCTTTTTAACCCTATATAGGTATATTATCTATATATTTTAGTATTTTATTTTTATTTTGTGTCTTTAAATTTATTTATTTTTGCTTATTATTTTATAAAAACATAAAGTACTTTTATGTCTATAAATATATTTTTATTTTATTTTTCTGATATGTTTTGTATATTTAATATAATACAAGTATTATTTGTATAGGTATATGTATAGGCAGTATACCTATGTATCCTTTATACAAGTATTTTTATTTTGTGATTTCTTTGCATTTTTATTCTGGTTTTAATGTACATATATATTATAAGTAATAGATACATAATTATAAAAATATAAACATGCAAGAATAATGAATAAAGAATAAATTGAATATTTTAATCTGTACAAGTGTACAATGAGGGTCCAAAAGTCAACTTTCAAACCGTAGCTCCGCTAAATGCGAAACCACCACCATTGGATAGATTATTTTATTCTATATACAATTAAAGGTGAGTAGGCTGCATTTGGAGTTTTTATTTGTGAGATACAGGTCTGGGAAGTTGGCATTCTGGATTTTTATTCAGACCATAACTTTTTATCTGTACATTGTTTTTCTGTGAAATCAATTTTGTATTTTTCTTTATTTTATTATCTACAACTTTCATGTACAAAGTTTCTTTATTTGATGTATAAAAAGTGGAACCAAAAATAGGTCCCAAAAAGAATAAAGAATGAATAAAATGTATAGGTATTTTATCTGTGTTTCTGACCTTATCTCCCCCTACTTTATTCCTTGTCGACCTATTCATCCAGATGCCTAGGTCTCGGGGGTTTAGGGTCATAAAATATTTACAATATTTTATTCTTTTTCTTTTCTTTATTTATTCTATAATTTTGGCCTTAATTACAGTAATTTATACACTATTGTGATGCACATGCATGGATGCTAAGATGGTGATTTTAATGCTATTTACAGGCATTTGCTAGGGTTTTTGGTGCCAAAATGATAGAATAAAGATGATGAAATGTGGATTCATCAGTCATCTCTTTGGAGCGGGATTCATGACATTTTGCCACAACTGAGGTCAAGAATGACACAAAAGTTGAGGGTTGGGGAGGTCTGTAACGACCCATATTCTATTAATATAGATTAATATAAGAATAAGACGATAATGATAATAATGAGAGATATATCTACGAGGGAGAGAGAGTGTGTGTGCGTGCATAAGAAGTTAGAGATGGACTCAGTCACTAATATCATGGAGGTTGTGATTTCCTATTTTGGGATAATTGGTCTATTGAGAAAGAGAGAATGAATGAACGAGTAAGAGAGAAAGAAGGGAGATATGTAAAGGAGGAGAGAGGCATGCGTATGATATTTTGGAGATTCACCATGTTGTGATTCCTTATTTAGGAAAGTTGATCTAATTACTATGTGAGGGAGAGAGTGTGCGAGAGATACATAGAGAAAATGAACGGGAGAGAGGGATAGATTGAGAGAGAGACAAAGAGTGAGGGGAAGATGAGTAACGACAACCCTCCATGCCGGCACCGCCTTCGAATCCGACAACGGCAACTCTCCTCATCAATGCCGAGTTTTGTAGTTCCCGACGGGATCGAAGGAGCACCGACGCGGTCAACGATGGTTCATATAGGAGGAGTCGAGGGGTCTTCACTGGCGGACTTTTCAAGTCATCGAGGTATGTTTCGAACCCTTAGGATAATGCGATGTATAATGTATGATTCACAAAAGTAGCTTCTATTGAATCTTTTGGAAAATACGTATGCGCGTCGAATATGCACAAATAGAATATATGAAAACTTGATGTTGTGTTTGTCACCACCATCGCAATGTGAGAATTGACAAATAGTCGCATGACATAGCATATTAAAAATATATGGATATGTATACGCCAAATAATGCACGAGTACATTGCAATCGAAAATTATACCCACTTACGAAATGTGAATGATAATCCTTATGATTTGATATGAAATGTTTACGCCAGATATTGAAATATACCCCGTCTGTCTTTATTGATAGTTTAGTTAATTTTTTTTAATATCATGTCCTTCGGCAGAGTTAAAGAAACTGTCATGGATTCGTGGACAATGAGCTACCCTTAGTCTTAGTTAAAATTTATATTATCTATGATTAAAGACCAATAAACCACGTGACATGTTTTTTTAGGGTCATAATTATCTCCATCTAAACATATTAGTATGTCTTGTATATGCCTAATAATTAGTTAGGCATTATTATTATGTTATTACTGTATTTAGTAACTAGCATTCTACCATCAGATAAGAGGAGGATGTTCCTAATCCTATATCACGGATATGCCCTATCAGATGTCCGAAATCAAATTAATGTTTCCACCTATATAGAGATTTTATATTAGCAGATATGTTCCTGATAAACATCACATTTTGGATTTCAGAAAAGTGTGTATGTTGTGTAACTGCACTTTACGTTTATTATTTTATTCTATTTGCAATATGCACTACGAGCCAAAATAATTAACCATAAATTCTTGTTATGTAGTAGTCTTTTAAGATCATTAATGTTCCGTTAAGATGAATTCCCAGTATTCTAATTCATTTGAAGTAATAAAGAATTATGACACTGACTCGAGTTAATGTGAGTTATTCTTAAACTTTATGAAAAAGATCGGTTGGTAAGCAAAGAAAGAAAGTGTGTATAGATATAAATGTGTGTGTATGTAAGTGTATCTTCTATAAATTTTGTATAATGAATACCCCTTTGATTAGTGGAAGCAAAAGTTTCTCATGAGCCGCTATTATATGAAAAAGGAAATGGTATTAAAAGGAATGTGAATTTCCTTAACATGAATAATGGCACTTAAACGTTAAGCGGAGCTAAGTGCTACACCTAAGGTGGGAGACACCTCTAGAGTCCGTTTATCGATGGCCTAAAGGGCAACACCTTCCGGGGGTGTCGGGTTCAGTAGAACCTAGTGGAAAGTCCACATATTGACTCAACGCTGATGTCATCATGTTCTATGTAATGATTGAGTGACCGCTTGTGCCAGCGGTAAAAGCCACCAAAGCCACCAATAAATTATGAGATAAGACAAATTTATCATGAATAAGCTAAGTGCTTATGAGGAAGCCAAGTGCTTATTTGGAAGTTAAGTGTATAAGTGCATTTATGTGAAATGCCAAGTGTATATGTGTAATTATGTGAACTGCTAAGTGTATAAGTGCATTTATGTGAAATGCCAAGTGTATTTTGTAATTATGTGAACTGTTAAGTGTATAAGTGCATTTATGTGAAATGCCAAGTGTATATTTGTAATTATTTAAAATGTCAAGTGCATATGTGAGATTATGTGAATGTTAAGTGTATATGTGTAGTCATGTAAAATGTTAAGCGTAAATATGCATTCATGTCAATTGTTGAGTGTCTGTGTACAATTAGATGAAATGCTAAGTACCTACATGTGATTAGGTTATTGTTATGGGCATACGTGCAATAATGTTAATAGTAAGGACATAAGTGCAAATATGATTAAATCCTAAGGGAATATATGAAAGTATGGTATGAGATGCATGTATATAAAAAGAACATCATTTGCCTGCATACTTATGTTTACGAGTGATCCATATGATGCTATTGTATGACAACAGTCAAGTATTTTATTAACTAACATAAGGATATTTTGTGAATGAATATGCCATGGTACTACTTTCGTATATGATATGTTATATGAAAAAGTATATGATATGATGATGGAAATGAGAACAATGCAAATCTCTTTGTTTGGATATAATAAGGGCTTACATGTGAAAACTCATAGCAATAGGTGTATGGGTGTAACACACAATTCCATATAGGTAATCATCTTTATGTAGTTATTGATATTGTAAATTTGATAAGAGAAAAATAGTAAAATCCATGCATAATATGTTATGATTAAGATCATACTCAAATAATGTATCCATGTATAATGCATGTATGAACATTATTCCAGGTTGGGGAGTATAGGAGATTTACAAAGATTCATTGTGGAAAATATTTATCTAGCTAATTATCTATGCATGGAGTTATTTGTAATAGAATAAGGAGACTTGATTTTTCCTAGCTGGCTTGACCTTATCTCGACACACACTGAGCGTTAAGCTCATACCATGTATTTTATGTTTTTATTGCAGGTCAGTGTAAGGATAAATTTAGTGGCAGTTGGAAACTTAATGCAAGGCCTGAAGGAAGGATATCATTGTGCCCACTGGAACGAAAGATCTTGGATATGTATTAGAGATGTATATTTTTTATGGATGAAGGAAGGTTTAGATGGTTCATCCTGTTATTTGTGATATCATTGATGTTTTGAGTAACATTCGGATCCGACGTGGCAAATATTATGCTTCCGCTGGCCACCGAGGATCCGAACCGTTACAGGTGGTATCAGAGCAATAGTTCCTCTGGGCATAAGATATCCATCATAGATAGCTTAAGACCTTTAATATAGAAAAAGTAGAAGACCGAAAATTTAGCATGACCTTCATGCCTTTAGAAGATAACATGAGTAGTAGAAGGTTGACCAACAGGGAGATAGAACTAGTCTTGAAGATTAGAGATCGTCCTAAGGAAGAGAAAGTGATTTAGTAGATCGGATACACCAAATTGATTACTGTGGGGACACAAGAATGAGAGTCAAATGATTATATCATTCGACAATGCTCATCATATGTGTGACTTATTTGGTCAGAAAAATGTTCTCATGTACGACTTATGAATAAGGAAGTTGGACAAGATTTTTAGACGAAGTATTGATGATCTTATGAGCACCCGTCCTAAAGGGATATGGCCATTCGTTCAAAAGAGATATTGGCTTCACTATATATGTACAACCAGTCACTATTCCCATATGAGTTGAAAAATAATTAAAGGGACAATTAGATAAGGGATTAGTGAGGCTTGGTGTTTTTCTGGGAGTGCTCTCATTACTTACACTCCAGTGATTATTGAATAAGGTTACCTTAAAAATAAAATATTTGCTTTTCATGGATGGTCCATTACAACAAGAAACTATCTTCTTCAAGATTGACCTCTAATTACAATACCATTAGCTTAATTATAATTTAAATGTAGAGATATCAAAGATTGTCAGGAATCCCTAGTGATACCTTTTGACCTCTCAGATGTATTAGCTACATTAAGTCGATGAATCAGGTATTTTGAGGTTACCTAGGAAAGTTTGTGATGGTATTTATTGATAGTATCACGAATATCTTAAACGCTATCGACCAATTTATTGTTATAGCCATTAGCCAACATTGATGTTGTGTGTAATTAACTTGGACTTCAGAATTTGAGACCACTTAGGTTATCTGTGATACAAGTTTGTGGTCATTAGATCAAATTAGTTTGTTGGTTAAGACATTACCGTTGGTCAAGATTCTTGTTTAATTATAGATATTTCAAGATATATGAGTTAATTTAATGAATATTGATTTTGTGATATATTAGTTGCTAGTAACATGCACAATTCTTTTTTTTTTACATATTGCTTATCCCAACTTGAGTTAGAAATGCCTTTCTCTATGTATCATAGTTGTGGACTTTGATTTATTGTCATATTATGTGAGTGACAGCCCACAAATTGACAACATATATTTCTATCAACGTTTATCTAGATCGATTACTCTTGACTCTTAGGTGAAGATATAATTTGTGTATTTGTTTACCTTGCAATTAAAATCTTGAAGGAGATAATTGTCCTATTGTCAGAGAGGCCCCAGATATAAGGGAATAGCTCTAAAGTAAGAGAACAAAAAAATCTGATCCCATAAAAAGCGAAGAGCAAATAGAAGAATGGAGGAATGAGATTTGGGTCAAATATCATGGGATTTTTTTTGAGTTTCTTGACCACTAAATTTCGGGACGAAATTCTTTTTTTAGTGGGGTAGATTGTAACGACCCATATTCTGTTAATATAGATTAATATAAGAATAAAGACGATAATGATAATAATGAGAGATATATCTACGAGGGAGAGAGAGTGTGTGTGCGTGCATAAGGAGTTAGAGATGAACTCAGTCACTAATATCATGGAGGTTGTGATTTCCTATTTTGGGATAATTGGTCTATTGAGAAAGAGAGAATGAATGAACGAGTAAGAGAGAAAGAAGGGAGATATGTAAAGGAGGAGAGAAGCATGCGTATGATATTTTGGAGATTCACCATGTTGTGATTCCTTATTTAGGAAAGTTGATCTAATTACTATGTGAGGGAGAGAGTGTACGAGAGATACATAGAGAAAATCAACGAGAGAGAGGGATAGATCGAGAGAGAGACAAAGAGTGAGGGGAAGATGAGTAACGACAACCCTCCATGTCGGCACCGCCTTCGAATCCGACAACGAAAACTCTCCTCATCAATGTCGAGTTTTGTAGTTCCCGACGGGATCGAAGGAGCACCGATGCGGTCAACGATGGTTCACATAGGAGGAGTCGAGGTGTCTTCACTGGCGGACTTTTCAAGTCATCGAGGTATGTTTCGAACCCTTAGGATAATGCGATGTATAATGTATGATTCACAAAAGTAGCTTCTATTGAATCTTTTGGAAAATACGCATGCGCGTCGAATATGCACAAAAAGAATATATGATAAACTTGCTGTTGTGTTTGTCACCACCATCGCAATGTGAGAATTAACAAATAGTCGCATGACATAGCATTTTAAAAATATATGGATATGTATACGCCAAATAATGCACGAGTACATTGCAATCGAAAATTATACCCACTTACGAAATGTGAATGATAATCCTTATGATTTGATATGAAATGTTTACGCCAGATATTGAAATATACCCCGTCTGTCTTTATTGATAGTTTAGTTAATTTCTTTTAATATCATGTCCTTCGGCAGAGTTAAAGAAACTGTCATGGATTCGTGGACAATGAGCTACCCTTAGTCTTGGTTAATATTTATATTATCTATGATTAAAGACCAATAAACCACGTGACATGTTTTTTTAGGGTCATAATTATCTCCATCTAAACATATTAGTATGTCTTGTATATGCCTAATAATTAGTTAGGCATTATTATTATGTTATTACTGTATTTAGTAACTAGCATTCTACCATCAGATAAGAGGAGGGTGTTCCTAATCCTATATCACGGATATGCCCTATGAGATGTCCGAAATCAAATTAATGTTTCCACCTATGTAGAGATTTTATATTAGCGGATATGTTCCTGATAAACATCACATTTTGGATTTCAGAAAAGTGTGTATGCTGTGCAACTGCACTTTACGGTTATTATTTTATTCTATTTGCAATATGCACTACGAGCCAAAATAATTAACCATAAATTCTTGTTATTTAGTAGTCTTTTAAGATCATTAATGTTCCATTAAGATGAATTCCCAGTATTCTAATTCATTTGAAGTAATAAAGAATTATGACACCGACTCGAGTTAATGTGAGTTATTCTTAAATTTATGAAAAAGATCGGTTGGTAAGCAAAGAAAGAAAGTGTGTATAGATATAAATGTGTGTGTATGTAAGTGTATCTTCTATAAATTTTGTATAATGAATACCCCTTTGATTAGTGGAACCAAAAGTTTCTCATGAGCCGCTATTATATGAAAAAGGAAATGGTATTAAAAGGAATGTGAATTTCCTTAACATGAATAATGGCACTTAAACGTTAAGCGGAACTAAGTGCTACACCTAAGGTGGAGCCACCTCTAGAGTCCGTTTATCGATGGCTTAAAGGGCAACACCTTCCGGGGGTGTCAGGTTCAGTAGAACCTAGTGGAAAGTCCACATATTGACCCAACGCTGATGTCATCATGTTCTATGTAATGATTGAGTGACTACTTGTGCCAGCGGTAAAAGCCACCAAAGCCACCAATAAATTATGAGATAAGACAAATTTATCATGAATAAGCTAAGTGCTTATGAGGAAGCCAAGTGCTTATTTGGAAGTTAAGTGTATAAGTGCATTTATGTGAAATGCCAAGTGTATATGTGTAATTATGTGAACTGCTAAGTGTATAAGTGCATTTATGTGAAATGCCAAGTGTATATGTGTAATTATGTGAACCACTAAGTGTATAAGTGCATTTATGTGAAATGCCAAGTGTATATTTGTAATTATTTAAAATGTCAAGTGCATATGTGCGATTATGTGAATGTTAAGTGTATATGTGTAGTCATGTAAAATGTTAAGCGTAAATATGCATTCATGTCAATTGTTGAGTGTCTGTGTACAATTAGATGAAATGTTAAGTACCTACATGTGATTAGGTTATTGTTATGGGCATACGTGCAATAATGTTAAGACATAAGTGCAAATATGATTAAATCCTAAGGGCATATATGAAAGTATGGTATGAGATGCATGTATATAAAAAGAACATCATTTGCCTGCATACTTATGTTTACGAGTGATCCATATGATGCTATTGTATGACAACAGTCAAGTATTTTATTAACTAACATAAGGATATTTTGTGAATGAATATGCCATGGTACTACTTTCGTGTATGATATGTTATATGAAAAAGTATATGATATGATGATGGAAATAAGAACAATGCAAATCTCTTTGTTAGGATATAATAAGGGCTTACATGTGAAAACTCATAGCAATAGGTGTATGGGTGTAACACACAATTCCATATAGGTAATCATCTTTATGTAGTTATTGATATAGTAAATTTGATAAGAGAAAAATAGTGAAATCCATGCATAATATGTTATGATTAAGATCATACTCAAAGAATGTATCCATGGATAATGCATGTATGAACATTATTCCAGGTTGGGGAGTATAGGAGATTTACAAAGATTCATTGTGGAAAATATTTATCTAGCTAATTATCTATGCATGGAGTTATTTGTAATAGAATAAGGAGACTTGATTTTTCGCTAGCTGACTTGACCTTATCTTGACACATACTGAGCGTTAAGCTCATACCATGTATTTTGTGTTTTTATTGCAGGTCAGTGTAAGGATAAATTTAGTGGCAGTTGGAAACTTAATGCAAGGCCTGAAGGAAGGATATCGTTGTGCCCACTGGAAGGAAAGATCTTGGATATGTATTAGAGATGTATATTTTTTATGGATGAAGGAAGGTTTAGATGGTTCATCCTGTTATTTGTGATATCATTGATGTTTTGAGTAACACTTGGATCCGACGTGGCAAATATTATGCTTCCGCTGGCCACCGAGGATCCGGACCGTTACAAGGTCTTTCAATTTTGGAGGGACAACTGGACAGGGGAGGGACCACTTTGCGATAAGTTCCCAAGACTCTTTGTTTTGGCTACAAGCAAGGGGTGTTCCGTGGCTGAGGTTGGTGGTTCTGGTTTGTGAATTCCTCTCTTCGTGTATGAGCTCTCAGGACGAAGAAGGGAGGATCTGGGCAGAATGTTGTCTGAATTACCATCTCCTAGTTGCATATCTCAGGGAAGAGATCACTTTGTTTGGGAAGGGGAAATATTCTCAGTGAAAAAGGCATACATAGTGTTCAGATGGAGAACAGAGGATATGAACGTGAACCTAAAGCAAGACATGAAGATTACTTGAGCAAGCAGGATCCCTTGCAGAGTGAAGGCCTTTTTTTGGTGCCTCAAAAGAGGTAGGATTTGGGACAAAGCAAGAAGGGGCAGGCTGCTTAGCATTCCGGATGCCCACTGCGATAGATGTGGTGCGCAGACGGAGTATGCAGAGCATCTGTTTTTCACGTGCCTTTGTCGGAGCAGGTTTAGAAGGAGGTGGGGGTGTCATGGGTACTCCATGTTGGTGCTGCAAATTTCTGGAGGGCGGTATGGTCGATGGGGATGAACTGATGGACGATTGTTCTTTGTCGTTTGCAATCCTTTGGGCCATATGGGGAGGAAGGAATGATGTAATTTTTAAAAATCAGAGTTTCTATTCAGAAAATATAATCACTAATTGTCTTTCACTTTTCCGATTCTGTTCCTCAAGGCAACGCAACTCTTTCTCTTTTAATATAATGAGTAATTTTTAGGAGTGAGACCCATCTCTAGATTTCACTCTCTTTCTTCTAAAAAAATCTTTAGAACCATCCAAATGCATGAAATATTAAAGATCGACCAAAGATAGTCATACCCAATTCTGCATTTAAGGATCCCAGTACAGAAAACTATGAATCGACAACAATCAAAATCCTGCGTTAATATCTAGTAATTCTCCATATTAACACGTAAATGTGCGTACGTAATTACAAGCACAACCCACTAACTAACAATAAGGATTAGCTCCTATGTATAAATCAACTAAAGATCATGAGCTTAGGAGCGATCCTAATGAGAGGCCCAACACTACTCCTCTGGAACTTCCTCGCAAACAAGTAGCAGCCTCCATGCTCGTCCGTACACCGGCGTCCTCCTCTTGCACCACCTTCCCTCATCCTCATCAGCAGCCCCTCTGTCACTTCCCGCCCGCGATATGCCGCTGGGTGCGATCCGCCTCTTGACCAGTCCACATACGTCAAACTCCTCCCAGAATTCCTCTCCGGCGCAAGCTTGGTGATAAGCGTCGCCAGGTAGTGCTCGTCAGCGTAGCACGGTGACGTGCAATGCCGCCTGAAGAGCGGATAGTAGACGGCATCGGAGACGACGGCGACGGCGAGGTCACGGCGGAGCTCAAACCATTGGGAACCTTTGCGCCAGTCGCGGAGGGGGATGAGGAGGGAAAGGGAGAGCGGGTAGCGCCCACGGCCGACGCGGCGAGGGTCATCGAAGGAGTCGACGTGGCTGCGGTTGGAGTGAAGGAGGTGGGCGGAGACGACGGAAAAGTTAACGAGCGGTATGCATGACTCGGAGAGGAGTATGAAGCGGTGGTTGCATGGATCATCGAGGAGGGCGTGCGCGAGGAGGCGGCGTTCCGCGTCCACCATGGCAGATGTTCCCCACTTCACTGGCTGCTACATATAAGGACGTGCATGAGAAATGACCAATAGTTAACTACAAGTTTAGCAGGCGTTTATTGTAAAATATGGGAGCAACATTGGTGCTATAGTAACTCGACTGAACCGGCATATATACCAATTGGAAGATATGTAATTACGTATGCCTGCCCCATCAAACCTTGTAATTACATATGTAATCTTTGACACTATAGACATGCAACCATCTTTCTCACTTTAGTTTTACCGGAAGGAACGAGAATCAGGTTCAGTGTAAACTGTGCGATCCTTCGACGCCCAGCTAATGTTGTGAGACAGATTCATACATATCTTGGCGGTCAAGGGAGCTATGCGTTTTTGCACAAGTTGTTTTTATTTGTTTGTTAACGATTATTCTACATAATTTCCACGATATTGTCAGTCAATTCTGTCAACAAAATCGCCCCACAATCCGCTTAATTGCAGAAGATTTTGTCATGTTCTTGTTCTCCTATCATTGTTTATCAGATTTAACTAAAAGTTCTTCATGATCTTTGACCGTCTATAATAGACTTGTGCAGATTACAAGGTACGCAACTATTAGCATAATTTAATATCTACACGTCTTGCACCACTGCAATGGACTTGTTTTTGAGAAAGCAAAGGAATATGGATCCTTCTGTATGCAGACGGAGGATCCGTGCCCTAACGTCCACATATGTACCTGCAATTCTCAAATTCCTCAAAAACATTAGCTTTATTCCCCACCTACCATCATCATCCTTATCGAAAGGAGTGATTTCCCAGAATGGAGAGAGAGAAGAAAGTTTCTCCCATTCTGGGTATCATGTGAAAATATTTCCCGGACTGGGTATATATCGGCAAATGGTTTGCCGCTCGCCCATGTGGCGCGGCAAACCATTTGCCGTGCTCACGTGGACAGAGCGGCAAATGGTTTGCCGCCTACGGCAAACCATTTGCCATTCCCGCCCAAACCTCAGCTTCCATGTTGTTTAGTTAACAAGCTTACATGTTTACTTAACCATTTACATGTTGTTTAGTTAACAATTTACATTTTTATATTGTCTTTATTTAAGATTAAATTTAAGATATTAATAATAAATATTATGTAACAATAAAAATTACATTTTTATAAATGTGATTTTATATTAAATAATATAATTAAAGTAAGACTTTATTAGTGTATTTCGTATTTATTTATGAGTAACTTTAAAATATTAATAATAAATATTATGTAACAATTAAAAATACAATTATATAAACGTTATGTTTTATTAAGCAATTATTATTTAATTTAAAAATATAATTCGTATAGGTTTAGCAATTAATACGTTATGATATCTATAATTAATATGTTATGGTACTTATAATTTCTATATTAGATATGTGTATACTATTATAATAAACATCTTTATATGTAGATGAATGTTGGATCCATGCAGAATACATACGCAGAAGCTGAAATATTTCATTTTCTTGAGAAAGATCCATGCAGAATACATACGCAAGAGACTCCTAAAGTAGACATAGACATCACTAGATTTCAAACAAAACAACAAAAAGTACTAACTCTACTGACGACCTGACCTCACTCGCTCTCCACGCAGCGCACTCAGACGTGCATATTTCAATGCGATGGTGTAATGGAGATCAGCTAAGTCAGCATATAAGGCTTCTTCCTCGTCCACAGGTTCTGAAAGCGGTGACGTGGCGCTATGGGATGAACTGGGGATCGGACTGCCTTGCGGAGAATACGGGGTGAACTGTGACTCGAATTCCTCCACTGGTTCTGTTTCTGATGCTGTTGGTGCCCTGCTTGGTGTTCTGATTGGCGGTGGATGCGCTGGCGGTGGAACGTGAGATGGTACACGGCTGGAGGTCCGACTGGGTGGAGCACGTACTGCTAAGAAACGATTGTCGGGCAGGCACACCGACTTGCGAGCTGTGATACGGATCTTGGCCATATCCTGTTCGAATGTTAATTAATTTGAAAAAATAATATAGAAATCAACGTTAATGTCATTAATAGTCATAAAATTAATATTATTTTGCACGAAATTGGATAACAACATTAAAGAAAAGTTAACTACGCACAACCAAAACCTCATATTTTTTGCGTAAATGGGGATAAATTAAGGGTACAATCAATAAGACCATTTTTTCAAGTGGTGTACAACTTTTGATAATGGTCCCCTTGATGAAGATGCTTTCTCTTTCTCCCCCCTCCTTTGTTCTCCTGTTCCCGAGCCTGCCTCCCCCCTTCCTGCTGTTGTCCCTCTACCTGTCTCCCCCCTTCCTGTTGTTGTCCCCCTACCTGCCTCGCCCCGACCCCTACCATGGCTTGCAACGGTTCTTCTCTCAGGTTCAGTACCCCCTCTCTGACTTGATACATTTGAAGCACGAGGTGGCTCTTGTATTGTCACCGGCAAGGATTCAGTGGATACTCTGGGCAGATCCATTGCTGATGATTGTATACCCCAACTTGCTGGTCCAGCGCCATAAACCGGGACCCCAACGAAAGAGGGCTGGCTTTGACTTGGCCCTATGTGCCAGAAGTATTGATGTGCCTGAGAGGGTTGAGCTTCCTGTGTGGAAAGCAAGTCAAACGATGGTATTGCGGAACCCATCTGCTGCATCTGAGGAATATAGGGCTGGGTGTAGGACTGTGTCGCCTGATACGACGGTCGTACTTCCTCTGCCCTGGAAGTGTATTGATCACCCCACTGTTGAGAAGCAAACGTCGTGGGCTCGGTGTATGAAGTGTAGATGGGGGGGACATCATGTATTCCAGGATCCACCAGTGACATATTGTGGATGGTGTAGTCCACGTAACCAATCAATTGTTGCAATTCAGTGCTCCTTCGATGTTCCGTCATCATTTCCCGCACGCGAAATAAGGAATTCACCTATAGAGAAGAAGTTTACATCGTAAGCTACAAAGAAATTATTTTAAAAAACTTTTGTTTTAGGTACGAAATTACCAGCTGGTTCCACCTCGGTCCGTGTGGTTCATATGCTTGGCGGGGTGGTGGTATGACCGTAGCAATCCAACGTCGCGTAATCTGCCAATACCAAGTAAGGTAGTCGGACAAGACATCATCAGGTGTCTTATCCAAATTCCTCTCTTCAACGACATCGTTCAGGCGCTGTTGCCATTGAGCCAGACGCTCTTGATGGTGTAGCCCCCAATCATAAGGCTGATCATCTCGTGCTCTAGCCCGTCTGTCCTCTGGGGGAATTTGCGGCATTACATCAGGAATGTGTTGTCTCAACCCGAACTGTCGCATTACCCTATCGGGTGCATGCATGACAACAACGTTGAAGTATATAAGTACTGTCTGTGAACGCCAGATGGCTTGGCCCTCACGACAAATCTCTGGTAATTGCAACACATGTTGGGCCTCGTAGGGTGTCCAGCGCATCTATTATCAGGAAGGTGTTAATCCTGTTCAGACCTAAATTTCGCAGACAGCAATATTTAGGTTATGTACCTGATGTTCTTCCTGTAAATCCAACTCATTACGATAAAATGAAAGGTGAGTGGTCGACACATTCTCTCTATGTGACCTCCTTCCGCCTGTCCACCTAATGAAAAATGGCAAATCATAAGGTCCACATCAAGTGTGAATTCAAATAAGCAGTTATGAAGTTATATCGACCTTGCTGCGTAAGGGGCAGAGCGCAGTGTAGCCTCTACCAGCTGATACGGTCGGGGGCGACCAATATGGATATGCTCCCAAGACCAGGCCTATATGGTGACAGGAATTGTATTAAATAAGATTAGATGCAAATTAGAACAATTTAGAGTGGTTACCTGGAGCAGGGTCCAAAATGCGTATGCTCTTCGAATGTTCATGAGAGAAAATTGGTCCAGCTGGTAGTACATCTGTGCTAGTACAGCTGCACCCCATGCTCTACGTCCGCAACTCTCGAGGTCCTCCAAGAGTAGAAGGTGGCGTAGATGCACCTTGTCCGCGCTAGCATCTGGCAACAAGCTTGTGCCGATTTGAAATAGAATCAATGCACGGGAGTAGAAGGTGGAGTGTTCTTCATCCTCATCATCTTCTTCTTCCTCTTCATCTTCCTCTCCCTCTTCATCGTCGTCTTCCTCTTCCACCTCGTGTTGGACTTCATCTTGTTCATAATTTTCATTCTCATCATGTTCGTCAACTTCATCGTAAAGAGATACATTAAGGTCAAAAACTTGCATCGATGACGATCCCACGTCTCGTTGTTGTGAAGGAATCTCTATCGCCTCTAATAATAGTTCCATCATCCCCATTTGTCGACATACTTGCAACATCAACTTTGTTATTTTATCCGATCCAATGACGATTGGACGGAATGAACTTGCATTGGTGGGCTACTTGCAGGTCACAGTTATCTCGAACAGGTCGGGTGTATATCCCGTAAGACCGTATATGTAAGCTAGCAAATCATTGTAGCTACATGATACAGGTACTCCGATCATATCACTCTTACCGCCTTCGTAACCGACCTCAGAGTCTATGTTGGTTACTCTCCCGCCCCAGAACACATAAAGGGCAGCGACATCACCCATTTCCTATTCACAACTGAAAGTTAATGCCTGTATTAACTACAGAAAATGAAGTTCTAAATCTATATTTAATTATAAAAAGTGGTTTAAGTTTAATTAGGAATCGTAATCTATATTATTATAATCATTATAAGTAATATATATTTAATTTTTTATTTAATAAGAATATTCCATTTAATTATAATCTATATTATTTAGGAATCTAAATCTATATTACCATAATCATTATAATTAATTTCTATTTAATTTTTTATTTAATAACACTACATCATTTAATTAAAATCAATGGTATTCAGGAATCTTAAACGACATTATTATAATCATCAAAATTAATTAGATCATTTTTAATTTTTTATTTAATAGCACTATTTCATTTAATTATAATCTATATTAATTATGAATCTTAAACTACATTATTATAATCATTATAATTAATTAATTTTTAATTTTTTATTTAATAACACTATTTCATTTAATTATAATCTATATTAATTATGAATCTTAATCTACATTATTATAATCATTATAATTAATTAATTGTTAATTTCTTATTTAATAATACTGTTTCATTTAATTATAATCTATATTAATTACGAATCTTAATCTATATTACTATAATTATTATAATTAATTAATATTTAATCTTTTATTTAATATCATTATTTCATTTAATTATAATTTAGATTACTTAGGCCTCTTAATCTATATTATTATAATCATTAATTATTACTAATTCACATTATATGCATTATTTAATACTAATATGCATTATTAATTACAAACATACATTATTTATTACTAATCTAAATTAGTTATTAATAATAAATATTATTTAATAATTACTTTTATTATTACTAATACACATTATAAACGTAATTTATAACTAATATACATTAATTATTACTAATATATATTACTTACTACTAATATAAATTACTTATTACTAACAAACATTATTTAATTTCTAATTTTACTAATACTAATACACATTATATACATCATTTATTACTAATAAGGATTACTTAATACAAACATAAATTACTTTGTTACAAATCTAAATTTCGACATAATTACTTTAATTAATTTCCTATATAAGTAATAGATTATTTTCTTTAATTAATGGCCTATACAATATATTAATATTAGTGTGTGTCATGGGGGGATTGTATGGCATTTTAATGTGACTCTAATTTTATATTTTCCTAATAATATCATGTGGGCATGTGGGCATGTATGTCATCGATTATGTATTTCTAAGCTAATCTTAGCGTTAAATGGAATACTACAACTATCAAGAACTAAATACTTATTTCGAAAAAAAGAACATCTTCTTAAAGACAACAATTAGTAACAACTAAACAACTATCAATAATTATGAAGAACTAATTAAAATTTCATTTTAACGAATAAAAAAAATTCATGACAACTAAATAATTTTCTACTTAAATAAAAGACATCTACAATTTTTACTTAACAATTATAGAAATTATAATTAAAAAAAACATACCTTAGAAGGAGGAGAAGTTGGATCTTCAAAGGAGGAAGAGAATGAGAGAATGAGAGAAGAGATGAGAGGATGCGTGAGGGGAATGGGGGCTCGGGCGGGCTATTTATATGCCGCCCAGCGGCAAATGGTTTGCCGCGGCACGGCAAACTATTTGCCGTGCAGGGCGGGTCGCCGACCGCTTCTGGCGCGCGGTCCCGTCGTCTGCGCCAGTCTGCGCCGAAGACCGCGCGCCTCGGCGACCGTGCCACTGTGCACGGCAAACGGTTCACCGCTCTTTCCACGTAAGCGCGGCAAATGGTTTGCCGCGCCACATGGGCGAGCGGCAAACCATTTGCCGATATATACCCAGACCGAGAAATATTTTCACATGATACCCAGAATGGGAGAAACTTTCTTCTCTCTCTCCATTCTGGGAAATCACTCTATCGAAAGATCAAAGTGCATGCATTGAAACCTTACAAAGCAGGCATCGCAATTATATATTATCATGGTGGGTGACAACTGTTGCATGCGATGCATGAAAGGGATAGCATTGCCCTAATTAGGTCAGGCAACAGGTCTGCAAGTCAGTGTTCATTAGCACCCTCTGCAGCTAAATATGGGAGAACTACCCCCACCATCTCTTCCTTCGGTCCCTTCTTGCTTTATTTGAGAGAATCTGCTTCCTATTTCAAGCAATGCTACTGTCACCTTATAGTCCCACCAGTAAGAAAATATGTGGATCTATTTATCTCATAGAACACTTTTTGGTTTTGCAGTATTAAAGTCCGAAATAAATAATAGATTATAAAATGTCATTTGACAATGACGGCCAATCGTTTGTTCATATCATTCGAGTTGAAAAGTAGAATGACTGTTCATGAATAGTGCAAATCACCCATCAAATCATGCCTGAGACTCACGGCCAGTTGAAGAATAAGACGCAATTAACCGTAAAACAGAAACAAAAGGATGTTTTAGCGAGAGAGGGCATACATATTCGTTAATGATGATGTGTTTAGAATTGCACAGCTTAAGTTAGGATTTGCTTATTATCTTATTAGGGTGGCATTATGGCATAAACAATGCAGCTACTGCTGCTTTTCCTTGTCTCATGGTTAGTTGCAGGATAAATACCACCGTCAGTAAAAATGATATCAATCCCACATTCCATATTTATCAGGAAATAAGAGTAGATCGAGTCCTTCTTACGTAGATAAGCTATTTACATTAAATTCGATCCTTTACGTCAATATCTTTGTTTGTTGCAGAAGTAGAGGTTATTTAGGTCTGAGCAATTAAACGTCTGGAAAAACGATATCAATCCCATACAATGTCGTGCAACTACTGGATCGCGTGATTCCCCGTATGTTGTTTGCGATCCATTTAGTTCTAAATTTGGAAGAAAAGATCGGCAACTTATATACTTCAATTGAACTGGCCCAACGGAAATCATGCAGTGCATATTATAGGTTAGCTCCTAAAGATCGATGTCTTACTAATTTCCCAAGAGGAATTCTACAAACTGGACTTGTTTTTTTCATGAGACAAGCGTTTGTCCGATTTAACTTTTGTTATAATGCACGACCAAACACATACCATTAGCAAATAAATATTTAAAGCTACACAATAGTCAAAAGTCCCTTCTAAGATTAGATGATAAAAAACAAAGAACCTCCTTAAATTATGACCATGCGACTTACCAGTCAAATTCCAACGATCCATTTGGATTGCAACACCATTAAATAATTGTTTCGAATTATTTAGTACCAACCACTGCATTAAAGAAATTAGATTTTCTTTCTAAAAAAAAAGAAATTAGATTTTCGCGTAATGCACATTATTTACCCTACAATGTTTTAAAATTATATCCTCCACGTGATTTATTCGGGAAAAAGAACATTGCAATTGTTTTCCAATATTGTAAACTCGAGGTAGATGCAACGTAATAGAATGTCACATTACATTGCAATTTAATATATGCAATTATTTATCCTTCCACGGAAATCGTGCCTAAACAAAATATTGTTAGGTGTATATTTAGAGTATCATATAAATAGTATTGACGTCAAATATACAAGACTGTTCGTATGGTTTATATTGTGGTTCATGGCTTCTTTTTGGAACACTATTAATTTCCAAAAGGTAATTGATCACTACTACATATGAAGATTAGAGTCCAAATATAAGCATCGGCTAACCTTGCTTGGTATCCGACGGTGAAAGAACACCGATCCCTCCGGCGGCTCATCCTGGTACTCCGGCGAGGTGTGCACGTAAATAGAGAAGAGCCCTTCATGCCCCTTGAAGAACCTCTCCCACAAAGCCCTCAGTGGCATACCCCCTCTAGTCAAGAACATGAAGGCCAACTTCTTCGTATGGCATTGCGTAGCCTCCTCAGCCGTCCTCGATGCCATGCTCATAAGCTCCTCATCGTCACCGAGTGGTGATGGATGAGGGGTTTGGACGGAGTTGTCGGGCGTGTGCAATTTCACGTCCGTGTCGAGGAGGACGAGGGACCACGAGGTGAAGTGGAGAGTAACGATGGATGAGAGGAGTAAGGAGGTGAAGGTGAAGGAGAGGCAGCTGGAAGGGGAGGAGGGTTCTTTAGGTTTTGGCATCTGAGGAAGAGATGGTGATGGTGCTTGTGAGCGTACATGGAGAATGGGAGGCTTTATTTTGTGGCTTGCAACGGAGGAAGAGGAAGAAGAGAAAGAGGATGCGTTTGCTGTCGGGGGTGGAGGGCTTTGATCGTGATTGATTTGGAAGCTTTTCTAGTTAAGGTAACAACAGGGAGCTACAGGGTTTTATTCCTCGTGTAGATGAAATATTAAAGAATACCATGACCAGGAATCTTTTTGAGTAAGAACGATCTTGAAATCTTATTTTATACGGGAATAGATGTTGCTGCCCCTTGGAGTAAGCTAGCGAAGCTTTTCCATCTCTTTTTTTTCGTAATGTTTTTATTTTTTAAATATTTTCATGGATTATCGTAAATATATCCATATATTATATCATTAAACTTTCATGTGAAATACATACTCTTATAACCTCATCCAGAAAGGGTCGATTTCAACTATTATATGACCATTAAAAAATGACTGTACGGAAGATCGTAAGAGTCTCTGTTTTGCACAAAACTTGAATAATATAACATATGAATATAGTAATGAATCTCCATGGATTTTTTTTTCAAAAAAATAAAAAAAAGAAGAAAATGAGACATGGTGAGTTAAGTTAGCTCCTCCTAGGTGGCAACCGCATTTTTCCCATAGAGAGAGCTAACTAAGCTCCTCCTGCCTCATTTTTCCAAAAAATTTATATATTTTTTAAAATACTTTTGTGGATTTTCATAAATATATCAGTATATTATGTCATTCAAATTTCATTCGAAACAGAGACTCCTAAGGCCTCCATCCAGATATTATCAATTTCAACTATTCTGCACTCGTTAAAAAATGATTGTCTGGTTGGAGGGTGTAGAAGTCTCTATTTCACATGAAATTTGAATTACATAATATAGGGATATAGTGATAAATTTTCACAGAAGCATTTTCAAAAAAAATAAAAAAATAGGAAAATGGAGCAAGGGGTACTAAGTTAGCTCCCCCGGGAGCAACACCATTTAACCCTTTATATATTGCATTTACTAATGGCCTGCTATCAACCTTTGATGTTCTCATATATAAACACACAAATAAATTGGGAGTTTTTATTTTGATGTATTGGAATGTTTAATTGTTTGATCTTTATTTATTTATTTATGATAAACAATCAACTTCATTTTATCAAAAATAGAAAATAAAGGGTATCTGGAAAGTACAACAAATAGTTTCAAAATACATCGCTAGAGTAGACCAACCATAAGCGGTTACACGGGGTAAACAATAGAGCCAAACTAGGAGCTCCTGGTAATTACTACAACTAGGCAGTTGACTCCTAGGGTCAAAAACTAACGCATGAAAATGTGTGACGACTCTCTATTTCATCACCTTTATCCTTCCAGTTTAGCCTTAAATCCCTAGCCAAATGCGTGTATATAACATTAATTTTCATAAATAACACTCAATAATTAACTAATATACTATATAAATACATGTATTATATTCCAAAATAAAAGAACATAGGAAAAAAAGAAAAAGAAATGAGGCTTCAAAGACACTGAATGACCTTAGCCCTGGGACACAGTTATCATGATGACTTCATCGACAAGAAATAAAGTAGGAGAGATAGGGCAGACTTATTGTACAGAGAACACCTCAAAACTATAATTTTTATTCATCAATAAATGACCATTTGGGCCTATTTTATTTTCCAATGTTTATACATCAAATAATAAAACCCTCAACGTGAAAGTTGTACATGAAAATACAAAGAAAAATATAAATTTGATTTCACACAAAAATAATACACAGTGCACCTGGGACATGCAGAATAATGAAGGATATGGGAAAATCCTTAAGCACATCACGAAAGCGTGAAGATCGCATTGTTTGCGATCGGGAGCGACTAGTCGCACTAGTTCCTCCAAGCAGCGGAATTGAAAAAATTCAAACGATGAAATCACATGATCCAATAACACTTCTCAGATTACAGCACAAACAATTATTATGGTTACCTCTTGAAGTGTGGTTGCGATCGAGTTTTTAAACGAAGGGACATCCTGTATCAAGTCCGATCTGATGGAGGAGACACTTGCGAGCACATTGATGAAATGTGTGCTCCTCGTAAATTATGTTGATGATCCAACCAGCAAATCTCCTGATCTCGTCACACGAGATCCGATGTCTTCTTCACGAGCAAGACACACCGAAGGAGACAGAGATCCATGAGCAAACAATCCAACAACATAAGGACGATGCTGCGACGATGAGGACTCTCTCTTAAGCTCCATGGGGGACCATCACAATGATAGAGAGAGGTGGTTTGTAGAGACAAAGAGCATATGTAGTTGTTGTAGTTGATTTAACTTGAAGAGAAAGGGGTGACTCTTCTTATATAGTATTTTAAGAGTTCATGGATCACAATCCATGAACTATACAAAATCAATGGATGAGATTGATTTGTGCTTCTTTCAATGGCCAAGATTTTATTGTAAAAATACAACAACAATTAATTTAATTTAGATTAAATATATATCAAAAAATCAATATAAATTAATCTTAAATTAAATTAATCAAGCATGGAGATTCATGGAATGGGAGTTGGTCGTCGTCCACCCTCCCAAGTAGGAAGGTGGCTATCTCATGTAATCTCATGAGATTATATTATTCCATGAAAATATCCAATATTAACAACAACACTTGTTGTAAATTATTCCACAAAAATAATTCGCAATTATTTTGTGAACATCACGATCATGCCATTGGAAATTTTGCGAATCACATTCATAACTCAAAATAAAATGTACATTACATTTTCAATTATTTGTCCAATGTGAATTCAATTCACATCAACATTTAAATTGTAGATGTTATTTATAAATAGCTCTCTCTTACATATAATATATCACATTTATAATATATATGATTAATATGGATAGTGTTATCCACATTTTTCATATCCATTACAATTATATCACATTTAATTATCTTGGATCTCTATTCTCATGTATCCAAATAATCTGAATCACATTCACATTATTTACATCTTTTGACATTTAAATCACATTTAATTATCTTAGATAACTCTCCTTATAATGTGAATCAAATTCATATTATTCATGATAATTAACTCACATTTAATTATCAATTTTCTCAATGCTCGGATACATGTATCAACAATGAATTTATCCTTCTCTTTCAAGGATAATGTGCTTTCTCCACGGATATTTGGAGATACAGACAGAGTGATTGTATTGTTCTACGTATAGTGACTTGGATATTGAGATCAAATCTCAAATTCAGATCTTGGGGACCTCCCATTGTAACGACCCCGTTTCCTGGGCCGTCGGATCCTCCCATATCCGGATCTGGTTACTCAGCAATAATTTATTCAGCAATCACAACTAACATTCAGAAATATACCGCAAATAAAAATACTCGGAAGAAAGTATTTCAACACTTTTCCATTCACAAAATAAAGTTTAGAGGATACATTATCCCACTATAACCATTACATGTACATCAGCTTGAAAGGAAAATATACAAAAGATTACTAACTACCTTAAAGAGTAAAGCTACCATGGCTGGCTGGATGTCTAGTATGTAAGCCGGATGAATTTATAAAGTCCTTGCTATGGCTCACCGATACCTGTTGGGTTTTCCATAAATCATAGGGTAAAAATTAACGAATGCTAAGTAACGAAGAAGAGAAAAGCAAATAAATTGTGTAATTTTTTTCAAAACTTGATATCACAAAATTTCATTCCTTTTCATTAATTTAAGTCCTATTCTTTTCTATTACACATCAGGGATTAGTCCAGGGGAACCCCACCATTCTTGGACTCCGAAGCTGTGGATGCTTCGGGATTGGAGATTGTGTTGATCTTGGTAAGCTTATATCGCCTCAACCAATCCTCTAATACTACCCTGACAATTTCATTTTCTTTTATTAAACAGGGTCTCAACCCTCAGCCTGGAAAATCAAATGAGCACACCGTCCTCGAGGACTCGGTTGCTTAAAACCTCAGGCTAACATTTAATCATATAACCTAGCGGCTTTAAATACATGTTATCGTGACCCAGCCGCTATTGAACCACTCGTGCCTCCACATGATACGACCACATCTTCCGTCGTTCCAACCCGAATATATTGGCTCCCGGTACCACGCGTTGCAAAACATTCAATTTGTGCGCACTTATCATAACAGGGCAACCGTGTACCACCTAGGTAGGGAAATGCCAATACGGGTTCCTTCCGACAACCTACAGGTTGCATGCCCGACCTGTAGTACTACTCCCAGTCATCCTTATCGTGACACATGATCCTTTTCAGGATCCAACTCAAATCACACCAATTCACATGATGTAATTCTTTCGTTAAGTCTTTGATTTGCATAAACCGCAATACTTGGTATCGACTCACATATATATTATTCATAACCATATGTATACTCCTATTTATGCCTATTTTAACTCCCAAACCCTAACTTTCAGAGCCAACGCATCAATTTGATGTGTAAATCTTATTTTAGTGGGGATTACAAAGCAATTCTTCAGACTTTTTCAAAAATAGCCAAAATTAGGGTTCTTCGTAGCAAAGAACACTAAATCAAGAATTTCAATAATTTCGTATGAAAACCCAACAACAAAAAGAAGGATTTCGTTACCTAATCGAGCTCTCTCTCGTGTATGCAAGGCTTTATCGAGTTTTGTTTTTAGAAAGGCTAATTTAAGGCTCCTGAAAAGATCGAATTTCATTTTTCGTATCAAAACGTTAAGAACATGTTAAGAACGCGAAGAACGAACGAAGAACGTGAAGAACGCGAAGAACACGAAGAACGTCAAGAATATATTTTCTCTTAGAAATTCGGCAGAGTTTCCCCTTATATCGGGATATATTTCTCGGAAAATTTCGGCAGAGTTTCCCCTTATATCGGGACATATTTCAAAATAAAAACGAAAAGAGTTTCCTCTATAAAATCAATCGAGAGGAAAATAACAATGAAACTGAAAGAATATACTCAACAACAAGAGATGAAGAACCGGTAGACACCACACATCTTAGGTGAGTGAACGTGTGACGAATCACAGGGTAACTGACGTGCACAGCCTCCCGCACCTAAGTAGGGTATTACACAGATTTCTCCATCGAAATAACTATAAAAGCATAATACGAAGAATAGAAACATAAACGATGGAGAATCGGTAGACACCACGCGTCTTAGATGAGTGAACGTGTGACGAATCACAGGGTCACTGACGTGCATAGCCGCCCGCACCTAAGTAGGGTGTTACACAGATTTCTCCTCGAACCACAACAGGAAAACGAATCGGAAAGAAATATGAATCAAAAACAAAACTTGGAAGAACAAAAGTATGAATTTAAAGCCTAGCTTATGAAGCAACTAAGAGAGGATCATACCTTTCTTCTCCTCGTTCTCCCGGCAGCGCTTCGCTAGCGCTCCTCCCTCGCCTCCCACTCCTCCTCCCAACCTCTCGACCCTAGCCCTTGGGGTGGTGGTGATAGTGTAAGTTGTAGAGAATGAATGGGTAGGGGGGTCTATTTATAGGCCCCAGAAAACCACTAACCATGGTAGAAAACCATGGTTTAGCGGCCCATGGTTTTGGCCCATGGTTTTAGCCAAAACTTATCCCAAACTTGGAGCTTAAGTTAGAACATTCTAGAGGATTCTAGATTCGCTAATGACGCTTAATTAACACTAATCGTGATTAACTTTCACTAATCGCGATTTAACTTTCGCGGCTTACGCATATCTTTTGTTAACTATTGATTAGTGTTTACTAATGATCATTAGCAGCTTTCAATCGTCATTAATTTCTTTAATCATGTTTAATTAGTCTTAATGACAGTCATTATGGATTAATGGCATCTTAGCCTTCCTTACTTCTCTTTCTTCCGAAATTCATAACAAATCGAAACGAAGTCCGATTCACACGAAACAAATTCTGCCGGTTTCCTCTTTACGAGCCGGATCTTATTATATAGGATCCGAGATATGCCAAGTTCAAGGCTTTACAGTTATAACAACCTTAAAGGAAGTCTCGTCCTCGAGACTAGAAATGCAGGCATAACATCCTTAAAGAGGATTGAAACCATAACAACCTTAAAGAGAATGAACGTCATGTCATTTAAAATAAACATATACATAATACATAATTTTATCATTCAAACAAGTACGGGTATTTCTCTCTCATTTCTGCCTCAGGTTCCCATGTGGCTTCTTCAAACTCTTGGTTCCGCCATAATATTTTAACTAGAGGCACCTCTTTGTTTCTCAACTTCTTGATATCCCTTTCAAGTATTTGCACAGGTATCTCTTGGTATGTCAAATCTGGCTCAACATGTAAATCATCATAACTTATCTTATGCTCTGGATCCCTAATGTACTTTCTCAGATTTGATACATGAAATACATCATGTATTGCCGAAAGATGTGGAGGAAGTGCAAGTCTATAGGCAACTTTTCCAATCCGTTGAATAACTTCAAAGGGACCTACGAACCTGGGTGCTAACTTCCCACGCAAGCCAAACCTCTGAACACCCTTCATAGGTGATACTTTGAGAAATACAAATTCACCTACCTCAAATTCAAGGTTTCTTCGCCTGGTATCACTATAACTTTTCTGACGACTCTGGGCAGTTAGTAGTCTTTTTCTAGCAAGTTCTACAGCTTCCCGTGTCTCCTGAAGTCTATCTGAATCATAAAGGTTCTTTATTCCGACCTCTTGCCAACACAAAGGAGTTGTACACTTTCGTCCATATAGTGCTTCAAATGGTGCCATGCCAATACTTGTATGGTAACTATTATTGTAGGTGAATTCTACAAGAGGCAAATGTTTAATCCACGATCCCTTCCATTCTAAGGCACATGCTCGTATCATATCCTCTAGTGCTTGAATCGTACGTTCTGACTGCCCATCTGTTTGTGGATGATATGCTGTACTCAAGCATAGTTGTGTACCTAAAGCTTTCATGAAGTTCTCCCAATAGTGTGAGGTGAATCATGAATCTCGATCAGAAACTACTTCCTTCGGGATACCATGGAGGCGAATCACATGTGTAATATATAACTCAGCCAGCTAGTCTGGAGTGAAAGATAAGCTTATCGGAATAAAGTGTGCTACCTTTGTCAGACGATCTATTATAACCCAGATACTATCTTTACTACCAGTCGTCTGAGGTAAGCCAGTAACGAAATCCATGGAAATGCTTTCCCATTTCCATTCAGGTATAGGGAGGGGTTGCAATAATCCCGGTGGCTTTTGGTGTGAAGCCTTTACCTGCTGGCAAGTGAAACATGAATTCACAAACTCAGCAACATCTTTCTTCATTCCTGGCCACCAAAAGTATGAATGAAGATCCTTATACATCTTCGTAATTCCTGGATGAATAGATAATCTAGAACAATGAGCTTCTCGTAAGATGTCTTTCCTTAGTTCAAGTGTGTTTGGTACACAAACTCTGTGATGATTATACAGTAAACCATCTTGTATCTGGAATCCCTCTATCTCATTCTTCTCAAGTTGTTGTTTTAAGTCTTTGAGGACTGGATCATCCTCCTGTCCTTTCTTTATTTTATCCCATATTTCTGGTTTGTATCGATGAGGAATAGTTATAGTATCAGCACTACTATCAAATGGTTTCCATTCACTTAACGTTGATAGTAAACCCCAGAAGTGGATAGCACTCACTAACCCGAGTGAATAAGTTCTTCTGCTAAGGGCATCTGCTACGACGTTCCCCTTACCAGGGTGGTAGGAGATAGTGCAATCATAGTCTTTCAGCAACTCTAGCCACCGTCTCTGTCTCATATTGAGTTCCTTCTGATCAAATAGATATTTCAAGCTTTTCTGATCGGTGAAGATTTCAAAAGTAATACCATACAGGTAGTGTCTCCAAATCTTTAAAGCGAACACTACGGCAACTAATTCAAGGTCATGTGTTGGGTAGTTCTTCTCATGTGTCCTGAGTTGTCGTGATGCATACGCAACTACCTTACCATGTTGCATAAGAACCGCCCCAAGTCCTTCTTTTGACGCGTCAGTGTACACTGTAAACCCTTCACTCCCGGAGGGTAGAGTAAGGATTGGTGCAGATGTTAGGCATTCTTTCAGTGTGAAAAATAGCTTCACATGTATCAGACCATAAGAATGGGACCTCCTTTTGAGTTAGTCTAGTCATTGGCAATGCTATCCGTGAAAAGTCCTTCACGAATCTTCTATAATATCCAGCTAAACCCAGAAAAGATCGTATTTCTGTGACAGTCTTCGGGCGTTCCCAACTCATCACCGCACTAACCTTTGTAGGATCAACTGATATACCTTCCCTAGAAATAACATGGCCTAAGAAAGATACTTCAGATAGCCAGAAGTCACATTTGCTATATTTAGCATACAGTTTGTTCTTCCTTAGAGTTTCAAGTGCCTTCCTGAGATGATGTTCATGCAGATACTTATCCTTTGAGTAAATAAGCACATCATCAATAAAGACTACTACAAAGTGATCTAAGAACTCCTTGAATACTCTATTCATGAGATCCATGAAGGCTGCTGGGGCATTTGTTAGTCCAAAAGGCATAACTAAGAATTCATAATGCCCGTATCTAGTCCGAAAAGCTGTCTTGGGAATATCTGTATCTTTAATTTTCAACTGATGGTATCCAGATCTTAAATCAATCTTGGAATACACAGTTGAACCTTGTAACTGATCAAAGAGATCATCTATTCTTGGCAGAGGATACTTGTTCTTTATTGTCCTCTTGTTTAGTTGTCTATAGTCAATGCACAACCGCATCGAGCCATCCTTTTTCCTAACAAATAAGACAGGTGCACCCCATGGTGAAGTACTAGGACGAATGAATCCTTTATCTAATAGTTCTTGCAATTGTACCTTTAACTCTTGTAACTCAGCTGGTGCCATCCTATACGGAGGGATAGAGATAGGCTAAGTATCAGGTATGAGAGAGATTTCAAATTCAATCTCTCGCTCAGGTGGTAATCCAGGTAGTTCCTCTGGAAATACATCAGTAAACTCGCACACTATAGGCACATCTTCTATCATTCTTTCTGACCCTGATGTAGTGGATACATAAGCTAAATAACCTTGGCACCCTTGCTCTAACAACTGTTGTGCCTTCAATGTAGAGATATATTTGATATTATCATTGGATGTCTTTCCAATGAACTGGAACTCTATCGAGTTAGGAAGGTGGAATGTTACTGTCTTCTGGAAACAGTCAAGACATGCATGATGCCTTTCTAACCAATCCATTCCTAGTATAAGATCAAAGTCCTCCATTTCGATTAGTAGTAGTGAAACAGGTAACAGATGTCCCGCTATCAGTATTATACAATTATTTAGGATTTCTCGGATTATAAATACTTGTCCTCCTGGTCCCTTGATCAGATAGGACTGTTGTACTTCTACTGGTATTTTATCCAAAGTGGGTACTAACCGTCGAGCAATAAATGAATGTGAAGCACCAGAATCAAATAAGGCATGTACTGAAAAGCCATGAATAGTAACGGTACCTCGTACGACTGTGCCTGAGTGGTAGGCTTGTTCCTCAGTAATTGCATTGAGCTGGCCATTAGGAATAGGCAAGCTAGAACTCGCAACACTTTGTGGTGGTTGTTATGTAGGAGACGCTCCTTGTGAGCCTCGACCTCTACCATGTCTTCCTCCATGTGTTGCTCCATTGCTTGAGGTGGATGCTATACTATTAATTGGGGTTGATTTAAACCCTGAACCTCTCAACTTCGGACAATCTTTCTTGATGTGGCCTTCCTGACGACAGTAAAAACACACACGTGCTCCTGTTTGAGCTGAAGATCCAGCCACAGAGGTGCTAGCTCCCGCTGCTGAGTCGCGAGGATATAGTAGAGGTCTAGAGAAATCCCTTCTTCCTGATAATTCCTGACCCAAGGTCTGTGGTGAGCTTATATTGGAACCGGCTGGATGATAGCGACGATCTCTACGATTATAATGTGCCTTGCCTTTGGACGGTCCACCATTAAAGTGGAAACTTCTTCTTTGGCGATTTTCATCCCTCTCCATCTCAATACGAGAGGCGATGTCCATTGCTTCATCTACGGTTGTGGCTCTAAAACCAGCAAGCTTTTCTCGTAGATCTCCCTGAAGACCGCTAACAAATTTGGTAAGACACTCTTGTGGTGAAGCTTCTAGAGCTGGTGAGTACCATAGTAGCTCAGTAAAGTGGATATGATAATCTCGTACAGTCTTAGAACCATGATTCAGAGAAGCCAACTCTCTCCTCTTTAATTCTTCCCAATGAGAGGGACAGAAGTGAGCTCGGAACCTCTCTTCGAAGATATCCCATGGAACAGGATCTGCTAATTTCTTGGAAATGGCTCTCCACCATCGTCTTGCATAGTCTGCTAAGGAGTAATCAGCAAAGTGCACCCAAGTATCTGCTGGTGCGTGTATTATTCTCAGCATCCTACTGACGTCATCAAGCCATAATTCAGCCTCGGCAGGTGTCTCTACACCTTTGAATCGAGGAATTTTTCCCTTTCGGTAATTATCTAGTAATGTTTGGTGTCTAAGAAGGGCCTTCTCCATTGCTCCTTCAACCGGGGTAGGAGCTGACTCAGTTGAAGGATGGTAAGTAGATTCTTCCTCAGAAAGATGAACAGAACCTTCAATCCTAGCATCCACAGGCTTAGATGCCTCGGGTCTTTCAGCCTGTGCATTGAGCCTCTCCTCCAATGCTTGTTGCCTTTGCCCCATGTCTTGGAGCATTGCCATCATAGCCGCTAATTGTCTAGACATGTCTTGGTCTGCCATGATTCTGGGATGAGTTAAGGTTAAAAGTCAGATCCTATATGTCTTAGCATGATGTACATCAGGGACAATGACTTGTGAATGGTACTGCAGTCATTTATTAAGATCAAAGGATCTTAATACAACCTTAGTTTCTGAATACCGCTCATAGTTATTAATTACTAAATAAATTACTGGAGTAACCGGGCTCTGATACCAATCTGTAACGACCCCGTTCCTGGGCCGTCGGATCCTCCCATATCCGGATCTGGTTACTCAGCAATAATTTATTCAGCAATCACAACTAACATTCAGAAATATACTGCAAATAAAAATACTCGGAAGAAAGTATTTCAACACTTTTCCATTCACAAAATAAAGTTTAGAGGATACATTCCCACTATAACCATTACATGTACATCAGCTTGAAAGGAAAATATACAAAAGATTACTAACTACCTTAAAGAGTAAAGCTACTATGGCTGGCTGGATGTCTAGTATGTAAGCCGGATGAATTTTTAAAGTCCTTGCTATGGCTCACCGATACCTGTTGGGTTTTCCATAAATCATAGGATAAAAATTAGCGAATGCTAAGTAACGAAGAAGAGAAAAGCAAATAAATTGTGTAATTTTTTTCAAAACTTGATATCACAAAATTTCATTCCTTTTCATTAATTTAAGTCCTATTCTTTTCTATTCCACATCAGGGATTAGTCCAGGGGAACCCCACCATTCTTGGACTCCGAAGCTGTGGATGCTTCGGGATTGGAGATTGTGTTGATCTTGGTAAGCTTATGCCGCCGCACGTTGCCTTAACCAATCCTCCAATACTACCCTGACAATTTCCTTTTCTTTTATTAAACAGGGTCTCAACCCTCAGCCTGGAAAATCAAATGAGCACACCGTCCTCGAGGACTCGGTTGCTTAAAACCTCAAGCTAACATTTAATCATATAACCTAGCGGCTTTAAATACATGTTATCGTGACCCAGCCGCTATTGAACCACTCGTGCCTCCACATGATACGACCACATCTTCCGTCGTTCCAACCCGAATATATTGGCTCCCGGTACCACGCGTTGCAAAACATTCAATTTGTGCGCACTTATCATAACAGGGCAACCGTATACCACCTAGGTAGGGAAATGCCAATACGGGTTCTTTCTGACAACCTACAGGTTGCATGCCCGACCTGTAGTACTACTCCCAGTCATCCTTATCGTGACACATGATCCTGTTCAGGATCCAACTCAAATCACACCAATTCACATGATGTAATTCTTTTGTTAAGTCTTTGATTTGCATAAACCGCAATACTTGGTATCGACTCACATATATATTATTCATAACCATATGTATACTCCTATTTATGCCTATTTTAACTCCCAAACCCTAACTTTCAGAGCCAACGCATCAATTTGATGTGTAAATCTTATTTTAGTGGGGATTACAAAGCAATTCTTCAGACTTTTTCAAAAATAGCTAAAATTAGGGTTCTTCATAGCAAAGAACACTAAATCAAGAATTTCAATAATTTCGTATGAAAACCCAACAGCAAAAAGAAGGATTTCGTTGCCTAATCGAGCTCTCTCTCGTGTATGCAAGGCTTTATCGAGTTTTGTTTTTAGAAAGGCTAATTTAAGGCTCCTGAAAAGATCGAATTTCATTTTTCGTATCAAAACGCTAAGAACATGTTAAGAACGCGAAGAACGAACGAAGAACGCGAAGAACGCGAAGAACACGAAGAACGTCAAGAACATATTTTCTCTTAGAAATTCGGCAGAGTTTCCCCTTATATCGGGATATATTTCTCGGAAAATTTCGGCAGAGTTTCCCCTTATATCGGGATATATTTCTCGGAAAATTTCAGCAGAGTTTCCCCTTATATCGGGACATATTTCTCGGAAAATTTTGACAGAGTTTCCCCTTATATCGGGACATATTTCAAAATAAAAACGAAAAGAGTTTCCTCTATAAAATCAATCGAGAGGAAAATAACAATGAAACTGAAAGAATATACTCAACAACAAGAGATGAAGAACCGGTAGACAACACACATCTTAGGTGAGTGAACGTGTGACGAATCACAGGGTCACTGACGTGCACAGCCGCCCGCACCTAAGTAGGGTATTACACAGATTTCTCCATCGAAATAACTATAAAAGCATAATACGAAGAATAGAAACATAAACGATGGAGAATCGGTAGACACCACGCGTCTTAGATGAGTGAACGTGTGACGAATCACAGGGTCACTGACGTGCATAGCCGCCCGCACCTAAGTAGGGTGTTACACAGATTTCTCCTCGAACCACAACAGGAAAATGAATCGGAAAGAAATATGAATCAAAAACAAAACTTGGAAGAACAAGAGTATGAATTTAAAGCCTAGCTTATGAAGCAACGAAGAGAGGATCATACCTTTCTTCTCCTCGTTCTCCCGGCAGCGCTTCGCTAGCGCTCCTCCCTCGCCTCCCACTCCTCCTCCCAACCTCTCGACCCTAGCCCTTGGGGTGGTGGTAGTAGTGTAAGTTGTAGAGAATGAATGGGTAGGGGGGTCTATTTATAGGCCCCAGAAAACCACTAACCATGGTAGAAAACCATGGTTTAGACCTTAACCATGGTTTAGCGGCCCATGGTTTTGGCCCATGGTTTTAGCCAAAACTTATCCCAAACTTGGAGCTTAAGTTAGAACATTCTAGAGGATTCTAGATTCGCTAATGATGCTTAATTAACACTAATCGTGATTAACTTTCACTAATCGCGATTTAACTTTCGCGGCTTACGCATATCTTTTGTTAACTATTGATTAGTGTTTACTAATGATCATTAGCGGCTTTCAATCGTCATTAATTTCTTTAATCATGTTTAATTAGTCTTAATGACAGTCATTATGGATTAATGACATCTTAGCCTTCCTTACTTCTCTTTCTTCTGAAATTCATAACAAATCGAAACGAAGTCCGATTCACACGAAACAAATTCTGCCGGTTTCCTCTTTACGAGCCGGATCTTATTATATAGGATCCGAGATATGCCAAGTTCAAGGCTTTACACCCATAAATGCTTCATTTAGATCAAGGCCGTAGATCCAATCTTCTCATTGCATCTAAATCACGTTCAGATCTTTTTCCAACACTTGGTCCAATATTAGACCACTTCTCTATTGAAAGGGGTCATTAAAATCTAGAATCATTTCATCACTCCCTAGGAATGTAAGCATCATGGTTATAAAATCATTTATAGTCACATCACCCTCAGGTATTCCTAATACATGTACATCCTGCATATTGGAAGACCCATATTAAACACAAAATTTTAGACCTCTTTTAGACTGTCTCCTTTAGGATTTTATCATTAAGTTTTGATGAATACCCATTCATCACTCTTTATTCTTATATTTTAGCTACAAAAACCTTTGCAAATGCATGTAGATGTATGTAAATAGGAATAATTACCAAAAGCATGCATTGTGTAAAAACCTATAATTAGCATGTTTTTGTGCAAAAATAAAAGAATAAAGATTAAAAAGAAAAAGAGGGAAATATTTAGAATAAATATTGAGCAACCTAACCCAAGGGAGGGCTCAACATGGGCCTGACCGCATAAAAGCCAGAGTAGAGGGAGATAGGGGCTCAGGTGTGTAAATATTTATGTAAATAAATAAAGATATTTTCCTCACCAAAAATATGCTTGTAAATACTTGTATATATTTATAAAATATAAAAACCAAAATAAAAAGTTAAAAATAAAAAAACCAAAAATATCCCTTTCATCATGTACATAAATCACCCTTCCATATTTATTTAACCTTGTAAATAAATAAAAGCAATTTTCAAACTTTTTGTAAATAGTCTATATTATGTATTGTAAATAAATAAAATAAAAACAATTAAAATCAAAACAAAATAAAAATAGAAAAAAATTAAAAATACAAAAATACATTGTACATATACCTTGTATATAGATGTATATATATTTATTTTATCTAATAATAAAAATAAAATAAAAATACCTTTTTATTCCTTATTTTATTCTATAAATAAATAAAATATAAAATAGGGATAAAGTTGCACAAAAATAATAGTTAAAAATCAAAAAAATCAAAAACCCTAATTGTGTACATATACCTATATAGTACATACTATGTATATACCTTATTTTTATTTCCAAAAATTAATTAAAAATCATAAAAAAAATAGAAAAAAAATAAAATAAAAATATTTTGTGTTTTAAGTTTTTGTTAATTCGGTCATTTTCTAACTCAAAATAATTAAATAAAAATTCTATGCTTGGCGGTCTCTGATTGGTCCACGGGTGATTGTTGACCCCCGGTCAACTCTCCCCCCAGGACCACCAGAGCCAGGTCTGTCCTGCCCGACCCGTCTTCTCCAAATTCTACCCGTCAGACCCGACCTCCATTAACCCAAACCCCGGGCTCCGTTTAATCCCCGATCATCCAGAACCCTCGCCCGGGGTGGGTTTGCTGGATCCGAGCTCCGCCTGACTCGCCCGATCGCCATCTTCTCGGACCCAGCACCATATATAAAGTCAGCGCCGGCGACCTAATTCTTTCATCTTTGGTCATTCGCCTCATTCTCCAGTGAGCTCCAGAGAGTGTGTGAGGTGACAGCTCGCATCCCCGACCTGTTGCAGCGAGGAGAGGGAGTGAATCCATCGATCCGGCGACGTAGCCGCCGCAGCTCCGCCACCAGCGAGAGCTCCGAGCCTCGGGCAGAGACGACGCTCGAGGCGACGACCAGGAGCATCCCCAGCTCCTTCCCAGTCTATTCCTTCACCCAGGTAACCCCTTAGGCTACCCATTTCCCTTAATTTCCAGTTTCACCCAATTTGCGCCGCCGTCGTATTTCCCCGATTCACCCCGGTTCCGACCACTATCCGATCATCGAAATCGACCCTCACGTTCGCCTTCGTCCGACGCACGTTCTTCACCCACTCGCTCAACCCAGCTCGCACAGGAGCTGGGAACCGAGCTCCTCCGTCCACCCCCTTCGCCGGAGCTCGCCGTCCCGACGCACCAGCCACCCCCACTTCGCCTAACCGGGTCGAGGCAATTTGCCCTCGACCCGTGAGTCTTCTGGTGTGCTTTTCAGGTCGAAACGAGGGCTGTCTGAGGCCCTTCGCCACTCAGCCAGGAGGCCAAGCTCCGCCGACCTCGCTCGAGCTCCTCGGAGCTCGGCTTGATCATCGGAGCATCGCAGCAGACGCGGGAGCACTCCAGCTTTCTTCTCCGACCATCAGGAAGCTCCCCGGAGGACCCTAGCGCACGCACGAGCCCAGCGAAAGTCGCCGGCGACCAGTTCTTCCAGGATCCTCGCCGACCGTCAGATCGTCCTCATCGCCCCAGTTATCATCTCAGTGATGAATACCCATTCATCACTCTTTATTCTTCTATTTTAGCTACAAAAACCTTTGCAAATACATGTAAATATGTGTAAATACAAATAATTAGCAAAAGCATGCATCTTGTAAAAACATATAATTAGCATGTTTTTGTGCAAAAATAAAAGAATAAAGATGAAAAAGAAAAAGAGGGAAATATTTAGAATAAATATTGAGCAACCTACCCCAAGGGAGGGCTCAGCATGGGCCTGACCGCATAAAAGCCAAAGTAGAGGGAGATAGGAGCTCATGTGTATAGATTTTTTGTAAATAAATAAAATTATATTTTCCTCACCCAAAAATATGCTTGTACATATTTTGTATATATTTAGGAACTATTAAAAACAAAACAAAAATTTAAAAATCAAAAATTCAAAAATGCCCTTTCACCATGTACATAAACCATGCTCCCTTATTTATTTAACCTTATAAATAAATAAAATTATTTTCTAAACTTTTTGTAAATATTCCATGTTACATATTGTAAATACATAAAATAACAAGAAACAAAACAAAAATCAAATAAAAATTACAAAATTAAAAATACAAAAATACATTGTATACATACCATGTATATAAATGTATATAACTATTTATTCCACCCATGTATATAAGTGATAAAAATAAAATAAAAATACCCTTTTATTCCTCATTTTATTCTATAAATAAATAAAATATAAAATGGGAATAAAATTGTACAAAAATAATAATTAAAAATAAAAAACCCAAGACCTATATATTGTACATATACCTATGTATAGACCTATTATGTAAATACCTTATTTTTATTTCCAAAAATTAATTAAAAATCACAAAAAAATAGAAAAAAATAAATTAAAAATATTTCATGTTTTAAGTTTTTGAAAATTCGGTCATTTAATGGCCCAAAAAAATCAAATAAAAATGCAATAATTGGCGGCTCCTGATTGGTCCACGGGGGTTTGTTGACCCCGGTCAACTCCCCCCTGTGGACCACTTCACACGGGTCGTGATGCCCGACCCGATTTCCCCGATTTATTGCGTCACGACCCGGTATCCAAACCCGTAAACCCCGCGCTCCAATCATTCCCCGTGCATCCGGGAATCTCGCCCGACATCTTGCCTAGGGGTCCGTGCTCAATCGAGCCGGACCCGAGCCCTTCTTCCCGGACCTGCACCCATATATAGCCTGAGCTCCGCCGCATTCATTTCCCATCTTTGGCTCGCCACTTTCATTCCCGTGACCTCCAGAGCAATCACCGAGGTGACAGCTCGCGTTTGCCCCTGTTGCAGTGAGGAGAGGGTGTCCCGACCATCGATCCGGCAGCTTCGCGCCGCCGTGCTCCGCCGCTTGCAGGAGCTCGAGCCTCAGGCCTTGACGCCCTTCGAGGCGACGACCGGGAGCTAGCTAAGCTCCAGCCCAGTCTTCCGCTCCACCCAGGTAACCTTAGAACCTTCTTGATTAGCCTAATTTTGAGTTACCCCCAATTAGCATCTCCGACATATTCCGTTGATTCCGGCTACATCGAGCATCGTTTTGATCATCGGAACCCACGCTCACCTTCGCCATCCCTCGACGCACCTTCTACGCCCATTCGTTCAACCCAGCTCGCCCCGGAGCTGGGATTCGGGCTCCACCATCCTCCGCTCACCGGAGCTCATCCGCCCCGACGCATCGATCACCCTCACGCCGCTTCATCGGGTCGAGGCACTTTGCCCTCGACCCGCGAAGCTTTTGGTTCACTTTGCAGGACAAGAGGAGGGCATCTGAGCCCCCCTCACTTTCAGACCAGGAGCTCGTCGCCGCCGACCTCGCCGGAGCCCCTCCAGGGCTCGGCTGGGTCATCTGAAGCCATCACCAGCTGCGGGACTCCATTGCGGACCTTATCCGATCATCCGAGGCAGCTGAGGAGGTCTACATCACGCGCACAAGGCCGGCGAAGCTCGCCGGCCGAGTGTTCTTCCAGTATCCTCCTTCACCGTCAGATCAGCCCCTCCGCTCCAGTTCGCATCTCAACCGTCCATTCATCAAGGAGCAGCTACCGTCGATCATCGTGAGGGGGCTGATCCGGACCGTTGGCACAGCGGAGAGAGGCCCCTGCACCTGAGCCGTTTGATCACCCACGTGGCCCCCTCTGCACCGTCGATTGGCCCAAGTGCGGAAGAGAAGAAGAGCGCCCACCGTCCGAGACCGTTGGATCATCCACGTGGCGCGAATCCAGCCATCGACGTTAAATAAGGGGTAATTTACTTAGGACCCCCTCGTAGTTTGTGTTTTTAATCCTAGTACTGTAAATATTTTTGTCGTTTTATTTACGTAGGGTAAATTGCACCTCGGACCTTGTGCTTGTCTTTATTTGCATTGATACCCCTGTGTATGTGAGTCCACGTGCTTCGTCACGTGTTTAGTTGGGTTATTTGCATCTCTTATCCTGTAGTTCTGGATGGTTATTGAATGAATATATACTTTGTGGAATTTGCATTTCTACCCCTGTGAGCATTTTATTTGAACATGTGCGGATTTTAGTGGGTTATTTGCGCCCAAGCCCCTGGACTTTTTGGCACGAGTTACCAAAAGGTCCAAGAACTTGGTTTTTATTACCAGAAGGTCCATGAGTGCCCCAGGCACGCGCCACACGCGTGATTTGCTGGGAAAATTGCACCGAGACCCCCAGAGCTTTGGGTATTTGCACTTTGGTCCCTGTGCACAGTGCCCCCTTTTGGATTTTGAATAAAATATCAAATCACCTCCAAATCCAACGAAAATTTGACACATGGCTCCTGCCATGGTGTAGGATTTTTGTAGATTTTTGAGGACATTTTTGATCTTGTGTGCTATTTTTAAAAATTCAAAAACATCTATTTTTGGCACTGTTTCACTTGAAAAATAAAAAAAAAATATAAAAACACCCCCAAAAATTCTATAAAAATTAGTCACTGTTTATCTTGTGTTGCTTGATTTTCTAGCCAATTTTGGCTATTTTTCATTGCTTAAAAACCCTAAAAATTCAAAAACACCTAAAAACGCATAAAAATCATATTAAATAATCCAAAAATCCAAAAACAATAATTTTGGTGCCCAAATTTTCCTTGTTTTCTCTAGTATACAGGAAAATTACCTCCAGGTCCATCTGAGATCCTTAGATATTTTATCTTTGGGTTTTGGACCTGGCTGGAAAGTACCTTATCTTCTTCTTACTGTTTGATTTTTAGTGAATAAAATACACATCTGAAAAACCCCAAAAATTCACCAAAAACACTAAAAAACTTAAAAAAACATAAAAAGATTTTTTCTTGAATTTTTGCTTTATTTTTGATGCATTAAATAAATTGTGAGAGTGTGCTTGTTTTTGTGCTTCTTTCATTTTCTTTATATTAAAAAATCCAAAAAAAATTTAAAAATTATAAAAAACCACCAAAAAAATGTTTCCCCTGTTTTTCTGATTTGTTGACTACTTCGTAGGCCTTTGGCCAACCCGTGCTCCTTGTGTTCGACCCTGGGTGCTATACCAGGTTAATATCATAGCTGGACCACTGATTTTGTGCTTGATTGATTTTATTCGTTCTAGTGGTCTGATTTTTTTTTCTTGATTGAGTGACTCTGAGTGATAGAGGTCGCAACGACCTATTAGTACCTTTACCTCTGTCATTTGGTCGCTCATCACTCAGCCGTCCATCCTAGGCGAGGTGTCACCGTCCGATCGTCCCGAGGGTCGATCTTGACCATCCGCGCGGAGAGAGAGGCACCATCTAGCCTCATTCGTCAGATTCGCTACGTGCCCTCCTCCCCTCCGTCTGATACACGAGGGTTTCGACTCCAGAGAACCAGAGCCGTCCGATCGCCACGTGGAGCACCCTCAGACGTCGATCAGGCCAACGTTCGCCAGGTCAAAGGCGCCGTCATCCGCAGTCGTCAGATCCGCCACGTGTCACGCATCCGGCCGTCGACGTTAATAAAAGGGGTAATTTGCTCTTAGGCCCCTATTCTTTTATGCATTTTGTTCTAGTCCTGTAAATATTTAAGTAAGTTGTGTAGTTTTAGGGTAATTTACGTAGTGGACCCTGAGCTTTAGTTTATTTGCATTTATACCCCTGCCAGTTGTGGACACGTACTTCGACACGTGATTTCTTTGGGTTATTTGCAGTAGATACCCTTGTAGTTCTGGATGTTATTCAATGAATGAAAGTTTTTAGATATTTGCATTTATACCGCTGTGCGTGATTTATTTGAGCATGTGCGATATTTTTTGGGTTATTTGCAGATAAGCCCTTGGACTTTTGGTACTTGTTACCAATAAGCCCTCGAAACTTATTTTTCTTACATTTGGGCCCCTGAGTGCCCGAGGCACGCGCTTGGCACGTGTCTTGCTGGGTATTTTGCACCAGGACCCCCAGAACTTTGGGTATTTGCACTTTGGTCCCTGTGCATAGTGCCCTATCTCTATTTTTGAATAAAATATCAAATCACCTACAAATCCAACGAAAATTTGACACATGGCTCCTGCCATGGTGTAGGATTTTCGAGGATTTTTGAGGACATTTTTGATCTCGTTTGATATTTTTAAAAATTCAAAAACAATCAGTTTAGCTACTGTCTAACTTTAAAAATCACAAAAAATATTAAATAGTGTCCAAAAATTACAAAAAAATTGTCCACTGTTTGTTTTGCTTAGTTTGATTTTGTAGCCAATTTTGGCTATTTTTCACCACTGAAAACCACTAAAAACTTAAAAACACTCAAAAACCCATAAAAATTCTAGTAAAAAAAATTAAAAACCCAAAAATAATAAATTTGGTACCTACATTTTCCTTGTTTTATCATCTTTACAGGAAAATTACCTCCAGGCCATTTTAAGGCCCTCAGATATTTTATCTAGGGCTTTTTGGCTCGGCTGGACAGTACCCACTGTTTGCTTCACTTTTTGATTTTTAGAAAATAAAATAAACATCAAAAAATTCTCAAAAATTCACCAAAAATACTACAAAATATAAAACACATAAAAACATTTTTGTTGGAATTTTTGCTTGACTTTTAGTACCTTTAATAAATTGTTGAATTGTGTGCTTGGTTGTTTTTATCATTTTCTTAATAAACTTAAAAATCCAAAAAAATATAAAACAAATTAAAAACCAGTAAAAAGATTTTCTCCTTTTATTTTGACTACTTCGTAGGCCTCTCGGCCAACCTGTGCTCCTTGAGTTCGACCCTGGGTGCTATACCAGGTTAATCACATAGCAGGACCGCTATCTCGTGATTTTATTGATTTTATCTGTTTCGAGTGGTTCATTTTTCTTGATCGACACGGTCTGATCGCTTGGGTCGCAACGACCTATTTCTAGTACCTTATACCCGAGTGGTCAGGGTGTGTCATCAAGTTTCTCACTCAATCATTGGAAGTAAGTATCGATCATATACTTTCCAAAAACATATATCATACCTAGGTTGGTATCATATACTTTCCAAAAGCGTATATCGAACCTACAAATTCAGTTAAGCTTTTAAAGTGAGATGACCGTGCACAGAATCTGATTCTTCTGAATATCTTATGAGTGAGCTCATGTCTTCCGGTTAGGTAAATGAACCTATGATCCCGTCGAGAGATCGTATTACTCATATGCCCTTGTATAGACAATAATGCACAGGTGTATAGACCTTGAATAGGTCATCAACCTATTGGTCTGCCAAATGTATATGCTCATACATATAATAACATATCTGTCTCCGGTCAGAGGATGCATGCCTATATCGTGACAGTATACGACATAGGTCTTTAGTTATCTGGATCTCATTAAGTCAACTCTTTGACCCGACTTATCGAACACCTTCGAATCTCTATTCCTATGCATAGGACCTGAATCAAGATGATGGTTAGATATCAGCTTTTTGAGAAAGGATTGTTATCTACTTCTCAAGATTGAGATCATTTCTTAATAATCATTTGACAGTGCTTGATGATTACTCGATTTAACTCTAGATATTCATCCAAGCACCAACCTCTATGATTCAACAATTGAATCAACAATTGTATGATCACTACGATGGCCATGGTACATAACCCTAATTGTACTAAGGGACCTATTATGTAAATTAGTTATTCTTCATTTTAGACCAGAGAATTATATTTGCAATAACATTTATTGCAAAATGGCTCACAGTGGGCTCGCATGTCTGATGATCGAAAAATTAACCAAGATCCGGATAAAGGTAAAAACAAGAGTCGTTGCGACTCGAATATCAGAAATCAATCAATAAAGAAAAATAGACCACCAAATAAAAGTAATCAGAAATGAAATCCGAATAGCGGTCTCTCTATTTATTTAACCTGGTATAGCACCAGGGTCGAACTCAAGGAGCAGGGATTGGCTCAGAAGAGCCTATGAAGTAGTCAAAAAGATAAAAAGATAAAATATATTTTAAGTGAATTTTATGTATTTTTAATTTTTTTTGTATTTTTAATTCTAAAGAAAATGTAAGAAACGGCTAAAGAGGACACATTCAACAATTTATGTAATACATCAAAACATCTCAGAAAATTCAAATAAAATTATTTTTGTGTTTTTTATATTTTGAAGTATTTTTGGTGATTTTTTCAGAATTTTATAATTATTAATTGATTTTATAAAAATCGAAAAAGGCAAAAACATTGAAGAAATGTGCAGTCAGATTTGAAAGGCTAATTAAAAATAGATAATTAGCCTATAAAAATTTGAAGGCAATTTTTATCATAAGTAGGACTAAAATCAAAACTACAGAAACCAAAATTACATTTTTTTATTTTTATATAATTTTTAACAATTTTTATAAGGTTTTTGGTATTTTGTATTTTTTTGAGTTTTATGAATCCAAATTTTTAAAAAATGGACAGGAGCAAGAAAACACGAAAACAAACAAGTCCTAATTTTTTTATAATTTTTAGATGAGTTTTTATATAAATCAAACAGAAGGTTTTTGAATTTTTAAAAATAATAAAAAGCAACAAAAATGTCCCAAAAAATTTGTAAAATTTTTATACAGTGGCAGGAGCCACGTTCCAAATTTCACATGATTTGGATTTTTTTGATATTTTATTTAACCAATATAAGATCTACATCACACAGGGACCAAAGTGCAAAGAAACAAAGTTTCAAGGATAAATAGAAACATGCACAGAAACTATAAGGGCATCAATGTAAAATTCACGTCAATTTCCACACATGCTCAAATATCTCACGCACAGGGGCATATATGCAATATCTGAAACATAAACTTCATTCCATAACATTCATAAAATCTGACCCCACATATGCAAAAAGCCCAGGTTCTCACGTGACGAAGCACGTGCATACACACAATAAGGACGAAAATGTAAATAGCATAAACTATAGGTCCTACTCTGCAAATGTTCAAAGTGTGATATTTTATTAATGATATTAAACAGAAGCTAAAACAAACAGCAGGAAGTATGGCGCAATTTACCCAGCCAAAGCGCGTGCGGGGCACGTGAGTGTCAGGTGTCGGTTGGTGAGTGGCTGACGATGTACGGCTGTGATGGCGACTCCTGGACGAAGGCTAGGATGATAACTGGTGGTGAGGCTTAATCTGACGGTAGAGGGGTAGACTGGAAGAACTCCTCCTGGGCGAGCTTCTCCGGCAATCTGGAGGCGATCCAAATGCCCGATGGAAGATCGAAGAAGGGGGATCTGCTCTCGATGACAATCCACGTCGGTTGGTGGCGTCCGATGGAGCTCCCAATGGTCAGATCCTCCGGTGAGGGAGGAGGGAGCTGGGCGACTCTAGCGAAGGGTGGAAGTACGGGGGGTTTCCTGCGCTTATTCACCTACAAGAAGATGCTCGTGCCGGAGGAACACTCCAGCATGGGTTATTTACGAAATGATAAAGGGAAGCGGCGTGGATGGGCGAAGGGTGGTTTCGGCGGCGGCGGAAGGAACCAGACCCGATCTTGGCTCAGATAGCCTAGATCGAGGTGATCAGATCGTGGAAAGAAGGTGGCGATGGGTTGAGGGATCTATCGCTACGGATGAGATGAAGTAACGAGGCTCCGGCCACAAGGGCGGAGCTGGCGGAGCGAAAATGAAAGAATCAAAGCTAGATGACGAACTGAAGCCTAAGAGTGATACCTGATGGTTGGAATTGACTGTGGGCAAGATACTGGATCCCCGGTGGTCTTCGCCCCGATGGAGCGTCGCCTCCAGAGGCTCGGGCTACGCCGGCGGTGGAGCTCGACGACAAGGGTCGTCGGACCTGGGGTACACACCTCCAACCGCTCTCTTAAACACCCTCCGCACTCGCTGTCACTCGAATAAGAAGAAGGAGGTCACAGGGATCGAATATGGTGGCTGAAGGTACGTGAAAGTGTGGGCAGAGGCGACACTATATACTGGAGAAGGGTCCGATAAGATGGGAGTCGGGAGCGATTCCGGGTGTACGGATCCCTAGGAGGAATAACGGGCATGGATCATGGATATTTCATGAATAATAGGGGCCCGAGGTTTGGGTGGATGGCGATCGGATCGTGTCTAGAAAAATGGGAGAAATCGAGCACTCGAACGCGGATTCGGGCGAATTGGTCCAGGGGGAGTTGACCGGGGGTCAACAATCCCCCGTGGACCAATGGGAAAAATCCATTTCAAAATGATTTAGAAAATCACAATAAAATAGAAATTGATTTTATTTGAAAATATTTTCAACATGAAAAATGTTTATTTATTTTCAAAGTATTTTTTGTGATTTGTATTTATTTTTTTGAAAATAAAATATGTATATACATTATATTATATAGGTATGTGTACATATGTATTTTTTATTTTTATTTTTAATTGTTTATTTTTGTACAATTATACCTATTTTATATTTTATATATTTACACCATAAAATATGAAATATAAAAAGATTTTTATTTGATTTTTATTAATTATTTACAAAGGTGAAATAAATACATCTTTTATTTTATGTACATGGTATATGTACACTATTGAGAGAGAACATATTTATTTTTATTTTTCTTATTTTTATTTTATTTTTATATTTATATGCACATTAAGCAAAACACATTTTTATTTTGAGGAAAATAAAATTATTTATATATAGGTGTATGTACAATCATGATTGACCCTATCTCCCTCTACTTAGTTTGTTTTGCGGTCAGGCCAATGCTTGGCCCTCTCTTGGGATTAGGTCGCTCAATATTTATTCTAAATATTTCCCTCCTTTTCTATGTCTCTTTATTCTTTTATTTATGCACAGAAACATGCTAATTATTCAATATTAACAAATGCATGTCTTTTGATAATGTATTATTTATACACATATATACATAGTGTTTTTGCCAAAATAACTAGCTAAAATAAAATTATTTATATATAGATGTATGTACAATCATGATTGACCCTATCTCCCTCTACTTGGTTTGTTTTGCGGTCAGGCCAATGCTTGGCCCTCTCTTGGGATTAGGTCGCTCAATATTTATTCTAAATATTTCCCTCTTTTTCTGTGTCTCTTTATTCTTTTAATTTATGCACAGAAACATGCTAATTATTCAATATTAACAAATGCATGTCTTTTGATAATTTATTATATATACACATATATACATGGTGTTTTTGCCAAAATAACTAGCTAAAATAAAAGAATAAAGAGTGATGAATGGGTATTCATCACCCCCTATACTTTACTTTTGCTAGTCCCTTAGCAAGCACTTATTTGAAAAAGAAGTGCAAAAGAGAAAGAAAAAGAAAAAGAGGAGAAATGAAGGTTGATTATTAGACTTTCCTTCATTAAATTGAAATATGGAGGTCAGTCAGACCTTTGGATTATTAATTTGTCGGAACTTAAAACTTAACAGCCTCTAAGTTCCACCAATCTATGGTCAAGACTCCTCAATAAACTCGATCAAAACAAGTCTACCTACACAAGCTCTAATGACCATGAATTTTTTCTTGTACTGTGTAAGTGATATGTAGCTCCCCACCTCAGAAGTGACAAAAAAACAACTCCCTCAACCTGGTAACTCTAATGCCTCGGTCTAGCAACTCTTTCCTCAAGGAGCGGGGTATTCCCTTCTAAGTTCAAGTACAACCAGCTCAAGAAGAGGGGGAAGAAGAGAATGGACCATGACCAGTGTAGTCATGTATCCTTGGGAGCTCTAACCGGTGTAGCTGAGTCTCCCGCTGCAAGCTTCATGAGATGGTCATGTGTAACATAAGCTTTTCTTTATTTGATTATATACAGTCCGGTGGGATTATTACATTTTCAATCCGACCCACCACTTTTTTGGAGTTTTTCTTTCTTTGCACATTTTTTTCATGTGCATATGTACACCATATCTACATGGTGCAACATATATACATAAGGATTTTTTCCTCTTGATCCAGTAGACTATCCCTCTTTTGAAGCTTTATTGCAACCCAGAACTCCTATCTTTAGACTTCATAACCACCAGACCAAGTTGAGACACACTTCCTTCACTATAAGAAGAAGAGAGGTTCCACCTAGAAGTACTACCCTCATATGCTACCCCAAGCTAAAGAAAACTGCCTCCTCACCACCTCATCCGTGGAGAGCTATGTGTAAAGTGTTGGTGCAAGTAAAGCCATTGTCTCTGAGAGTCATGCGTATGTTGTTAAGTGCTCTACTTAGGCTCATCAAGATGACATATGCTCATAGCCTAGTGGACTCAAAGAATTAAGTCCCAAAGGACCTGAAAAGTCTTAATCCTAAGCCTATAAGGTTCCTCTTATAATTAGGTGGATTAAGGTCTTAACCAAGCTCCATTTGTCAATTTAGTTACAGGCCAGTTCAAATGTCAACTATGATTTGAAAAAACTGTACAAATATTTACAAAGATGCAATTTTACAAATTTTTACAAATGTGCAAAATTTTTGAAAAAAAATATTTGAAAACATGGATGTATGCATGAATGCAAAGTTTTGCAAAATATTTACAAAAATTTACACAAGGTTTTTGCAAACTTTTTGTTTTCCAAACATTTTACAAAAATTTTGTACTATATACATAATTTTGATATCAAAATATTTACAAACTATTTACACAAATCATTTTTACAAACATTTGTACAAAAATAATTTTTATAAATAGATAGGTATGTGCAAGAAGAATTTTATGTACAAGGAATTTTTTTAATTTTTATGGATTTTTAGCCATTTTATTTATTAACACACTCACACAAAGTACGAGTTATGGCTAAAGTATATATGACACCCCCTATACTTAGCTCGAACGATGTCCTCAGAGTGATCAAGAGCGATGAAGAAGACATAACTCGTGCTTAGTATAGGGAAGTGAAAAGGAATGGTATATACAAAGACGAATAAAAGAATGAAGAGGACTCGGTGTTTCCCCCTATACTTACGATTAAGTAATCCTAAGTATAGTAAGCTGTACATGGAGGGAAATCCGAGTGAAAGGATGTACAGGGTCTAACCCCCCTATACTTAGGGTAAAATATCCCTAAGTATAGGCAGCAAAACAGAGGTAGAAAGAATGAATAGAATATCTGAGAGTCCTACACCCCCTATACTTAGGGTAAAGTGCACCCTAAGGGTTCGTTTGGTTGCAGGGTTGGGCAGGATTGGGCAGGGTTGAGTACTATTCACAGGGGTACCCCCTCCTCACAGTTTACTATTCACCCAGCCCACCCAACCCAACCCAACCCTGCCCAACCCTGCAACCAAATGAACCCTAAGTATAGCATAATCATAACATGAGAAAGGGGTGTGGGACTAAAGAATAGAGTGATATGGACAACTGGATCTATACATGTCAGAAGAAAAGTGATAATCAGGCGTGAGATGCAATAGATGTGAGTCAAGAGAACACATCTCACGCAAAGTGAATCGTGGCAACGTCAACGACCTGCAGCTCATGATCTAGATATGGCTTGAGCCGATGGCCGTTAACATGAAAGGTAACATCATAAGACAACTCAGATATATCGATGCTCCCATTGTCATGTACCTTTCTAACCAAATAGGGTCCCTTCCATTTGCTCTGTAGCTTTCCTGGAAATAGACGTAGTCTAGCATCAAACAACTATACTCTCTGTCCTGGCTCAAACTGCTTGTGGATGATATGAGAATCATGCCACTCCTTCACTCTCTCCTTATACTGTAGGCTGTTTGAAAAGGCTGTATCACGAAGCTCCTCCAGGGCTGCTAACTCTACCCTCCTCTGATCTCCTACACTCACTGGATCCATAAGTATATCAGTAACAACTGATGAATCCACATTTCATCATCTTTATTCTATCATTTTGGCCTCAAAAACCCTAGCAAATGCGTGTAAATACCCATAATTTCCGCATCTTAGCATTCATGCATGTGCATGTAATTAGTGTATAAAATACTGTATTTAATGCCAAAATTATAGAATAAATAAAATAAAAGAAAAAGAATAAATATTGTAAATATTTTATGATCCGAAACCTCGATACCTAGGCATCTCGATGAATAGGTCGACAAGGAATTAAGTAGGGGGAGATAAGGGCCAAAATACAACAAAACACCTTTTATTCTAATTCATTCTTTATTCATTTTGGGACCTATTTTTGGTTCCACCTTTTATACCTCAAATAAAGAAACTTTGTACATGAAAGTTTTAGATAATTAAATAAAGAAAAATACAAAATTGATTTCACTAAAAAATAATGTACAGATAAAAAGATATGATCTGAATAAGATTCCAGAATTCCAAATTCCCAGACCCGTATCTTGCAAATAAAAACTCGAAATATACCAAAATCACATTTAATTGTATATAACATTAAATAAACTATTTAGTGGAGGTGGTTTTGTATTTTTCGGAGCTACGGTTTGAAAGTTGAGTTTTGGACCCCTCTTTTATACTTGTACATATTAAAATATTCATTTTATTTATTATTCATTATTTTTATAATTTTGCATTTTTATAATTTTGTAAATATTATTTATAATATATTTGTATATTAAAATCAGAATAAAGACTCAAATAAAATACAAAATAAAATACTTGTATATAGCATACATATGTATAATATCAATACACATACCTGTATAATTTATACTTCTATTTTATTAAGTGTACAAAACACTTCAGAAAAATAAAATAAAAATATCTTTAAGTGTATAAAAATACTTTATAAATTTATAAAATAATAAATAAATAAATAAATAAAATATACAAAATAAAAATAAAATAATAAAGTATATAGATATATATACCTATATGGACCTAAAATGGTAACTTGTAAAAGTATACCTCATAAAAATAATTAAAAATTAAATATAAAATAGTTTATATAATAACAAATATTTTTTATTTTATAAACTAAAAATAATAAAATCATTTTAAATTTTTAAATGATTTTATAAATCTTTTTCCAAGGATTTTTCTTGATTGGTCCACGTGGACCAATCAGGAGACTTTTTAAGTTGACCTCGGTCAACTTGCTGTCCTCCCCATGTGCCTGTGTTAGACCTCGATTTGTCCCCTCTTTCTCGATTCTTTCGAGGCTTGTTCTTGCATCCTTTTGAGTTAGCGTCTTCTTGACTTTTGACCCTCGATCAACGGGCACGCCCGCCCTTGTGCAACCTCGATCGATGGGTCGCTGTGCCCACTGCTGCGCCTTGTTCTTCCTAGCCAGTCCGTCAACCCCATATAACGCACCCCCGACTTCGATTTGAATTTAAACTCCTCTTTTCCATAGGCTTAGCTCCCCTTCGTGCCCAATCGCAAGGAGAAGGTGACAGCTTCTCTTTCCGACCTTCGGGTGGATCGAGCAATGCCTGAGGTGGCTCCACAACCTCCGCCTTTCGCCGACGTCGAGGTACAACTTCCCTTCGGTGTTCAGCCGTTGAGGCAGCCCCTTTTCCCCTTTTCCTCTTGCATCTTATTCACAGTAATCGTAGGAATCCTTAGCCATTTTTATCTCCGCATTTCGATCATCGAATCACGCCGCACATACACCTCATCGGAGTGCACCTCCGGCCGAGTATCCCTCACACCATTCCACGCTCCTTCTCCACCTCCGTGGGGACTAGACAATTTTCCCTGGACCCTTTCACTCTCTTCTGTAGGTATTTGGAGCGAAACGAGAACTGGGGGGTCATTTTGACCTTCGCCGGAGACCCCCAAAGCTCCCCAGCTCCGCCGTCATCGTCAGCAAGCTCCGACCTTCATCAGAGTATTTTGGACCCACTAGCACCTAGAGGAAGCTCACAAGAGCTCGTAGCCCGATTTTGAGCCCTAACATCACCGGAGGCCGGAGTTCTAGCTCGGGGAAGTTCGCCTCGCCAACGTTCTTCCCCGTTCTTCCTCGCTGCCTCCTGATAAACCCAGAGATCGAGGGGTCGTGTATTCCACACAAGGCGGGAACACAGTCGATGTGTTGACCACTCAGAAATCCGAATTTAATCAACAGTTAACCCACAATCAAATCAATCAATGAGAAGCAAGTGGAATTAAAATTTATTATAACTCTACAAATATGTGTATAGTGTGTAAGTATGTGTATAGTGTCGAACTCAGGGAGCAAGCAGGATAGATCAGACAATTCAAGTGCAAAAATGTGAATGTGATTAAGTGTCTACAAATATGCAAATTTTTGTGGGTTTTTAATTTTTATATTTTTATATTTATTTTTAATTTTTGATTTTTTATTTTGGTTTTTAATTTGCTGATTTTATATTTTCTTTTTGTATTTTATATTTTTATATTTTCTTTTTCAATAATAGAATATATATGCAATATAAGGAAGAGATGGATGAAGTATTTATAAAAATGAGGAAAAATGCTCAAAAATAAGGAAAATAAATGTTTTTGGTCTTTTTATAATTTTATGATATTTTTGTGATTTTTAGAGATTTTTCTGAATGTTTTTGGTATTTTTAAAAGTGAAAATACAAGAAAACAGTGAACTAAGCTACTGGCCGAGACTAAAATGAGGATAAAAATTATCAAACAGTATCCAAAATTCCTCAAATTAATTTTTCAATAAAGGCAATAAACTAGGGAAACTACAGAAACTGAGTTTGTATTTTTAGGATTTTTCTAGAATTTTTTAGATTTTTATAAAGTTTTTAGGGGTTTCCTAATTTTTAGGGTTTTTGTTTGGCAAATTTTAATGATTTTTTGGACTGACACTAAAAGATGATAAAACACACAAAATATAATTTTTTTGAATTTTTCAAAACATTTACTAATTTTTATGGATTTTCTAATGCAAACAGTGCTGAAAATGCATGCTTTTGATTTTTAATAAATATGAAAATGCAATAAAAATGAAATACAAAAATATGGCGTGAATGAGCAAGCAAACGTGAGCTTAAACTATATTTTTTGGTGATTTTTAGAAATTTATAGATGCATGAAATAAATAGATACAACATCAAGAAACTACACTACTGGCAAGGGCATAAGTGAAAATACACAAACATCCAGGAGCCAAAGTGCAACTTTTCGCAAAGTTTATAACATATTAAACAAGATCCAAGACTGAATACAAAATTTAAAACCCGCAAGGGTATGCCTGCAAATAACCCGACCCTGCATGTGTTAGATACGCTCCTGGGCGGGACCTAAGTACAATATCCAAAAATCCCAGGGGCTCACATGCAATTTACCTAGAAGTTTTACACTTAATTACAAAATGTTTGGATTAAAACGAAATAAACAAACCCACGGGGGGTCCTATGCAAAATACCCAGCCCCCTCACGCGCACGGGTACGTGAGGTGACGTGGATAAGACCTAAGTGCAAATATTTAAAGCTCGGGGGTCTGTATGCAAATAGTACAACAATATTTAAACTACAACTGAAAGTTTATGGACTAAATAAAAATTACAAAAATGGCGGGGGAAAATGTGCAGAATACCCATGCCAAAAGCCTCGTGCGCGATCTGAAGGCTGATGTGCATCTACTTGCCACGTGTCGAAGATCGGACGGTTGATGACGCTTCGGCTTCGACGGCCGCGATTAGATCCCATGGCTCGATCCGACGGTGGCTGTGCGGGGAATCTAACGGCTGCTGTACGAATTGGAAGGTGGCCTAGATCCAACGGCGGGCGAGGCAGGACGAAGAACCGGGAGGAACTCCGGCGTGGCGAAGTTCTCCCGGCCAGATCGAGCCTCTCCGGCGTCCTTCAAGCTTCAAAAATGGCCGACGACTTCTTGCAGTCCTCCTCTATCTCCTGATGGCTCTAGAACACCTTGGCGGTGGCCGAGGCTCGCGGGGAAGGGCGGCGGAGCTGGGAAGCTCCACCGAACTCTGGCGAGGCGTAAAATGAGCCCCAGGCTCGAGTCAAAGCTCTTTGACCTGCAAAAACAAGTGAGAGGGTCCAGGGCAAAATTCCTGGACCCCGCAGAGTGGAGGTGGCGGCGTGACGCAGCGAGGAGGAGACTCGGCCGTAGGTGCACTCCGACGAGGTGGTCGATTGAGTGATTGAATGGGTGAAACACGAAGATCTTTGAGGCGAAATAATCCTAAGACTAAGGGGAACGAAATGCAGTAGAAATAAATGGGGGATAGCGCTGCCTCGACGGTTGAGACCAAAGGGAAGGTGTACCTCGACACCGACGAAAGGCGGAGGTCGTGGAGCCACCTCAGTGCTTGCTCGACCCTCCTGAAGGCCGCCGGAGGAAGTTGTCACCTTCCTGGAGCTTTTGGGCACGACTAGGGGATCGACACTTATTGAAGAGGGGTTCAAAAGTCAATGGAAGGAGAAGGGGGTTTTTGAATGGCTGACCGACGGGGCTCAAAGAGCGAGGAATATCGGGCGAATCGATGGCCATCTCCCAAAAAAACACAAGGGTGTGTATCCTTGATCGAAGTGGAGAAAAAGTCGTGAAGGGTTTGACATGAAATGGTGCAAGACAGAGCCTCGACAAATCGACAAAGATGGGCGAAAACCAATGTCTGACACGGCATACATGGGGAGAGACGACCAGTTGACCGAGGTCAACTAGGGTTAACACCTGGTTGGTCCACGTGGACCAACCAGGAAAAATCCCTGGAAAATACTTTGTAAATTCACTTAAAAATAAAAAATGAATTAATTAATTTTTGATTATGAAATAAAAAATGTTTATTATTTTATAAGGTATTTTATCGTGATTTTTAATTATTTTATGAGGTATAAAAATAAGAGTTGCCTTTTATAGGCTATATAGGTATATACAACTATATATTTTAATATTTTATTTTTATTTTGTGTATTTAATTTATTTATTTTTGTTTATTACTTTATAAATTTATAAAGTATTTTTATACACTTAATATTTTTATTTTATTTTTCTGAAGTGTTTTGGATATTTAATAAAATAGAAGTATTAAAAAAATAGGTATGTATACATGTATTATACCTATGTAATATATATGTATTTTATTTTTGTATTTTCATGAGGTTTTTATTCTGATTTTAATATACAAATAAATTATAAATAATATTTACAAAATTATAAAAATATAAAATTGTAAAAATAATGAATAATAAATAAAATGAATATTTTAATATGTACAAGTATACAATAGGGGTCCAAAACTCAACTTTCAAACCGTAACTCCAAAAAATACGAAACTCCATTAAATAACTTATTTGAAACTATATACAATTAAAGGTAAGTTTGGTACATTTCGAATTTTTATTTGCAAGATACATGTCTGGGAAGTTAGGATTCGGGAATCTTATTTAGATCATAACTTTTCATCTGTACATTATTTTTATGTGAAATCAATTTTATATTTTTCTATATTTAATTATCTACAACTTTCATGTACAAAGTTTCTTTATTTGAAGTATAACGAGTGGAACCAAAAATAGGTCCCAAAATGAACAAAGGATGGATAAAATGAATAGGTATCTGGCCCTTATCTCCCCCTACTTTATTCCTTGTCGACCTATTCATCGAGATGTCTAGGTCTCGAGGTTTCGGGTCATAAAATATTTACAATATTTTATTCTTTTTCTTTTCTTTTATTTATTCTATAATTTTGGCTTTAAATACAGTATTTTATACACTATTTACATGCACTTGCATGAATGCTAAGATGCGGGAATTAAGGGTATTTACACGCATTTGTCAGGGTTTTTGAGGCCAAAATGATAGAATAAAGATGATGAAATGTAGCTTCATCACCTCCCCACCGTTGGATCGGGGCGGAGCTCCAGAACGTACAGTAGCCTTTGGATCGCACCAAGTCGCCACCGTCAGATCTTCAACCGAAGATCTAATCATCGCCGTCCAACGCAAAGCGTCATCGACTGTTCAGATCGCGCCACGTGTCAAGTGGCATCGTCATCGCCGTTGGATCGTGCGCATAGAGGTATTTTGCACTTCCACCCGCGCGCCATTTTGTATTTATTTTTAGTCTATAAACTTTTGTTTATAGTGTAAAAACTTTTGTAATATTTGCATCTAGTCCCTCGTACTTCCATTATTCGCACTTAGGTTCTATCCACGTCACCTCACGTGCCTGTGTGCGTGAGGGGGCTGGGTATTTTGCACAGGACCCCTTGCAGGTTTAGGTATTTCGTCCTAGTCCAGGAATTTTGATATTAAGTGTAATATGTTTTTATTACTTGCATTCTTGCCCCTGGAGTTTTGTAATATTGCATTCATACCCCTGCCAGGTCACGTGTGTATACGCGTGGGCTTGGTGATTTTGCAGCAAACCTCCTTAGGGTTTGGGAATTTGTAATCAATCCAGGAACTTCATTTATTAGTTATATATTTTGCGTGAAAATTGCACTTTGGCCCCTGGATGTTTGCTTATTTGCACTTATGCCCTTGCTAGTAGTGTAGTTTTTTGATGTTGTATCTATTTATTTCATGCATCTATAAATTGCTAAAAATCACCCAAAAATTAGTTTAAGCTCTTGTTTACTTTCTCATTCACTACATATTTTTGTATTGCATTTTTATTGCATTTTCATAATTATTAAAAATAAAAAACATGCATTTTCAGCACTGTTTACATTAGAAAATCGATAAAAATTATAATAATGTTTTGAAAAATTCCAAAAAAAATATTTTGTGTGTTTTATCATCTTTTAGTGTCAATCCAAAAATCATTAAAAATTTCAAAAAAACCTTAAAAAATTAGAAAACTCTAAAAAATTTCATAAAAATCTAAAAAATTCTAGAAAAATCTTAAAAATGCAAACTAAGTTTCTATAGTTTCCTTATCTTATTAACTTTATTTTAAAATTAATTTGAGGTATTTTGGATACTGTTTGCTATTTTTATCCCTCATTTTAATTTCGGCCAGAAGCATAGCTAATTGTTTTCTAGTATTTTTGATTTTAAAAATACCAAAAACATTTAGAAAAATATCTAAAAATCACAAAAACATCTTAAATATATAAAAAGACCCAAAACATTTTATTCCCTGATTTTTGAGCAGTTTTACCTATATATATATATATCTCCTCTCTCTTGTATACATACATTCTTTATATAGCTACATATGTATTAAATAAAAAAGAAAATATAAAAATACAAAATATAAAAAGAAAATATAAAATCAGTAAATTCAAAATCAAAATATAAAAAGATAAAACCAAAAATTAAATAAAAAAATATAAAATTAAAAACCCATAAAAAATTACATATTTGTAGACACTTAATCACATCACACTCTTTGCACTTGCTTGATCTATCCTGTGTTCTCCCTGTGATCGACACTCTACACATACTTGCACTATACGCATTTTATGTAGAGTTAATAATAAATTTTAACTCCACTTTTGCTTGTCATTGTTTGATTTCATATCGTGGGTTAATTGTTGATTAACTAGGGACTTTGAGCGGTCAACACACCGACTGCGGTTTCGCCTTGTGAAACCGTACGACCCTCGGATTTCCTGGGTTATCAACAGCCCAAAGTGACCTATGTCTCAACTCAACAGGTAAATGGCAGGGCTTGCCTTAAATGAGGCGAAAGGGAGATCGATGAATACCCATTCATCACTCTTTATTCTTATATTTTAGCTACAAAAACCTTTGCAAATGCATGTATATTCATGTAGATACAAATAATTATCAAAAGCATGCATTGTATAAAGTTTAATAATTAGCATATTTTTGTGCAAAAATAAAAGAATAAAGAGTAAAAAGAAAATGAAGGAAATATTTAGAATAAATATTGGGCAACCTAACCCAAGGGAGGGCTCAGCATGGGCCTGACCGCATAAAAACCAAAGTAGAGGGAGATAGGAGCTCATGTGTGTAAATATTTATGTAAATAAAATAAAAGTATTTTCCTCACAAAAATAGACTCAAATTGGATTGTAAATATTTGTATATATTTATAAACATAAAATCAAGATAAAAATATAAAAATTAAAAAGAAAACAAACAAAAGCATCACCTTGTATATAGTCATCATGTATATAAGACATCCATCTTTATATTTATTTAGCCTTATAAATAGATAAAATTAATTTCCAAAATTTTTGTAAATATTCCATCTTTTATGTTGTAAATAAATTAAATTAAAACAATTAAAATAAAAACAAATTAAAAAGAATAAATTAAAAACACAAAAATACTTTGTAAATATACCATGTGTATATATGTAGGGGTGCTAATCGAATCGAATATACTCGAATCCACTTAGATTCAGATTCAATTCATTATCAAATTTTCGAATCCGAATTCGAACCGAATATTAAACGAATTTTTAATCTCAATTCAAATTCAATTCGTTTGGAGTTTCGAATATTCAAATTCAATTCATTTTATATCGAATTAAAATTTTTTTTAATAATTTAACTAATAATAAAAATTTTATATTAATAATATTTAAAGTTTCAAAGAATTGAATAGACTTTGTGATACTAATTTGTGAAAAAATAATTGAGATAAATGAAAAATCTTTTAACATAAATGGTAAAATTCAATAGATAATATAAATTACATTAAAGTACCTAAAATATGTTGTTCGTCTATGTCTGTTGCATTGCTCATTTGCTCTTTTTATATCTATGTTGAATTGAATATATAAAGAAAAATAATTATTGATATCTTGAGAAAACATTAATACTCTTTTTGTACCTGTAATGCAAATTCAATCAATGCATCTCCACCTTTCAAATGACACTCCATAAACTTTCTCATTCTCTTTGATAAATGGTTCATAAATCATTGATATTTTCTTTCTATCAATCTTATTCATTATTTCAGGAATCGATTTTTCTATTTCTTTACCCTTTTCATCCACTTTTTCATTAATATCATCATCATGCCCAATGACCCTCTCATGGTCACTATATTGAGAAGATGGTATGTTTGAATAAAACTTCTAAAAACAAAATGAAAACACATATACAAAACTATATTTTAAATTCCATATCAATATAGGAATACAAGATATAGATTAATAGATATACATGTCAAAATAATAACCGGAAGATTGTCTTCCACGTTTCTCTGAAGAATTCCCATATCCTCCCTCCCATTGTGACCTATCTCCGTGATATCTAAGAAAAAACGAATCACTAAATTCCATCAGAACCATAAAAGGTCGATATCAACTAACTTATGGAGTTGAATCCAACATCTAAGGTATATAAAAACCGGCAGATCGGGCTGAGAGCTCAGTTGGTATTGCTCTGATTTTCAATTTTCTAATATGCAATATTTTTTCTATATCAAGCATGAACAATTCATACTTACCTCATTTCAATGCACTCATATGGGGGCATAGTTGGGCTTATTAAAGATTATGATGATGTTTCCTTCTTGATAACCTAACCCCCTTGTAAATTTTATGAGAAATGGAATTTATTTGCAGCTATGATCTTTTGCACATTTAGTTATTCAGGCAAAGCTCAAAATCCATGAAATCTATTCATACCATAATTGTCTCTAAGATATTATTTGTATTCAAATTCGTGGTTGTCCTTATCATAAGATTCGGATATTATGATGGATGGGAGGATTAAGAGTGTGATTAAGGAAAAGATTGTTAGAAATTTGAAATATATGACCTCAGGATGATTTTTAAAAATTTAGTATGTGTTCATTTGCAGATGATGTATTTAGAATCACATAAATTATTTGGATAGAACTTAAAACTTAAGATTTTAAGGTAAAAAGGGGTGTGTGGTAATACCGGCGGCTGTGTGGGTGATGGAGAGATGCTGTCGATGTTGCTGAGTCTAGAATCGATGTTGTCGACGATGGGGGAGAGCGGGAGCTGGTGGTGGGGATGTCTACTGGAAGGGTTGTGTTGTTAGTGGTGGAAGCGAGCAGGAGAAGGGACTGGAGACGACGACGATGGATAGAACGAGCATGAGTTGGAGGCTAGAGTCGGTGGCATTGGAGAGAGAGAGCATGAGCGGGAGGCTAGAGCCAGCAACACTGGAGAGAGAGAGAGAGAGAGCAAGAGCGAGAGGTTGGAGCTGGCGGTATTGGAGAGTAGAAGCAAATGTTAGGCTTTTTTCTCATGAGTGATGAGGGGAGAGAGAGAATTTAGGGGAGTAAAGAGGGGGTATGGTGCATGCAATGAACATCCTAAAATTGGGATGTTTAGAATAAGATGATGAAAAATTAACTTGTGTATCATGTGTGAGGATTTTACAAAATATATACTACATTTATTTACATATATATAATGCTTCTTACAATATCATATATGTGTGTGTATCGAATCGAATCGAATTGTTATCGAACGAATCCAAGTGAATTCAAATTCGATTCATTTGGGAATCGAATCCAAAAGTTAAATTCAAATTCAGTTCATTTGATTTCGAATCGAACTTTTTTCGAATTTTCATCGAACGAATCCTAATCGAATTCGAATGATTCAATTCAATTAGCAGCCCTATATATATGTACATATCTATTTATTTCACCTATGTATATAAATAATAAAAATAAAATAAAAATATCTTTTTATTCCTAATTTTATGATATAAATAAATAAAATATAAATGGGAATAAAAATGCACAAAAATAACAAATTACAAATAAAAAATTAAAAATACATATTGTACATATACCTATGTATAGCTATATATTGTAAATACCTTATTTTTATTTTGAAAAATTAATTAAAAATCACCAAAAAATAGAAAAAATTAAAACAAAAACATTTCATGTTTTGACTTTTTAATAATTATGCCATTTTATATTTATAAATGATTTTTCAAATCATTTCCATGTGGCAGCTCCTCATTGGTCCACGGAGGTGTTGACCTCCGGTCAACTCCCTCCGCAGACCTTCTTCTCCAGCGGATCTCGCGCCCGACCCGACTTCTCCTCTTTTTCCGCGCTCGATCCGCTCGCCATCTCCGCAAACCCCGGGTCCTGCTTCTTCTCCTTGCATCCGACATCCTCGCCGGAGCCCTTGCCTCGGGATCCGCGCCTTCCATTGCCCTACCCGACCAACCCTAGTCGGACCTGCACCCATATATATGCCGAGCTCTGCCACCTTCATTCCCATCTTTGGCCACTCGATTCCACCTCCCGTGAGCTCCATTGCGTAGGCGAGAGTGACAGCTTGGCCCCCGTGGTGTCGAAGCGAGGAGAGGACACGAGACCACTGATCCGGCGAAGCTTCGCCGCCTTGCTCCACCACCAGCAGGAGCTCGAGCCTCGGAGGGAGACGCTCCTCGAGGCGAAGACCCAGAGCATCCTTAGCTCGTCCCCAGTCTCACCATCCACCCAAGTAGCCCCGTCGTTCCTTCTTTTTCTTGAATTTTCCATTTCGCCCCAATTCGCTGCTCCGCCGTGTTACACTGATTCCGGCCACTCCATAGCTCTATTCGATCATCGGAATCCATATTCATCATCGCCTCCTTCCCGCGCACCTTCTCCATATCCCCATCCAACCCAGCTCGCACAGGAGCTGGGATTCGAGCTCCACCGTCCCCCCTTCGCCGGAGCTCGCCTATATCGCCGCACCGTTCACCGTCACCCCGCCTAACTGGGTTGAGGCATTTTGCCCTCGACCCGCGAGTCTTCTGGTCATCTTTGCAGGTACTACCCAGCCCATCTGAGGGTTTGGGCCATTCGGGCCAGGAGCCTCGCCTCCGCCGACCTCGCCGGAGCTCCCCAGAGCTCGGCTGGGCCATCGGAGGCCATCAGCAGCTGCGGAGCACCACGCCGGAGCTTCTCCGATCTTCAGGCGCAACAGGGGAGGTCAGGAGCGCACGCACTGGGCCGGCGAACTTTGCCGGCCACCTGTTCTTCCTCGACCTTCAGCCGCCGTCCGATCAGCCCTCCCGCTCCAGTTGTCATCTGGACCGTCCGTTCCAGGAGCCGCATTCACCGTCAGATCTGAGGAGGACCGATCCCAGCCGCCCGATGCGCGAGGGTTTGGCCACTGACGTCCTTGATCGTTAGATCAGACACGTGGCCACGTCCCCGCCGTTGGATTTCCCCCTGGAGCGCAGCGTTGGACCCCCAGTCGCCCACCACCGTCCGATCACACACGTGGCATCCATCCTGCGGTCCGCATTAATAAAGGGTAAACTACGCTTAGGCCCTTCTGTTTATTGCATTTCGTAGTTAGTCCTGTAAATACGTAATATAGTTGTTTAGTTTTTGGGATATTTGCATCGAGGACCCTGTGCTTAGTTTTATTTGCATTTATGCCTCTGTGTATGGTCTGACACGTGCATCGACACGTGAGTTTTTGGCTTATTTACATATCATACCCCTGTAGTTCTGGATGTTAATGAATGAATGAAAGTTTGTGTTTATTTGCAATTATACCCCTGTGCGTGAAACATTTGAGCATGTGCGGGATTTTTGGGTTATTTGCAGATAAGCCCCTGGACTTTTGGTACTTGTTACCAAATAGCCCTCGGGACTTATTTTCATTACATTTGGGTCCCTGAGTGCCCCAGGCAAGCGCGTAGCGTGTGTTTTGCTGGGTTAATTGCACCAGACCCCCAGACTTCCGGGTATTTGCACTTTGGTCCTTGTGCACAATGCCCCTTCTTTATTTTTGAATAAAATAGCAAATTACCTCCAAATCCAACGAAAATTGGACACATGGCTCCTGCCATAGTGTAAAATTTTCAAGGATTTTTGGAGACATTTCTGAGTTGATTTGATATTTTAAAAAATCAAAAACCTTCATTTTTTCTATTGTCTAACTTTAAAAACCCCAAAAAAATATTAAATAGTGTCTAAAAATTACAAAAAAATTGTCTACTGTCTATTTTGTTGTGCTTGATTTTCTAGCCAATTTTGGCTACTTTTTATTACTGAAAACCACTAAAAATTAAAAAACACTTAAAAACTTATAAAAATTCTAAAAATTAAACCAAAAATCCAAAAATAATAATATAGGTGCCTAAATTTTCCTTGTGTTATCCTCTTTACAGGAAAATTACCTCCCAGCTAATTTGGGGCTTCTAGATATTTTATCTAGGTCCTTTTAGCTCGGCTGGACAATACCTCTCATTTCAGTCCTTGTTTGATTTTTAGCAAATTAAATAGACATCAGAAAAAACCCAAAAATTCACCAAAAACACTAAAAATTATAAAACACATAAAAATATTTTTGTTAGAATTTTTGGTTGATTTTCAGTGCTTTTAATAAATTGTTGAAGTGTGTAGTTTCCTTGCTTTTCTTATTTTCTTAATATCTTGAAAATTCAAAAAAATATAAAAACCCTTAAAAACCACCAAAAATATCTTCTCTTCTCTGATTGACTACTTCGTAGGTCGTGAGGCCAATCCGTGCTCCTTGTGTTCGACCCTGGTCGCTATACCAGGTTAATAAAATAGCCAGGACCGCTATCGTGTGTTTGATTGATTTTATTTCTGATTGCTGGTCTGATTTATTTTTCTTGATTGACCGAATACTTTCTCTCGATCCGGGTCGCAACGACCCTCGAGTGATCTTAGATTTTATCCCGGATTGATTGAGCGGATTTTTCGGTCGTCAGAGATGTACCCAAAGGAGTCTTGAAAGACGTCCTATATGCCCACAAGACCGAGTCCAAAAGCTGTGACCAATCCTTTCGATCAGGGCGGACGAATATCTGTAATATAGTCTTCATCTCCCTGTTCGACACTTCAGCAAGACCATTCGTCTGAGGGTGGTATGGAGTGGCTACTCAATGGTCTATGCTGAACTTGCTAGCAAGGGCCTTTACCTTGTCGTTGACGAAATGAGACCCCCTGTCAGATATCAACACTCGAGGTACCCCGAACCATGAAATGATATTCTTCCTCAAAAATTTGCAAACAGTCCTAGCATCTGCGGTTCGGGCGGGGATGGCCTCAACCCAACGACTCACATAATCTACGACCAACAGAATGTACTCAAATCTCTGACTCCTAAGGAATGGACCCATGAAATCGATGCCCCATGCGTCAAAAACCTCATAGAAGTGAATGGGCTGCATCGACATCATATCACACTGTCCACAAGTACCCATCCTCTGACAGTCAATACACCTCTTCACGAACTCATCAGAGTCCTTGAAGAGAGTAGGCCACCATAGGCCGGATTGGAGAACTTTCTGTGTCGTTCTCTTCCCAGAGTGATGTCCTCTTGCCTCAAGCTTGTGGCAGTAAGTAAGGACGCTGTGGTGCTCCTCCTGAGTATATACCGACGCCAGATACTATCCCCTCCTTCATGATAAAGGACAGGATCCTCCTAATGGTAAAACTTGGCCTTCGCGAGGAAGGTCTCAAGTTTCTGCCTGGGCCAATCTTGTGGAACTTTCTTGGCAACAAGATAGTTCACAATATCAGCATACCATGGAAGAGAGGCGATAGCAAGGATTGCCTCATCTAGGAAGGTCTCACATATAGGCTCAGTCTGCTCAGAATCCTCAAGATACTCCAATCAGGAGAGATGATCCGCCACCACATTCTTGACTCCAGGCTTATCCTTAATCTCTATATCAAACTCCTAGAGTAGAAGGATCCATCTGGTCAATCTGGCTTTGGCATCCTTCTTTACCATGAGGTACCTGATGGCGGTATGATCAGTATAGATGGTCACTCTAGATCCAATGATGTAAGATCTGAACTTATCTAGGGCGAAAACTACGGCTAGCATCTCCTTCTCAATGACGGTATAGTTCCACTGCACGACATCCAATGTACGGCTAGCGTAGTGAATAGCAAAGGGGACTCTATCCCTCCTCTGTCCCAGCACGACCCCTACGGCAAAATCGGAGGCATCCATCATGATCTCGAATGGGAGAGACCAATCAGGCGGCTGGAGAACAGGAGCCTCTACAGTACGACTCTTGAGAGTCTCAAACGACAATAAACACTTATTATCAACAAGGAACTCGGTGTCTTTCGTCAACAGATCAGTCAACGGTCGGGCAATCCTACTGAAATCATGAATGAAGTGCTTGTAGAAACCAACGTTCCCCAGAAAAGACCGTAACTACCGCAAGTTGGACGGTGGATTGAGTTTTCTAATGACATCCACCTTGGCCGGATCAACCTCCATGCCCTGTTGGAGATGATATCACCAAGCACCGTCCCCTGAGTCACCATGAAGTGACTCTTCTCCCAAGAAAACACAAGGTGAACCTCAATGCATCGCTGAAGGACTCGGTCTAGGCAGTAAAGACAAGAATCGAATCCGTCGTCGTAGACCGAGAAATCATCCATGAAGACCTCCAAGCACTCCCCACCATGTCCGAAAAGATGGACAACATGCATCTGTGGAATGTCGCCGGAGCATTGCACACCAAATGGCATGCGTCTGAAAGCATATGTCCCGAAGGGACAGGTGAAGGTGGTCTTGTCTTGGTTCTCGGGCGCAATGGTCACCTGATTATAGCCGGAGTACCCTTCTAAGAAACAGTAATGGCTCTTCCCTGCCAGCCTCTCAATAATTTTATCAATAAAGGGCAGGGGGAAATGATCCTTCTTGGTGGTATGGTTCAATCGTCTGTAGTTCACACAGACCCGCCAAGAAGTGGGTACCCGGGTAGCGATCTCCTCTCCGGACTCACTAACAACTGTGGCGATGCCCATCTTCTTGGGCACCACATGCAACAGACTGACCCATTTGGAGTCGGAGATGGGGTAGATAAAATCGGCGCTCCACCATTTCGAGATCTCCTTCATGACAACATCTTAAAGATTCGGGTTCAGCCGCCGCTGGAACTCACACGAGGGCTTCGCCTCCTCCTAGAGATAGATATGGTGGGAGCACATGGCCGGACTTATCCCATGGAGATCGGCTACACTCCATCCAATCGCTTTGCGGTTCTTTTCAAGAACCCCCATCAGACGGGATTCCTTCTCTCCAATCAAATCAGCGGAGATAATGACTGGGTACATCTCATGCTCACCCGCAAGGAACCTATACTTCAGCGACGACGGTAGCGACTTCAGCTCTAGATAAGTAGGTGCTGGAGGATCTGGCCTCTGAAAAGTCTGAGTGAATGCTGCCAAATCTGCATGGGAGAACGAGAACTCTCGCTCACAATCTGAATCTAGCGAAGGCTGCTCTGCTAGACTGTCTCTGCTCTGTATGGAATCAACCTCCTCCCTAGCTGTAGGCTCAGTAGAAGTCAGACACGATATCAAATCATCAAGCTCTGCCCAATCAATATCTGACTCTGAGGGATCTGTTAGCAATGTGAGCCACGGGAGAACCATTTCTGTGATAAATGTTATTGTAATGAATAAATTATTAATAAAAGTTATTGATTATTTTTCACTCCCTTTCTGAGATTAACGAATGAATGCACTATAGGGTCCCTCTGTACATTAAGGGTTATGTACCATGGCCAACTTGATGATCATATAGCTGTTGATTCATTGGATGAATCATAGAGGTTGATGCTTGGATGAATATCTAAGGAGTTAGATAGAGGACTCATCAAGCATCATCAAATGATTATTAAGTGATGATCTCCAGTCTGAGTAGGAGATGGCAATCCTATCTCATATGGCTAATATCTGACTTACCTCTTGATGCGGGTCCTCTGCATGGGAATGGTGATTCAGAGGTGTCAGGTTAGTCGAGTCAATGGGTTGACTTAACGGGATCGAGATAACCAAAGACCTACGTTGAATACTGTCACAACATAGGCATGCATCCTCTGACCGGAGACAGATGTATTGCTATATGTCTGAGTATGTACATTTGGCAGACCAATAGGTTGATGACCTAACCGAGTTCTATATACCGACGAGCTGGTGTGCATGTAAGGACATATGAGTAATACGATCTCTCAAAGGGATCATACAAGTTCACTTGTGAACCGGGAAACATGAGCTCACTCATGAGGTATTGGGACTGAACAAATTCCATGCATGGTCATCATGCTTTGGAAGCATGAGATGAATTTGAAGGTAAGATATATGCTTTGTGAAAGAATATGATCTATACCAAATCCCGATGACCAAGATTGAGAAACTTAAATGATCTAACCCTGAAGATGACAATGCAAAAGTGATCTTTATCTTCAGAATGATCATAAGTCTTCCAGTATGCAGGATGTGCAGGTATTGGGAATACCTGAGGGTGATTTGATCATATACGATTGTATAACCATGACGCTTCCATTCCCAGGGAGTGATGAAACAGTTTTGGATTTTAGTGACTCCTCTCACTAGAGAAGTGACCTAATCTTAGTCCATGAACTGGACATTGATCTGAATGAGATTCAGATGCAATGAGAAGATTAGGTTTACGGTCTTGATTTGATCAAGTATCAGTGGGAGATCCATGGGATCTGTATTTGAGATATGATCTCAACATCCAAGTCACTATACATGGAACAATACAATCGCCCTGTCCTTATCTCCAAGTATCTACGGAGAGATTGCATTATTCTTGAAGGGTTCAAGAATAATTTCATAAGATCTAAGCAATGAAGAAATCATGATTAAATGTGATTTAATCATCTTGAAGTATGAAGAAATCATCCAATATAATTAAATGTGATTTAATTATTATGGATAAGAATAATGTGGATAGAAATATCCAATTATTCATAATATATTATAAATGTGATTTATAATGTATTAGAGAGAGGCAAATATAATTATATGTGTTGATTAATTATTATGTGTATTGGATACACATTGTGTAATTAATTGACAATGTAAATTATATGTTATTTTGGGTTGTGAATATGATTCACAATTTTTCCATGGCAAGATTGCAATATTCTCAAATATAATTGTGAATTATTTTTGAAGAATAAAACCCAACAAATTTGTTGCAAATAAATAAAGAGAGATTTCCATGGAGATATGCAATCTCATGAATTATCATGAGATTGCTCTCCCCATGGAAATAAGTGGGCACCACACCATTCCTAATAGGAATGTGTGGTCGTCCACATGGAAGGTGTATGGAGATGAAATCTCCATGCGCATTCTCTCCTTATTTATTGGGTTTGATTTAGGACTAATTTATATTTGATTTTGTCAAATATATTTTAATCCAAATTTGTTGTTTTTACAACAACAATCTTGACCATCGGATTGACATAAATCAATCTCATCCATTGATTTTACATGTCACATGGATTGACATCCATGGATCCCAAAACCCTATAAATAGAGAGGCATACCATGCTCTCTATTTACATGCATTCTTGGAGCTCTCTCTCTCTCTCTCTCTCTCTCTCTCTTTCTTCATACACGACAGCCCTCTCTCCCTCTAATATTGGTGGCCGTCCACCATACCCTAGAGGAGAGAATCGTCGATGCTCTCGCCACCGCGCCACCGCTTCGACGTTCTTCGGTTCTCCGTCTTCTTGGTGTGCTACGCCCACGAAGGAGACGTTCGATCTCGTGCGACGAGATCAGGAACAACTACGCTTGGATCAACTTCTTGGATTGCGAGGACAACACGGTTCATCCCCGCGCTCGCAAGCGGTCTCGCCGACGATCGGGCTTGAGACAGGAGGTCTCTTCTCTTAGAGACTTGATCAACCACGCTTCAAGAGGTATTGCATTATACTTGTTGTGGTTATAGATGAAACGATCTGAGAATGATTCTCGGATCATGTGGTTTCATCGAATAAAAATTTTAAATTCCGTTGCACCGAACAACTAGTGCGACTAGTCATTCTTCGTCGTATCCGATACGACGATCACACTTCCATGATGAGCTTGAGGATAATTCCATATCCTTCAAGTGGTATCAGAGCCTTAGGTCGACGGTTTCGAATATGATTCGAAAACTGAGGACGAATTGGGTTCGTTAAGGTCGTGAAAGTTTTTATCGCATTGGATTTGACAGATCTGTTTAGTAAATAATTTAGTCCATGTTTAAATTGTTTAAGAATGAATTATTTACTTAAATTTTGTTTCCCATTAAATAAGGAAACCATAGGATCTGAGTTTGCGTAAATCGGATTTCGTATGCTCGAGATATGGTTGTTTTAATGAACATATATGCACTGTTGCGGGAACAGTAGATTTTAACATGATTAAAGAGTTAATTACTGTTATCATTTGCCTCGAAATGTGTGAAACATCACTTGGCTTATGTCCTAAATCACCTTAGCAATCTTTAAAAATTGAGTTTGTCTAATTTGGATTTAAATTGATTGAGATATGGTAATTTTAGTGAGTAGAGGTCACTACTGAAATTACAGTCCAAATCTAGAATCAAGTGATTGTCAATTAGTGAAATCAATTGTTAATTTCGTGAAATAATCTTGAATAATATTTGTGAAATATTGGAAGATGATTATTTACCTAATTGACTTGGCCTCAACTAATTAATTGATTGGATGTGATCTAAATCATAATTGGAAATCACAATCTTCAAACTTGATGCTTGAATAGGATTTGGGAATTTATATAGCAAATTTCCTTATAATAAAAAATGTTTTGATTATTACTATATGGTACAATTTCAATTGAAAAACCGATGATCATCTCAAATACAAATTGATATATCTGGCATTATGTTTTCCCGAGGTGGATATGGTGTCTAGTCGGAGAGCATTGGGGTTGCGGGTTGCAACGTATGTGGTCCGTCCCACTCTCGTCGGTACTGGCCATGACAACGGGTAGGGACTGTATAATGTCGGAGAAAATCAAGGTGTATTTTCTAATTATTAAAATTCGAATTAACATGTATTTTGAGATATTACCATGGTCCATATATATTCAAGTAAAATAATCAAGTTTGAATGATTGAATTGGATAGATAATTAATTTAATATGATTAAATTGATTATGTCCAATTAAGACACTCTATTATGAATAGAGTTCTCACTTCCCTTGAAAGAATTAATTATATGAATATGATTCATAATAATTGATTAAAATTTGAATATGATATGGAGGATCACATAAGTGACATCCATGGTCTCCCGTCAAGGCGAAGGGTTCCGTCGCCAGGGATTGCATGTGGGAGACGCATGTCCGAAGTGACAGCTCCGGTATGCAAGCGCATCTGGATCGGGCTCGTCGCTTCTCGAAAGAGTAAGGACGTATGCATAGTGACCCCAATATCGGGTCCTCATATTATTGGGGCGATATGCGCATAGCGAGTTGTATTCCTGTTGACGGTTGGATCAATTAATGACGGGTCAACATCACCTTAGGGGTGGTGGGCCCGGGTATTAAAGACCGAATTGAGAAATGTAAGTTGGACTTGCAAAGAGGAATGTGTTCCCACTTCTCTTTATTGGAGTCATAGGTTCTCATATTATTGGGATATGACAAAGATAAGGAGGAGTTCCCAGTTCTTGCTTGAGATATATTGGTAAGTATATCTCTTACTTTGAAAGTGATTAAGGGAATAAACTTTCAAGATTGACAGAGCAAGAACATTTTGATTTAAAATGCCTTAATCACATCTTATAAATTTGAATATATATTTATATTCTAATATAGTGCATTCTTAATTTCAGAAAATGAAGTCTTTGAACCCACTTAGTAGGATTCTTGAGATCAACCAATTGACCGGCCCAAATTACTCGGATTGGATCCGTAATTTGGAGCTTGTTCTCTCTGCTGAGCGCATAAGTTATGTGCTCTCTGAGGACAAGCATGAGAACCCTAAATCCAAGGAAGAAAAAGCATTCAATGACAAGTATGATGAAGATCAAGTCTTGTCTAGATGCTATATCCTAGGTTCTCTCTCCAATGTTCTGCAGAAGCAACATGTGGAGATGAGTACCTGCCAGGAAATCATGCAGAATCTGAAGGATATGTTTGGTGACATTAACCGCACTCAGCGGTACAATATTATGAAAGACCTCATTCGCTGCAAGATGCAGGAAGGGACTTCGGTCCGTGAACATGTACTCAAAATGTTTGGGTACTTGTCGGAGCTGGAGACTCTTGGGGTAACGATGGATGCAGACATGCAAGCTGACTTAATTCTGCTGTCGTTGCCCAAGTCTTTCAATAACTTTGTAGTGTCATTCCACATGAACAAGTTGGAATTGACAAGTGCTGCTCTCCTTGCTGCATTAAAGTCTGCAAAAGACGTGATGAAGAAGGATGGTCCCACTGGCAGTGCAATGGTTGCACAGGTCAGAGGGAAGCACGGTCGGAAGCATGGTTCTCGGAAGGGCCCGAACCAGAAGATAAAGAAGAAGGAACAAAGTGTTAGCTCTTCTTTCAATGCATCCACTCTTATGGCGTCGAAGAAAACCGACGTTTGTCACCACTGTAAAAAGCCGAGGCATTGGAAGCGTAATTGCCCAGAATATCTGAAGTCCTCAAACAAAGGTAAAGCCCCAGCAGGTATGAAATCTACTTTCATCATTAAAACTAGCTTTCTCGTCAGACGAGAAGGAAGTTGGGTTGTAGATTCTGGTGCTTCTGTTCATGTATGCAATTTGTAACATCCAGGATCCGTTAAACCCGAACTCGACCCGATTAGGGTCCGATTAGCCCAATAAAGTTGATTGTCAATATTAGATAACCTAAAACGATCAAATGATCGTGAATTAAAAGTCGTTCGGTCGAAATCGACCCAAAATCGGTCGCATTGTAATGCATGCCGCGAAAAGTCGCGACGCGAATGCGGAAACCGTAAAACGAACCGAGACCGTCATTAGATCCGATTCGACGATACAAGACCAACGGAATTGATCGTTCGTCAATCGGAGGTCGTTTGATAATTTTAATTCGTAAAATTTAAACCTTAAACAAAAACCGTAATCCGAATATTTCGGGTATTCAAAACTCGACGAAAGTATATGAATATTATACTCAAATTGATCGTCGTCCCGAGACGATCAAAACGAGATATTATGCGTCAAAATCCGAGCTCCGATGCGCGATTACGGTTAACTTTAAGTTATATCAATTAAAAGGATATTTGTATAATAATAAAAAAATAAATTAATTAAAAACAGCAACAGTATCTACCTGGATTCCAGCCGTTAAAAGAGATTATATAATAGGAAATAGGAAGGTGCAAGGAAGCTTCCCTCCCCCTCTCCCTATAAATACCAAGCCCATACACCTTTCCTCTCACGTTTTTCTCCAAGCTCTCAAATCCTTCCCAGCCGAGAAGCCCTTGCAGCCCCTTCCAGTCTAATTGGAGCTCCCTGATATTGCTCCAGACAAACTTGAAGCTGTTGAAATCCTCTCCTCTATCTCCATAAATCTCAACGAAAGAGCAGGTCTTTCCTTTCTCTTTGCTCCCACCAATTTTTTCCCTTAAATTTCTTGCCATTCCTTTCAAAGAAATCCCCATTTGCAGGGTCTCTTGTGCAGTTGCTGGCAGCAACTTCTGGAGCTGATCTTGCATGCAATTGGATCTTCAAGATATTGAGGATTTAAAAGTACCTCCTTCCCCATCACTTGCTGCCATGCATGCTTATTTCACTTGATTATATTTACAATTCCTCTAAATTCCCTCCTTTTGCTGCCATGTAAGAGTGATTACACAATCAAAATTCTTGTTTCTTGAGAATCTTGGAACTTGGATATATATATATATATATATTATTACTGTTACTGTTCTCTTTATTCAGATTTTTAATCTAAAATAATAAATTCAACTTCAAGATTTTGATTTAACAAAAGACCTGCTACTGCTACTGTTACTGTTATCTTATCTGCTCTAGTCAGATTTTAATGTCAAATTATAAATTAAATTCAAAATTTTGATTTTAGCAGAAGTTCTGCTACTGTGTTCTGCTCTCTATTCAGATTTTTATCACAAATATACATTCAAAAATTTGACTTGGCAGAAGATCTGTTATTATTTTCTGCTCTATTCAGAATTTATTCCAATTCATAAATTTACAAATTTTTGCAGTTACGGGAATTGTGTTAAGGGCTAAATTCTTGCTATCTATCTATCTATCTGTCTATGTATATATATAAGCATCCATCGTGTTGGTATTAGAATGTAGTCAGATGAATTATAACGGCTTTAGATGAACCGATCTTTGCATTAAGCAGGAGGTTGTGATATTTATTATAAATATAATACTAGTTATATTATTGACAGAAGATAACAGGAAGTTGCAGAATGAAATAAAGGCTATTATGAGGCTTTTGGGAAATGCTTCTTTAAATATATGTATGTAGATATGCAGATATATATATATATATATATATATATATATATAGAGAGAGAGAGAGAGAGAGAGAGAGAGATAACCTTACATGACTCTTGTGGGTGGAGGATGGAGTGTCATGAGAAGAGTGCTATATAGAAATAAATTTCCATGAAGGGCATGTTGGATAATTATTAATGAGTTGCACTTGGTATATATATTAATTGAATAACTGGAATCAGAAAAATGATAAGCAACAATTGACACATCTTTTTACTCTTTATGTCAAGCAACTTAGAATATGGAAGATTTGAGGATTTTTGGTGTAAATTAAACTTCATTCAGATCTGTGTATTACTTCTAAAATCCATACTTCAAGAACTCAATAGTTGAGGTTTTTGTGCGAATTAAACACCGGAATTAGATCAGTCTTTGATTCTGAATTTCACAATATTAAGAAAAAAAAGATGAAATTCTAAGTGTTTTTTATACTAGTTGTTAATTTAACCTACTATATGAATACAACATATCATAATGACCAGATGGACTGTTCAAGTAGATCTGAAAAGCAAATCATATAAGGTTTGGGATTATAAATATATGATCAATGAACCTAGATAGTTAATAAGAATCAGTGACGAAAATGTATTTTTTTTAAAAAAATATCCTTTAGAATTATTCTGCTTTATTTGAATCACTATCAATAAGATAGTTGATCGACATGTCGAGATCTATTATATAGATCACATAAGAGATAAAGAAAGGATTGAGGATATTACATATGTATGGAGGTAAATTTGGGATGATAATGAATACAAATGATATGAAATGAGTTGAAAGTAAACATCTTTCAAATAAGTACTTGTTATAAAGCAGAATTTCATTCACCACCCCATCATTGTTTAGCATAAACAACCATTTTAGGTTCCTAATCAAATCTCACGACTTCTATCGTTGGATTGTGATTGTTGTGACACCTTAGTTTCATCTTTGGAATATCCAAGAAAATCCTTTCATATTAAAATAAGACTCTTCACAATAATTTATTCGAATTCATCTGGGATTTAAATTTATTAGTAATTGTTGGTTCTTAAAAGTGGTACTGTCAAATATTACGAATATGGGTTGTTACATTTGAGTGGCATTCATAAGTAATATCACATCCATAAGACTTTTATTAGTATCTGAGAAGCTCTAGTATTCAACTATCTCAAAATTTTGCTCTTAAACATAAATCTACCTTGCAACACCAATTTCTTTCTTAAGGATTATATATCAAGGTATGTAAACCCGAAATATGCAAATCTTTTAAACATAGCAGGGCTAAACATTCAAGTCTTGAATCAAAGATCTTGCCTTGACCAAAATAAGATTTTGAAATAATTACCTTATAGAAGAGAATTGAAATACACGAGTAACGACAATATTCAGACAATCGATCCTTGAACTATCATCTACTAATATAGATCACTATTGATAAGGTTATGATTCTTACGAATAAAAGACATAAATTATTATAGTCAACCGTAAGAAAAAGAGAAAGGATGAGGAATCAAGTAATGATAATATCAGTAAGGACTGCTAATAAAGTGCCAGTCAAGGTGACTTTTACACTTCACTGTGCGAGAGCGCGGTGACTCTCAACTGGGCGGGAGATAGGAAGCCCAGTTTGGGCAGCGGCCACCATGTGCGCGGGTCTAGGATCCCAGTCCCCCTTCGGTTTTTAACGTGAGCTCACAGTGTTTTTACGCCTCGTTGGGATCCCGACTTTAGACCAGTTACGCTGACCTGTTGTTTAGGATACCCAGGCGGGGGATCCTTGGTTTTCAGTTTTACGTACGAGCTCTGTTGCCCGTTACCGGTCGGGCTGTTTCTAGAGCGACTCTCCGGGAAGTCCCTCTCACCCGTCTCAGTGGCGTAGTTTGGGAGTAGATCTATCCCTCTATTGGACCGTCCTTCCAAGTAGGGGGCGAGACGGAAGGGCCCTTTTGTTGGCTTCTTCACCGCTTGAGTTTTTCTTCGCCAACAAACTTGGCGATGTTACATCCAAATCATCCATATCTATATCCACATCATCTAGAGTTACATTTAGGTTGTTGCACAGAGGTTTGAAGGGATTGATTTTACATCCAGATCATCCATTTCTATATCTACATCATATAGAGTTACATCTGAGATAGTTGCACTTGAGGTTTTAAGGGGATACAATTAAAGTTGAATAAATGGAAAAGACTATAATATAATTCGAAAACCCATTAAGCTAGTGGACGTGTTGGAAACTTAGTTAGGATGCATTATACAACACCGCATGCCTACGGAGGCACCCCAACCCTAAGACATTCCCCAAGTCTTAGAGTCATAGTGCGAGGTTTCACAAGAACCAAGACCACCGACTATCCACTAGACTTAAGAACTAAATAAATCATTATATCTTCTTATCTTATCTTTCCCATCATCAACATCCACAAAAATGACCTCTAAGTAATATGAGAATGAAATATACTTACTATGATCAATTAGTTATAAAATCAATATGCTTATGTGGGAATGTTGGGTTAATGGCTGATCGTGAGATGTGCTTACTAGAAATTTGGAAACCTTTTACATTTGCAAGTAGAAATAAATTTTAAATTTGAGTTGCTCATGCCTCTCTACTTGCTTTCTTTTGTAAATAATAAATGCCTGTTATTTATATATAAGTTTTTGGAGGTACCAGCAACCGCTGACGCCTCTTCTTTCCTAACATGTTTGGCAGGCAAACAACCTGCAGTTTAGTAGCAGTTCCGTAGCTATACATGCTTCCTGGAGATAAAGTATACACTAGACGGTATGATTTACTTTGTCTCGGTTTTTGTTCAATTTATAATGTATTATGTTTCTTTCTCTTCAATCAGATTTTGGGATATTGTATATACTGTCAAATTTTGGTGACAATTGTTCTATTAACTTGTGGTTATGATTATGAATGTCATGTGGAAAATTATCCGCGCGAAAAATTTCCCCGTACTTTCAGTTACTTAATGCGATAGTAATGAATGTTGTAACGTGAAATGTGTGATTAACGGGTACCCGGATCCTAGGTGGTTCACAGTTTGGTATCAGAGCAGGGGTACCCCGATACACACATTCGCAGTATTTTAATTCCGATCGCATTAAATTTTCAGATAGGACAGTCTTCCGACTTGTCGTGAGTCTGAGAAGGGAAATATGACATTCATATTCAATCACCACAACTGTCACCAATTTCATTAATTTTCATATTATATCCCAAGAAGAGAAAAAGCATATATCATATTATCTGCGAACCATAAATTTTTAAGACTAAAAATGGTTCTCATGCAGAGCCATGTCATCCTGATCAGACCAGGAGATGACTAACGAACTAGCACACATACTGACTACTCTTATCGACCTTTCCATGATCTATTTGATTCTGGTGTGACGCATTCTTTTCTTGCTTTGAGACTACTAGTTTCTTTAGGTAGAGTCACAGAGACTCTCTCTTCTCCATATCGCATCCAAGGGCCAGGTGGCCAGTTGTTTGTCATTTCCCTTATAGTCAGGCACTTGCTCATACTGATTGGTGGTCACGAGATGATCACAGATTCTCTACTTCTACAGCTTGATGAGTTCACTTTTGAGGGTACTATACGTGTCTCCACCATAGAGTACATCTCAGTGTTGCAAGCTCAACGACTTGTTGATCAGGGTTGTGATTCATACCTTGCATTTGTTCAAGAGGTATCTAATCAGGATCCGATGATACAAGACATCCAAGTAGTGTCAGAATATCCATATGTGTTTCCTGATGAGCTACCAAGATTACCTCCTAAGAGAGAGACCGAGTTCGAGATCACAATACTACCAGACACCCAGTCGATCTCGATGGCTCCTTACCGTATGGCACCAGTTGAGTTGCAGGAGTTGAAGGTGCAGCTACAGGAGTTACTTGACTTAGGATTCGTGAGGCCGAGCACTTCACCTTGGGGTGCTCCGATTCTATTTGTCAAGAAAGAAGGACGGATCCATGAGGTTATGCATCGAGTACATGCAGTTGAACAAGAGAACGGTGAAGAACCATTTTACTTTACCACGTATCGATGATTTATTCGATCAGCTCTAAGGATCTTCGGTATTCTCGAAGATCGATCTTCGCTCCGGCTATCATCAGCTGAGAATTCGCGAGTCGGATATTCCGAAGACAACCTTCAGGACTCGTTATGGACACTACGAGTTTGTGGTGATGCCGTTTGGGCTCACCAATGCAGCTGCGGCTTTCATGGATATAATGAACAGGATCTTCCGTCCATACTTGGACAAGTTTGTAGTGGTGTTCATAGATGATGTGCTCATATATTCACGAAATGTATGTGATCATGCAAATAATCTACGGATCCTCTTAGATACATTACGGGAGCACAAGCTATATGCTAAGTTGAGCAAGTGTGAGTTCTGGTTATCTCAGGTCTCATTTCTGGGGCATGTCATTTCTGGAGCAGGCATCGCAGTTGATCCTGCGAAGATTGAGGCAGTCATGTCTTGGGAGCAGCCCAAGATAGTTACTCATATTCGGAGTTTCCTCGGACTAGCGGGCTATTACAGACGCTTTGTCAATGGATTTTCACGCATCGTTCGTCCTTTGACACGATTGACGCATAAGGGAGTTCCATTCAATTGGGGTGATTCATGTGAGCAGGCCTTCCAGACACTGAAGGAGAGATTGACGACGACACCTATTCATGCTCTTCCTTCAGGCACTCAGGACTATGCGGTATACACAGATGCATCTGTAGAAGGTCTAGGAGCAATATTGATGCAAAGAGGACAGGTGATTGCTTACGCATCACGGCAGTTGAGACCGCACAAGCGGAACTACCCCACGGATGATTTGGAGTTGGCGACAATTGTATTTGCCTTGAAGATACAACGCCACTATCTTTATAGGGTGTGAATTTCGAGATTTTCACGGATCACAAGAGCCTAAAGTATATCTTTAATCAGAAAGAGCTGAATATGAGACAACGCAGATGGCTCGAGCTACTGAAGGATTATGATTGCACGATCTCTTACTATCCCGGTAAGGGAAATGTGGTAGCCGATGCACTTAGCAGGAGAGCACATGCTAAGGGTACGACAAACTGGCTATACACGTGGGATATGCTTGCATCTTTGACAGATTGGCATCCTCAGGAGAGCGCATCCATTTTTACTGACGTGCCTCCACGATTCAGTAGTTTGTGGTATCGCATTGTCAAAGGCCAGAAGACAGATCCTTGGATTCGAGACAGATACATGCGCACCGTCAAGGACGAAGTTGATGATTTTGTTGTAACAGAGTCTATTTTATGGAAGACAGGCCGAGTCATTGTGCACAACGATAAGCATTTACGTAGAGATATTCTTGATGAGTCACACAGTTCACGGTTATCGATCCATCCAGGTAGCACGAAGATGTACCGTGATCTGCGCAGACATTTCTGGTGGATGGAATGAAGCGCGATGTGGCGCTACATGTCAGCAGATGCATGACCTGTCAGATGGTCAAGGCCGAGCACAGGAGATCACCAGGATTATTGCAGTCTTTCCCCATTCCCGAGTGGAAGTGGGAGAGCATCTCTATGGATTTTGTCACAGGATTACCAAAGACACCGGGTGGTCATGATTCCATTTGGGTTGTTGTTGATAGGTTGACCAAGTCAGCTCATTTCATACCTGTCAACACGACTTACACTCCATCCAGATTGGCCAAGCCGTATGTGCAGAACATCATTATGTTACATGGTATGCCATGTGAGGTGGTGTCTGACAGAGATTCGAGATTTACATCACACTATTGGCATCAGTTCATGTCAGCACTACAGACAGAGTTGAAAATAAGTTCTGCATATAATCCACAGACAGATGGGCAGAGTGAGCGCACCATACAGACATTGTAGGATTTGCTCCGCGCATGAACTTTGGAGTGGAAAGGGTCCTGGAAAGACCATTTGCCTTTGGTGGAATTAATGTACAACAACAGCTATCACTCCAGTATTGGTATGGCACCATTCGAAGCCCTATACGGACAAAGATGCCTCACACCTCTCAGTTGGCGTGAGGTAGGCGATCATGCTTTATATTCCGTAGATCTCTTGGAGGAGACCGCGATAACTGTTGATCTTGTGAGACGGAGGCTTCTGACGGCACAAAGCCGCCAGAAGAGCTATGCAGACCGTCGGAGAAGAGATTTGGAGTTCCAGGTAATCCAATCTTTCCTCTTCATCCATTCAATTATAACATATGTATGACATCTAAATAATCACATACTAATGACATCCCTATAAATTACAGGTGGGAGATTGGGTATTTCTTCGTGTATCTCCCATGAAGGGAGTACAGAGATTTGGTGTTCGTGGCAAGCTGGCACCGCGATATGTGGGTCCATTTGAGATTCTTACAAGAGTGGGGAAGGTGGCCTACCGAGTAACCCTTCCTCCACATCTATCAGCGATGTCTTCCACATATCCAACCTGAGAAAGTATGTGCACGACCCTCGACACGTCATCAGCTACGAGAATCTTGACGTGGAGCCTGATTTGACATACGAGGAGAAGCCGGTACAGATACTTGACAGTGCTGTGAAGAAGCTTCACATCAAGGAGATTCCATTGGTCAAGGTGTTGTGGCACCGACATGGCATCGAGGAAGCGACGTGGGAGTCCAAAGCCAACATGCAGGCATGATACCCGCAGCTTTTCTAAATGTAACAATCAAAACAAGCTTTTGTAATTAAATATATGATGAAATATATGGCTTGTTTTTTCTTTGAGGTTTTTATGGGTTCAAAATCCTTTGAGGTTTTTATGGACATAGGAAATTCCAACAAGACACCTAATAGCCTTAACTCGAGTCTCGAGGACGAGACTCCCTTTGAGGTTTTTATAATTGTAACATCCGGGATCCGTTAAACCCGAACTCGACCCGATTAGGGTCCGATTAGCCCAATAAAGTTGATTGTCAATATTAGACAACCTAAAACGATCAAATGATCGTGAATCAAAAGTCGTTCGGGCGAAATCGACCCAAAATCGGTCGCATTGTAATGCATGCCGCGAAAAGTCGCGACGCGAATGCAGAAACCGTAAAACGAACCGAGACAGTCATTAGATCCGATTCGACGATACAAGACCAACGGAATTGACCGTTCGTCAATCAGAGGTCGTTTGATAATTTTAATTCGTAAAATTTAAACCTTAAACAAAAACCGTAATCCGAATATTTCGGGTATTCAAAACTCGACCGAAAGTATATGAATATTATACTCAAATTGATCGTCGTCCCGAGACGATCAAAACGAGATATTATGCGTCAAAATCCGAGCTCTGATGCGCGATTACGGTTAACTTTAAGTTATATCAATTAAAGGGATATTTGTATAATAATAAAAAAATAAATTAATTAAAAACAGCAACAGTATCTACCTGGATTCCAGTCGTTAAAAGAGATTATATAATAGGAAATAGGAAGGTGCAAGGAAGCTTCCCTCCCCCCTCTCCCTATAAATATCAAGCCCATACACCTTTCCTCTCACGTTTTTCTCCAAGCTCTCAAATCCTTCCCAGCCGAGAAGCCCTTGCAGCCCCTTCCAGTCTAATTGGAGCTCCCTGATATTGCTCCAGACAAACTTGAAGCTGCTGAAATCCTCTCCTCTATCTCCATAAATCTCAACGAAAGAGCAGATCTTTCCTTTCTCTTTGCTCCCACCAATTTTTTCCCTTAAATTTCTTGCCATTCCTTTCAAAGAAATCCCCATTTGCTGGATCTCTTGTGCAGTTGCTGGCAGCAACTTCTGGAGCTGATCTTGCATGCAATTGGATCTTCAAGATATTGAAGATTTAAAAGTACCTCCTTCCCCATCCCTTGCTGCCATGCATGCTTATTTCACTTGATTATATGTTCAATTCCTCTAAATTCCCTCCTTTTGCTGCCATGTATGAGTGGTTACACAATCAAAATTCTTGTTTCTTGAGAATCTTGGAACTTGGATATATATATATATTATTACTGCTACTGTTCTCTTTATTCAGATTTTTAATCTAAAATAATAAATTCAACTTCAAGATTTTGATTTAACAAAAGACCTGCTACTGTTACTGTTATCTTATCTGCTCTAGTCAGATTTTAATGTCAAATTATAAATTAAATTCAAAATTTTGATTTTAGCAGAAGTTCTGCTATTGTGTTCTACTCTCTATTCAGATTTTATCACAAATATACATTCAAAAATTTGACTTGGCAGAAGATCTGTTATTATTTTCTGCTCTATTCAGACTTCATTCCAATTCATAAATTTACAAATTTTTGCAGTTACGGGAATTGTGTTAAGGGCTAAATTCTTGCTATCTATCTATCTATCTGTCTTTGTATATATATAAGCATCCATCGTGTTGGTATTAGAATGTAGTCAGATGAATTATAACGGCTTTAGATGAACCGATCTTTGCATTAAGCAGGAGGTGGTGATATTTATTATAAATATAATACTAGTTATATTATTGACAGAAGATAACAGGAAGTTGCAGAATGAAATAAAGGCTATTATGAGGCTTTTGGGAAATGCTTCTTTAAATATATGTATGTAGATATGCAGATATATATATATATATAGAGAGAGAGAGAGAGAGAGAACCTTACATGACTCTTGTGGGTGGAGGATGGAGTGTCATGAGAAGAGTGCTATATAGAAATAAATTTCCATGAAGGGCATGTTGTATAATTATTAATGAGTTGCACTTGGTATATATATTAATTGAATAACTGGAATTAGAAAAATGATATGCAACAATTGACACATCTTTTTACTCTTTATGTCAAGCAACTTATAATCTAGAAGATTTGAGGATTTTTGGTGTAAATTAAACTTCATTCAGATCTGTGTATTAGTTCTAAAATCCATACTTCAAGAACTCAATAGTTGAGGTTTTTGTGCGAATTAAACACCGGAATTAGATCAGTCTTTGATTCTGAATTTCACAATATTAAGAAAAAAAGATGAAATTCTAAGTGTTTTTTTATACTAGTTGTTAATTTAACCTACTATATGAATACAACATATCACAATGACCAGATGGACTGTTCAAGTAGATCTGAAAAGCAAATCATATAAGGTTTGGGAGTATAAATATATGATCAATGAACCTAGATAGTTAATAAGAATCAATGACGAAAATGTATTTTTTTAAAAAAATATCCTTTAGAATTATTCTGCTTTATTTGAATCACTATCAATAAGATAGTTGATCGACATGTCGAGATCTATTATATAGATCACATAAGAGATAAAGAAAGGATTGAGGATATTATATATGTATGGAGGTAAATTTGGGATGATAATGAATACAAATGATATGAAATGAGTTGAAAGTAAACATCTTTCAAATAAGTACTTGTTATAAAGCAGAATTTCATTCACCACCCCATCATTGTTTAGCATAAACAACCATTTTAGGTTCCTAATCAAATCTCACGACTTCTATCATTGGATTGTGATTGTTGTGACTCCTTAGTTTCATCTTTGGAATATCCAAGAAAATCCTTTCATATTAAAATAAGACTCTTCATAATAATTTATTCGAATTCATCTGGGATTTAAATTTATTAGTAATTGTTGGTTCTTAAAAGTGATACTGTCAAATATTACGAATATGGGTTGTTACATTTGAGTGGCATTCGTAAGTAATATCACATCCATAAGACTTGTATTAGTATCTGAGAAGCTCCAGTATTCAACTATCTCCGAATTTTGCTCTTAAACATAAATCTACCTTGCAACACCAATTTCTTTCTTAAGGATTGTATATCAAGGTATGTAAACCCGAAATATGCAAATCTTTTAAACATAGCAGGGCTAAACATTCAAGTCTTGAATCAAAGATCTTGCCTTGACCAAAATAAGATTTTGAAATCATTACCTTATAGAAGAGAATTGAAATACACGAGTAACGACAATATTCAGACAATCGATCCTTGAACTATCATCTACTAATATAGATCACTATTGATAAGGTTGTGATTCTTACGAATAAAAGACATAAATCATTAGTCAACCGTAAGAAAAAGAGAAAGGATGAGGAATCAAGTAATGATAATATCAGTAAGGACTGCTAATAAAGTGCTGGTCAAGGTGACTTTTACACTTGACTGTGCGAGAGCGTGGTGACTCTCAACTGGGCGGGAGATAGGAAGCCCAGTTTAGGCAGCGGCCGCCAAGAGCGCGGGTCTAGGATCCCAGTCCCCCTTCGGTTTTTAACGTGAGCTCACAGTGTTTTTCGCCTCGTTGGGATCCCAACTTTAGACCAGTTACGCTGACCCGTTGTTTAGGATACCCAGGCGGGGGATCCTTGGTTTTCAGTTTTACGTACGAGCTCGGTTGCCCGTTACCGGTCGGGCTGTTTCTAGAGTGACTTTTCCGGGAAGTCCCTCTCACCCGTCTCAGTGGCGTAGTTTGGGAGTAGACCTATCCCTCTATTGGACCGTCCTTCCAATTAGGGGGCGAGACGGAAGAGCCCTTTTGTTGGCTTCTTCACCGCTTGAGTTTTTCTTCGCCAACAAACTTGGCGATGTTACATCCAAATCATCCATATCTATATCTACATCATCTAGAGTAACATTTAGGTTGTTGCACAGAGGTTTGAAGGGATTTATTTTACATCCAGATCATCCATTTCTATATCTACATCATATAGAGTTACATCTGAGATAGTTGCACTTGAGGTTTTAAGGGGTTACAATTAAAGTTGAATAAATGGAAAAGACTATAATCTAATTCGAAAACCCATTAAGCTAGTGGACGTGTTGGGAAGTTAGTTAGGATGCATTATACAACACCGCATGCCTACGAAGGCACCCCAACCCTAAGACATTCCCCAAGTCTTAGAGTCATAGTGTGAGGTTTCACAAGAACCAAGACCACAGACTATCCACTAGACTTAAGAACTAAATAAATCATTATATCTTCTTATCTTATCTTTCCCATCATCAACATCCACAAAAATGACCTCTAAGTAATATGAGAATGAAATATACTTACTATGATCAATTAGTTATAAAATCAATATGCTTATGTGGGAAATGTTGGGTTAATGACTGATCGTGAGATGTGCTTACTAGAAATTTGGAAACCTTTTACATTTGCAAGTAGAAATAAATTTTAAATTTGAGTTGCTCATGCCTCTCTACTTGCTTTCTTTTGTAAATAATAAATGCCTGTTATTTTTATACAAGTTTTTGGAGGTACCAGCAACCGCTGACGCCTCTTCTTTCCTAACGTGTTTGGCAGGCAAACAACCTGCAGTTTAGTAGCAGTTCCGTAGCTATACATGCTTCCTGGAGATAAAGTATACACTAGACGGTATGATTTACTTTGTCTCAGTTTTTGTTCAATTTATAATGTATTATGTTTCTTTCTCTTCAATCAGATTTTGGGATATTGTATATACTGTCAAATTTTGGTGACAATTGTTCTATTAACTTGTGGTTATGATTGTGAATGTCATGTGGAAAATTATCCGCGCGAAAAATTTCCCTGTACTTTCAGTTACTTAATGCGATAGTAATGAATGTTGTAACGTGAAATGTGTGATTAACGGGTACCCGGATCCTAGGGGGTTCACACAATTTTTTGCATTTGTTTCAGGAAACTAGAAGTCTTGAGGAAGGGGAGATAGTCCTCCAGATGGGATCTGATGCAAGTGTTGCAGCAGTCGCCGTCGGGACATGTCGACTATCATTATCTAGTGGTAGAGTCCTAATACCTAAAGAGTGTCTTTATGTACCTGAAGTTAGAAGGAATTTGATATATGTATCTAAACTAGTTAGAAGTGGATATTCATTCATGTTCTGTAATAAATTAGTCATAAATCATTATGATAAATATATTTTAGAGGGTATTTTAACTTCTGGAGGACTCTATGAATTGTGCATTAATGAGAACGTCATGAATGTTACAACCACTAATAAAAACCCTAAGAGATCCAGGGAGAATAAAAATCATTCAAATATGATTTGGCATCAAAGGCTTCGTCATTTGTCTGTTGATAGGATCAACAGATTGATAAAGGATGGACCTTTAGATTTCCTACAGGTTCAATCTTTGCCTACCTGTGAATATTGTATTCGAAGTAAAATGACTAGGATGCCTTTCCGTAACAAGGTTATAAGATGCGAAGGTATTATTGACCTAATACATACCGATGTCTGTGGTCCCTAGTACCGCGACTCGAAATGGATACCGATATTATTTGACATTTATCGATGACCATTCGCGATACGGGTTTATCTTCCTACTTAGTTCAAAGAATTCAAGGCTTTGGTTGAGAACTAAACCGATAGGAAGATTAAACGGATTCGATCTGATTGAGGTGGCGAGTACCTACCAGATGAATTCAAGGAATACCTTAAGGAGAATGGAATTGTTTCCAATCTCACTCCTCCTTGAACTCCCCAACTTAATGGTGTTGCTGAAAGACGCAACAGGACCATCATGGATATGGTCCGTTTAATGATGAGTAAAGCTCATTTACATCTTAGTTTCTGGGGATATGTAGTAGAGACTGCAATATATATCCTGAATAAGATTCCTAGCAAATCTGTACCTAAGACTCCTCATGAGCTCTGGTATGGAACCAAACCTAGTGTCAATCACTTGAGGGTTTGAGGTTGCTTGGTCCATGCGAAGAACATGGACGCAAGTAAGCTAGAATCTCGCACTCGTGAGTGTTGCTTCATTGGGTATGTTAAAGATGGTATTGGATACCAGCTTTATGACCCTGAGACCCAAAAGGTTTTTGTCTCTAGAGTTGTGAAGTTTATGGAGGATGATTTCCTTAAAGGTCAAGATAAAAATGAAGTAGAGGAACTCATTGAATCCCAAGAGGATTCTGAGCTTCCCAGACCAGAAACTGAAGAAGTAAATAAAGATGAAACACACATACCTCTTCGAAGGAGTTCGAGGGTGGTTGCACCACCTGAAAGGTATGGATTCCATGTGTCAAGTGAGACTGACATTGATCCTACTTCATTTGATGAAGCACTCGCGGATCAAGACATGGATAGATGGATGCTAGCAATGAAGTCAGAGATTGACTCCATGCATAAGAATGGTGTATGGACCCTAGAGGATCCACCTAAAGGGGTAAAACCTATTGGGTGTAAATGGATCTTCAAGAGAAAGAGGGGACCTGATGGGAAAGTAGAGACTTTCAAGGCACGGCTTGTAGCCAAGGGCTACACACTGAGAGAAGGCATCGATTACGATGAGACATTCTCTCCTGTGGCTATGCTTAAATCCATCAGAACATTGCTAGCTATAGCTGCATATCTTGACTACGACATCTGGAAGATGGACGTCAAGACGGCTTTCCGCAATGGATACCTCGAGGAGGATATCTACATGGAGCAACCCCAGGGCTTCATGCTAGAGGATGGTAAAGTATGCAAGCTGAAGAAATCCATCTATAGGCTAAGCAAGCCTCTCGTAGCTGGAACATCAGATTTGACGAAACCATAAAGAGTTATGATTTTGTGCAAAATCCTGATGAACCTTGTGTGTACAAGAAGCTTAGTGGGAGTGCCATTGTGTTCATCATGCTTTATGTAGATGACATCCTTATCATTGGGAATGATACAGGGATGATGACCAGTGTAAAGATTTGGCTGTTCCATACCTTTGAGATGAAAGATCTTGGAGAAGCCTCTTACATCTTAGGCATGAAGTTGTTCAGAAACTGAGAAAAGAGGATTTTGGGATTGTCACAACATGGATACATTAAGAAGATTCTTGAACGATTCCGTATGGATAGTTCTAAGAAAGGATTCCTACCCTTAAGACATGGTATCCACCTGTCTAAAGGAATGGCTCCTCAAATTGTTGAGGAAAAGAAGGCCATGGCTGGATGTCCTTATGCATCAGCTGTAGGAAGCTTAATGTATGCCATGATGTGCACTATGCCAGATATCTGCCATGCAATGGGAGTGGTAAGCCGTTACCAATCCTTCTATGGAGAGCAACACTGGAATGCAGTAAAGAACATATTTAAATATCTAAGACAGACGCAAGATTACATCTTGGTCTATGGAGATGGTGATCTCCAAGTCTTAGGGTATACAGATTCTGACTTCCAATCGGATGTAGATGATCGAAAGTCGACATCAGGGTTCGTGTTCTTGTTGAATGGTGGTGCTGTGAGTTGGAGAAGCAAGAAGCAGGACACTACTGCAGATTCGACAACAGAAGCCGAATACATTGCCGCATCGGATGCTGCACAGGAGGCGGTGTGGTTGCGCAAGTTCATCCTGGAGCTTGTCGTAGTTTCCTCTGATACTCCCATCCCGTTACTCTGCGATAACACGGGAGCCATTGCCCAGGCAAAGGAACCCAGATGGCATCAAAAGAGCAAGCACGTGGAAAGGAAATACCACATCATTCGGGAGATACAAAAGCGTGGTGACGTCATCATCACCAAGGTGGCCTCTGCCGACAACGTTGCTGATCCCCTTACCAAACCTCTGACACATAAGGTTTTTGACCAGCATGTAATGAGTATGGGTTTAAAGATTGTACCTTAATGGTTCTGAGGGCTAGTGGGAGATTGTTAGCAATGTAAGCCCCGGAAGAACCATTTCTGCGATAAATGTTATTGTAATGAATAAATTATCAATAAAAGTTATTGATTATTTTTCACCCCCTTTCTGAGATTAATGAATGAATGCAATATAAGGTCCCTCTGTACAATAAGGGTTACCATGGTCAACTTGATGATCATACAACTGTTGATTCATTGGATGAATTATAGAGGCTGATGCTTGGATGAATATCTAAGGAGTTAGATAGAGGACTCATCAAGCATCATCAAATGATTATTAAGTGATGATCTCCAGTCTGAGTAGGAGATGGCAATCCTATCTCATATGGTTGATATCTGACTTACCTCTTGATGCAGGTCCTCTGCATGGGAATAGTGATTCAGAGGTGTCAGGTTAGTTGAGTCAATGGGTTGACTTAACGAGATCGAGATAATCAAAGACCTACGTTGAATACTGTCACAACATAGGCATGCATCCTCTGACTGGAGACAGATGTATTGCTATATGTCTGAGTATGTACATTTGGCAGACCAATAGGTTGATGACCTAACCAAGGTCTATATACCGGCGATCTGGTGTGCATGTAAGGACATAGAGTAATACGATCTCTCAAAAGGATCATACAGGTTCACTTGTGAATCGGGAGACATGAGCTCACTCATGAGGTAATGGGACTGAACAAATTCCATGCATGGTCGTCATGCTTTGGAAGCATGACATGAATTTGAAGGTAAGATATATGCTTTGTGAAAGCATATGATCTATACCAAATCCCGATGACCAAGATTGAGAAACTTAAATGATCTAACCCTGAATAAGACAGTGCAAAAGTGATCTTTATCTTCAGAATGATCATAAGTCTTCTAGTATGCAGGATGTGCAGGTATTGGGAATACCTGAGGGTGATTTGATCATATACGATTGTATAACCATGACGCTTCCATTCCGAGGGAGTGATGAAACAGGTTTGGATTTTAGTGACTCCTCTCACTAGAGAAGTGACCTAATCTTAGTCCGTGAACTAGACATTGATCTGAATGAGATTCAGATGCAATGAGAAGATTAGGTTTACGGTCTTGATTTGATCAAGCATCAGTGGGAGGTCCATGGGATCTGGATTTGAGATATGATCTCAACATCCAAGTCACTATACGTGGAACAATACAATCGCCCTATCCTTATCTCCAAGTATCTGCGGAGAGATTGCATTATTCTTGAAGGGTTCAAGAATAATTCCATAAGATCTAAGAAATGAAGAAATCATGATTAAATGTGATTTAATCATCTTGAAGTATGAAGAAATCATCAAATATAATTAAATGTGATTTAATTATTATGGATAAGAATAATGTGGATAGAAATATCCAATTATTCATAATATATTATAAATGTGATTTATAATGTATTAGAGAGAGCCACATATAATTTATATGTGTTGATTAATTATTATGTCTATTGGATACACATTGTGTAATTAATTGACAATGTACATTATATGTTGTTTTGGATTGTGAATATGATTCATAATTTTTCCTTGACAAGATTGCAATATTCACAAATATAATTGTGAATTATTTTTGAAGAATAAAACCCAACAAATTTGTTGCAAATAAATAAAGAGAGATTTCCATGGAGATATACAATCTCATGAATTATCATGAGATTGCTCTCCCCATGGAAATAAGTGGGCGGCACACCATTCGTAATAGGAATGTGTGGCTGTCCACATGGAAGGTGCAAGGAGATGAAATCTCCATGCACATTCTCTCCTTATTTATTGGGTTTGATTTAGGACTAATTTATATTTGATTTTGTCAAATATATTTTAATCCAAATTTGTTGTTTTTACCAACAACAATCTTGACCATTGGATTGACATAAATCAATCTCATCCTTTGATTTTACATGTCACATGGATTGCGATCCATGCATCCCAAAACCCTATAAATAGAGAGGCATACCATGCTCTCTATTTACATGCATTCTTGGAGCTCTCTCTCTCTCTCTTTCTTCATACACGACAACCCTCTCTCCCTCTAATATTGGTATCCGTCCACCATACCCTAGAGGAGAGAATCGTCGACGCTCTCGCCGCCGCTTCGACGTTCTTCGGTTCTCCGTCTTCTTGGTGTGCTACGCCCACGAAGGAGACGTTCGATCTCGTGCGACGAGATCAAGAGAAACTACGCTTGGATCAACTTCTTGGATTGCGAGGACAACACGGTTCATCCCCGCGCTCGCAAGCAGTCTCGTCGACGATCGGACTTGAGACAGGAGGTCTCTTCTCTTAGAGACTTGATCAACCACGCTTCAAGAGGTATTGCATTATACTTGTTGTGGTTATAGATGAAACGATCTGAGAATGGTTCTTGGATCATGTGGTTTCATCGAATAAAAATTTTAAATTTCGCTGCACCGAACAGCTAGTGCGACTAGTCATTCATCGTCGTATCCGATACGACGATCACGCTTCCGTGATGCGCTTGAGGTTAATTCCATATCCTTCAGGATCTGTATCAGACTCACAAAAATCTACCTCGCGATTGGGAACCGACTCCGCTGCCTGAGATGTATCCTGGACCAGGAATGCGCTCTCCAAGCTCTCCTCTGCTAGAATCTCTGTGTCAATGAACTTTAAAGGTGAGAGGATGGCATGTGTGACTGGATCTGCCCAAACTGCCTCGTCATCTGTAATCAGAAAATCGCAGTCCTGGTGGATGTCTTTTCCTGCCTCTGTCATTTGCTCAAAATCTGAAGTCGGCCCTGAGCAGGCTGAATCTCTGGCTCTAGTATCCTCGACCGTCTCTATTTGTATATTGTCACCCTCAACACGAAATTACACCTTCCCGCTATCATGGTCGGACACTGCCTTGGTTGTGGCCAAGAACGGGCATCCTAAAATGATGGGTCACAGACTCAGGTATCTCCATGTCCAACACAACGAAGTCCATGGGGAATTTCAGGCCCTGAATCGTGACGACAACGCCCTTCAGCAACCCCTTCGGCCTCTTGACAAATCGATCAGTAAACTGAAGGACCTCCTGCTCTATCGGAGAGGGCCCAACTCGAAGCGGTCGAGAAGGGCTGCCGGAAGTAGGTTGATCGAAGAACCGCTGTCTAATAGAGTGCGGTCGAACCTCTGCTCATGTATGTGGCATCTGACATACGGGGCTCCTGCAGCTGGCCTCTTGGCTGGCAGACGCTTCTGAATCGCGAAACAAGTGCCACGAGTAAGCACATGGATCTCTGACTGATGGTTCCGCCTCTTCCTCCTAACTGTGGTCATGTCTCTGAGTGATCTCTGGAGTAGAGGTATGTGCTCCAAGGCCTCCTGTAGAGTCAGTTGTATGTGAAATCTATCTATCATCTGCTGGTTGAACTCTATCTGATGGTTCTTTTTTTAATTTTCTTTTTTCTGCCCCGTAGCCAAATGGAGTGCTCTGGGAAAGGGGACTACAGGGTCCTTCTCAGATGAAGTACTAAGAGAGGGTCTGGCATGCTCATGAACAACAGAATCCACACAAACATCATCAATCAACACATGTGGATCCGAAAACAACAAACCCTTTCCTTTATTTACAGAAATATCCTGAGATACATGTACAGAAGGAAAAAAACAGGACTAGCAGAACTGGAAATGGTGGCCTCAGTACCACCCTCAGCATCTGGACTCGCGGCATCAGTACCGTGCTCTGGCTCAGCAACTGTAATGGTGGCGTCAGTACCACCTCCTCCAACTGGTGAAGCGATGGCCTCAGTACCGTCGGCTGGATCAACATCCATGGTGGCATCAACACCACCGTCATCATCTCTCGTGGCATCAACACTGCTCTCCTCCTCGCCTGATGCTCTTGAAGTGGCGTGGGATCGTCGCTCAGATGAAGCATCGCCTGCTGGCATCCTACCGCTCCTAAGTGTAACAAAATCAGCATCAAACATGTATGCAGACATATCACCAAGTGAAGCACTAGGAGTGGTAATCTCAGTGAACTCTACCTGCTCACACTTCCTCTTGAGGTTGTTCAGGTTCGGCTCGATCTTGGCAGGGATGGCGACCTTCCCTCTCACTATCTCCCGCATCTCCTGGCAGAACTCATCCATCTCCCGTCGAAAAGTAGCCTGCTGCTCGGTCATGAGGCGGGCTAGATCATCCAAGGCGGGGTTCTCATAGGTCAGCCCATGAGAACTTGACGAGTGGCCTCGCTGGTAGTGAGGTTGCTGCTGTTGGTAAGGGTGAGAAGGGTACTGCTGATGATACTGCTGCTGTTGAGGTTGCTCTCGCCTCCAAGACTATCCCTGCTGATAGGGACGAGGACCATACTGCTCTCGCCGGGATGGCTGATGCTGGTGTACTGGGGGCTGGGGATGCTGGTGTTGCTCACGCTGCTGGCCGTACTGGCCACCCTGAATTGGAGGCTGCTGCTGGGAACTGGTGCCTCCGGTCGACCAGCAAAATCCGAGATGGTCTCGTCGGATACCGGGCTGGGATTGGTCGTACCAAATCCCGTTGACATCCATCAACGGCTCCGTCTCTTAGGTGGGTGGAGTGAGTACTACCAGGGGCTGATCCGACTGGTAGACCACTATCTGAGTGTCCTAGGATGGTAGTGGCTGGTAAAACTGCGGTGACTGATGGTACGACTCCGCATGTACAAGGTGAACTTGTGGCTGACTGTAGTGCTGGGACGAGCTACCACTGGTTCTCGGATCTCCTCGTGACCGAAGATGGGGCTGAGAAGCCGTCTGTGCCTCCTGGAGACACATGAGCTGTGTCTTCAGGTCACTCAGCGTCTGTGCCATCTGATCCATCTGCGATATGCCCTGGCACTGCTTCTTCTCGATCAACTCAATCCGGTCCAGCTTCTCGCTGATGATGCCCATGTCTGTGGCTGTAGACTCGGCCTGTGCGGCTGCCGCGGATGAAGTAGAAGGACCGGCATCGACCCTTGCTATCCTCTGAAACTGCACGGTCTGTGGCTGGGGGCGTCCCTGAGTATAGAGGCGGGTCTGGGACATCACTGTATAGTTCTCGGCCATCTCCTCATAGATGGCCTAAACCTGATCCTCATCCTTGGCGAAGTAGGAACTGCCACAAGAAGCAATCACCAGGCCCTGCAGATCTGGTGTCAATCCGCAGAAAAAGCTCTGAACTAGATTCGGCTTCGTGATATCGTGGTGCGGACATCTGTCGGTGAGCTCTTAAAACCTTTCCCATGCCTCGCGAAACTACTCGTTGGGGAGCATGGAGAAGTTGCTAATCAGGTCCCTCGCTGCATTGGTCCGCCCGAGCGGATAGTACTTGTTCAAGTACTCAGTGTGGAGCTGCTCCCAGGTGTACACAAATCTCCCCAAATGCTTCAGCCAGTTGGCTACTTTGTCAGCAATGGAGAAGGAGATGGCAATCATCCTAATAGTGTCCTCGTTCACCTGTAGATCGTGGACGGTGCTGCAGATCATCTCAAACACCTGGAGATGTAGATGGGGCTCCTCAGTGGCGAGCCTGTGGAATAGGGGAAGAATCTGAAGTGTCCGTGGGGGGAACTTGAAGTCCCCCACGATCGTCGGAAGTACCACCCACCGGTGTGTAAGTGTCTATCCGAGGTTGTGCAACTCCCGCATCGGTCTCGGCTGTTGTGCCGGCTGGACTGGCTCCTCTGGCTGATCTAGATCCCTCTCCCCTAGGGCTCGCGGTTGCTCTCGTGCTATCCTCAGCCTCTCCATATCTCTCCTCATCTCCACCATGAAGGCTCTCTGATCCCGTATCTGGCGCTGCATCATCTCTAGGGAAGCCAACAGGGTCTTGTTGATCGCACCCTGGTCTAATACGTATGTAGTCATCTCTGGCCTCTGACCCTCGGTGCGCTCCTCACTGCTGGCCATGGTCTCCGCAAAGGCAAAATACCCAAACACATGTGCCGATAAATCATCTGTATGTTGTCTCTCATCTAGTATTGGTATCTCTAGATTGGTAGAAGGGTGGTCAAGGGGGAACATGGTGGAATCGAACTCGGGTTCAGAGAGCGGGTCTCGGCTCTCACGAACCAACCTAGATGAACAGACCAGGGTGCTAAAAAGCGGTGCAGCCAGAGGCTGCCTAAGAGACCTCCTGCCCATAATCTTGATCTGAGGAGTCGAGCGGATGAGATCTGGAAACACACAAGATGAGCAAACAAACCCCAAGTTCACCTACTCAACATAGAGCTGAAGATCGTAAAGGTTTGGTCAATTATCTTATCAAATTCTATTTTAGGTGATAATATCAGTCTATCAGAGCAGTTACACGAGCTGATGGGAATCCAATCCCCGGCAACGGTGCCATTCTGATGACCGAAAAATTAACCAAGATCAGGGTAAAGGTAAAAACAAGAGTCGTTGCGACCCGAATCTTAGAATTCGATCAATCAAGAAAAATAGACCATCAAATAAAAATAATCAGAAATGAAATCCAAATAGCGGTCTCGCTATTTATTTAACCTGGTATAACGATCAAGGTCGAACTCAAGCAGCATGGATTGGCTCAAAAGAGCCTACGAAGTAGTCAAAAGGAATAAAAAGTTAAAAAGTATTTTTGGTGGATTTTATATATTTTTAATTCTAAAGAAAATGTAAGAAAAGGCTAAAGAGGACACATTCAACAATTTATTCAATACATCAAAACAACTCAGAAAATTCAAATAAAATTTATTTTTTTGTTTTTTATATTTTAAGTGTTTTTGGTGATTTTTTCAGAATTTTATAATTTTTAATTGATTTTATAAAAATCGAAAGGCAAAAATAGTGAAGAAATGTGCAGTCAGATTTGAAAGGCTAATTAAAAATAGATAATTAGCTATAAAAATCTGAAGTCAATTTTTATGATAAGTAGGAATAAAAACTTAACTACAGAAACCAAAATTGCATTTTTTTTATTTTTAAATAATTTTTAACAATTTTTATAAGGTTTTTGTATTTTTTGGGTTTTATGAATCCAAATTTAACACAAATTAGACAGGAGTGAGAAAATACTAAAACAAACAAGTCCTAATTTTTTTATAATTTTTAGATGAGCTTTTATATTTTTAATCGATTTTATAAATTAAACAGTAACAAAAATGAAGTTTTTTGAATTTTTAAAATAACAAAAAGCAACAAAAATATCCCAAAAAATTTGTGAAATTTTTACACAGTGGCAGGAGCCATGTATGCAAATTTCACACGATTTGGATTTTATTTGATATTTTATTCAACCAATAGAAGGGACATAGGGACCAAAGTGCAAAGAAACAAAGTTTCAGGGATAAATAGAAACATGCATAGAAACTATAAGGGTATGAATGTAAAATTCACATCAATTTCCACACATGCTCAAATATCTCACGTACAAGGGCATATATGCAATATCTTAAACATAAACTTCATTCCATAACATTCATAACATCTGACCCCACCAATGCAAAAATCACAGGTTCTCACGTGACGAAACACGTGCATAAACACAGTAAGGACGAAAATGTAAATAGCATAAACTATAGGTCCTACTCTGCAAATGTTCTAAGTGTGCTATTTTATTAATGAGACTAAACAGAAGCTAAAATAAACAGCAGGGAGTATGGCGCAATTTACCCAACCAAAGTACGTGCGGGGCGCGCGAGTGCCAGGTATCGGTCGGTGAGTGACTGACGATGTGCAGCTATGATGGCGACTCCTGGATGATCCAACGGCACTGTCGAGGCGTCGAACGTGGGGCGTGCCTGGCCATCAGATCATGGATCTAATGGCCTGACAGGAGTAGGGTACGGACGGCTAGGATGATAACTGGTGGTGAGGCTTGATTCGATGGTAGAGGGGTAGACTGGAAGAACTCCTCCTGGGCAAGCTTCTCCGGCGATATGGAGGCGATCATAAGGGGGTTCTGCTCTCGATGGAAGATCAGAGAAGGGGGTTATGCTCTCGATGACAATCCACGTCGGTTGGTGGCGTCCGATGGAGCTCCCAATGGCCAAATCCTCCAGTGAGGGAGGAGGGAGCTAGGCGACTCCGGCGAAGGGTGGAAGATGCGGCTAAGGGAGGTTTCCTGCGCTTATTAACCTGCAAGAAGACGCTCGTTCTCGGAGGAACACTCCAGCATGGGTTATTTGCGAAATGATAAAGGGAAGCGACGTGGATGGGCGAAGGGTGGTTCCGACGGCGGAGGTGGAAGGAACTAGACCCGATCTTGGCTCGGATAGCCAAGATCGAGGTGATCAGATTGTGGAAAGAAGGTGGCGATGGGTTGAGGGATCTATCGGTACGGATGAGATGAAGTAACGAGGCTACGGCCACTAGGGCGGAGCTAGCAAAGCGAAAATGAAAGAATCGAAGCTAGCTGACGAACTGAAGCCTAAGAGTGATACCTGATGGTCGGAATCGACTGTGGGGGAGATACTGGAACCCCGGTGGTCTTTGCCTCGATGGAGCGTCGCCTCCAGAGGCTCGGGCTATGCCGGCGGCGTAGCTCGACAACAAGGGTCGCCGGACCTGGGGTACACACCTCCAACCGCTCTCTCAAACACCCTCTGCACTTGCTGTCACTCGAGGAAGAAGATGGAGGTCACAGGGATCGAAGATGGTGGCCGAAGGTACGTGAAAGGGTGGGCGTAGGCGACGCTATATACTGAAGAAGGGTCCGATAAGATGGGAGTCGGGAGTGATTCTGGGTGCACGGATCCCTAAGAGGAATAGTGGGCGTGGATCATGGATATTTCGTGAATAATCGGGGACCGGGGTTTGGGTTTATGGCGGTCGGATCGTGTCTAGAAAAATGGGAGAAATCGGGCACTCGAACGCAGATCCGGGCGAAGTGGTCCGGGGGGGGGGAGTTGATCGGGGGTTAACAAACCCCTGTGGACCAATTGGAAAAATCCATTTCAAAATGATTTAGAAAATCACAATAAAATAGAAAATGATTTTATTTGACAATATTTTCAACATGAAAAAATATTATTTATTTTCAAAGTATTTTTTGTGATATTTATTTATTTTTTGAAAAATAATTTATGTATACACATTATATTATATAGGTATATGTACATATTCATTTTTTATTTTTATTTTTTATTGTTTATTTTTGTACAATTATCCCTATTTTATATTTTATTTATTTACACCATAAAATATGGAATATAAAAAGATTTTTATTTGATTTTTATTAATTATTTACAAAGGTGAAATAAATACATCTTTTATTTTATGTACATGGTATATGTACACTGATGAGAGAGAAAGTAATTATTTTTATTTTTCTTTTATTTTTCTTATTTTTATTTTATTTTTATAAATATATACACATTAATCAAAAACACATTTTTTATTTTTATTTTGAGGAAAATAAAATTATTTATATATAGGTGTATGTACAATCATTATTGACCCTATCTCCCTCTACTTGGCTTGTTTTGCTGTTAGGCCAATGCTTGGCCCTCTCTTGGGATTAGGTCGCTCAATATTTATTCTAAATATTTCTCTCTTTTTCGGTGTCTCTTTATTCTTTTATTTATGCACAAAAACATGTTAATTATTCAATATTAACAAATGCATGTCTTTTGATAATTTATTATATTACACATATATACATGGTGTTTTTGCCAAAATAACTAGCTAAAATAAAAGAATAAAGAGTGATGAATGGGTATTCATCAATGTCCAACAATCTCCCACTAGCCTAAAGAGCCATTAATGGGATAATCTTTAAACCCACACTCATGCGACAATCATAATCTATTTAGAAAAATAACCAGGTAAGCTGATCATTCACTCTGTTCCCAAGAGACTAAGCCAAGTCCTTTTACGACACTTGCATATCTCCTAGTAACAGTGCTCGCACCCAATGGGAATGTTGCATCTTATGCAACTAATACTCAACATTGTCAGTTATAGTGTCCTTAACACTACAACTCAATAATTATTATAACCAGTATGTAATTTATATTATCCTTATTAGAATACCCTTTTCCAAGAGATCTTTACCTCCTAAGGTATCTCCAGTTAAGACCTTTTAGATCACTATCTATAAAGTCTTAAGCTCTTGATGATAAGACTTTGAGATCACTATTTCAAAAAAATTCATCTTTGAAGATATTGTTATTACTGCAATCAAATGTCTTATCTCCATAGTAGGATTAGTAATAGTTTACTACTCCCATTGTATGACAGACATCTGGCTTTTGTAAACATCTAGCATACATCGAGCTTCCCAAAGCTGACGCACTATGGCATATAGATTTAGTATTCACATCCTCAACTCTTTAAGGTGTTATCCTGTCAGATAGGTCAGTACCATATCTTAATGGAAAGAAGCCTTTCTTGAAATTTTTCAGAAAATGGAACATGTCCAAGGTGCAACACTAATGTGACGATCCCAATATCCTCTTCTCTTTGCTTCTAAACAACTTTAGAACTAAGATCGAAGAGGTATTCTTGAGATCATATCTCAAGATATGGAATAGCCGATCAATAAAACATTTATTATTATCCTTATATCATTCTAAATGATTAGGATATCATCCACATTTAGCGTAATGAGCACAATGGGACTTCCATTAATCTTCACACGGTTCATCAAGATTCTATCTGAAATTATAACATTTATAATTACATCAAATACAATGTCCCAACTACAAGAAGCTTATTTGAGTCCATAGATGGAGTTTCTTTAGCTTGCACACCATGCTTTCTACAACCATGAAGCTCTGGGGCTTCTTCACGTGAATATCCTCATAGAAGTATTCATATAGGAATTCAATATTGACTTCATATTGAAGATGTCAAAGTCAAGTTGTGCAGCTATAGTTAGCAATAATATGATGGGTTTAAGCATGGTCACTGGAGAACAAGTCTCATCGCAAGCGATGTCTTCCCTTTGATGTGTAGATCATAGCTACGATCCGTACTTTGAAGGTCGCTACCTTCTCATCATGTTCCCTTTTTAAATTCTGAATATCCATTTGCACCTTAACGGGTCTTACCCATATTGGAGGATCTTCGAGGGTCCATATACAACACTTGCATATGAAGTCTACTTTAGACTTTATTGTTAACATCCATCTTTCCATATCATGATCTTCAGAAGCTTCTTCATATGAAGTAAGATCATTGTCAGATTTCTTTGACACATGGAATCCATCCTCAAACTCATTTAAAGAGATAAGAGTGTTTCATCTTTAATTGTCCTTTAGTTTCCGATTTTAGGAGCCTCATTATATTCTCAAGATTAAATGAGTTTCTTCCCTCATTTTCATATTGATTCAAGAGTCTCATTCTCTAGGGATCATATCCTTAGAAATGAAATCTTTTAAGAATCTCAAGGTCATAAAGTAGGGATACAATACCATCCTTTATTTTCCTAATGAAGTAGCACTCTCTTGTGCTAGATTCCATCTTACTTGCATCCATGACAAAGTTATGGACCAAACAACCCTAAATCCTCAAGTGTCCAGTATTATGCTAGGTTTCAAGCATAGATTATGAGGCTTTTCATGTTTAGATCCACATTGAATCTTATTAATGATATATAATGTAGTCTCTACTACATATATATACCTGGAAACTAAGAGATAATTATGCTAATATTAATCATTGATCAAATCATGTCACACATGATCCAATTGTATCTCTCTACAACTCTATTAATTTAGGTGTATTAGGAGGAGTGAGATAGGAATGATATTTCTTTCTCCATAAGGTATTCCATGAATTCATCTAGTAGGTATTAACTACCTTGATTAGATCAAATTCATTTTCATCTTCCTTTAAACTTTGGTTCTAAATCAAAATTGTGAAATCTTAGAACATTTCAAAGCTTTCTAAGATGAAGGAAAGAAATCTCATATCACAAATAATCATCGAATGATATCACATATCATCCATGTTTATTATGATACGGATGATCCACATACATCAATATCTATGAGATCTTGAATACATTTACATCTTACACCATTATCAGATAAGGTTATATTGGATATTTTTACTTTGAATATAATATTCACAAGTATGTAAGATTTGAATTTCAGACATTCTAAAGCTTTATCTCTCACTAGTCTATTGATCTCATCAACAGACATATGTCCAAGGCTTGACGCCAGATCATTGTCAAATGATCTTCATCCTCCTATTGATCTTTTAAGGTTTAATTTTTAATATTTAGAAATGTTAGTGAACTGTTCATTAATTTTTTAATTTAGTAGAATCCTCCAAATGTTAGAATAATATCTGAAAAATTATCCATCATAACTCTACGATAGGTTTATTCCAGAATTCATGTTTATTTCCAGCATTTAGAAATAAACAATGTGTGTATTCTAATATCTAGGTCACTGAGACATTCTCTAAGACTAAGTATTCTCCTACTGAAATTATGAAGTCTATCTATCCAATAGAGATTGTTGCAATAATTACATCAATATCCATGTGGGTAATTATTAAACCTTAAGATCAAGTTTTCCAGTCTTCTAAAACATATGAAACCAATTGCAAATGTCATTAGAAGAATGAGATACAATAATTAGAATTTGATCTTATCTAATAAGTTAGTCAATTTCAATGATGATATGTAGGTATCAAATTATTTTGATGCACTATCTGGGTCCTTCTCTAAGGATCCAAGATAGTCTAGACTATTAGAACATTGGTTTATTGCAGTATTGTCATTCATCCAACTCTTTGGATGTCATATGGAAGTCACAGAAGTCTAATCAACTCTTTGACTTTCCTTCTTGCTTAGGTCAGACCCATGCTTCCACTGCGCTCCCTTTATCTATAAACAACCATTGCTTAATACAAAAGGATCTCTTATGTTGAATTCAAAAGATTTCAGTATAAGAGTAGTTCGACATTTATACATACTTCATTCAATTCATACAATATGAATATTATGAAGTTTCATTAATGACTTGAGTATAGACAATAGAATGATGACACTCATCGTATCTACATCCATCTAAACCCTAAAAAAATTTGGTTTAGGTAGGTAATCAAATATTTTGAGTACATCATCTCTTATCAAGCCACCATTATGCATAATGCAGTGAACTATGTCATTCATGAGTAAATGTCAGGAGCACATATGTATACCAAAACATCTTCCTCAGCTTTATAAGGATTATTTTACCATTACGATTATCATCAACATGTCACTTCCAAAATACATTCGATGAGAGATAATGACTATAGAGACACACGAACCCTAGGTTGTTGTCCTATTGTATATTTAATTGCCATTCCACGTTATTATGAGGAAACTTGCACATTGCAACCACATACATTATGTGTCCAAATGAAAGTATAATATCTTGATCATGGATCCGATCCCTGATTATTTATTGGTTATTACTGAGTATAGTATTGAGTGGGTTTAACAAGGATTATCAGAAATAAGAAATTTCCATAAATACATATTACTTTGATTTAGGAATTTTTATATCAAAGTTGTCTTGCCTTATCAATACTGAAAGTTCATTCCCTTAATTACTTTCAGTGTAAGAGATATACTTACCAGTATATATCAACAAGATCTGGGATCTCCTTCTTATCTTTGTTACATCCCAATAATATGAGAACATGCAACTCGGATAAAAAGAAGCGGGAACACATTCCTCCTTTCAAGTCCAACTTGCATTCTCAATTCAGTCTTTATCACCCGGGCCCACCACCCTAAGGTAATGTTAACATGTCATTAATTTAACCAACCGTCAACAGAAATAGCACACACTATGCGCAATACAATATCACCTTAATATTATGAGGACCCGATATTGGGGTCACTACACATATGGCCTTACTCTTTCGAGAAGCAAAATGCCCGATACAATTGCATTTGTATGTAGGAGCTATCATTTTGGACAAACATCTCCTACATACAATCTCTTGCGACAGAACCAGGGATGTCACTTATGCGATCCTCCATATCATGTTCAAATTCTAATTAATCATTATAAATCATATGAATTATGATTAATTCTTCCAAGGGAAATAAAAACTATATTCATAATAGAGGGTTATAATTTTAATTAGATTCCAATTAATCTGATCACATTAAAACAATGATCCAATTAATATCCGACAAATATTCTTTATTATTACATGAAATATGGTTTTATCTCAAATACATATTATTCAAATTTTAATAATTAGAAAAATACATCATGATCCCTTTAAATATTATCCCTTCCTTGTCCGCTGTCATGGCTAGTACTGATGGGAGTGGGACTAACTGCTCATGAAGCAAACTGCTACCCCAACACTCCCCGATCCGTCTCAGGCTAGGATAATGTGAATTGATCATTTTGTACTTGAGATGATAAACAATCTTTCAACTGAAGTTATACCATATATAATAATTATCAAAACCCTTTTGATAATAGTATAAGGAAATTTTCTAATCAGATTCCCAATCCTATTCAAGCAATTTTCTTTGTTGGAAAGTTCATGTAACCAATTGTGATCTAGATCATATCGAATAAATCTTGATTAAAGGTAATGTCATTTAAGGAAATAACCATCTTTAAATAATCCACAAAATATTTATCAAAAATTATTTTGGTAAATTAACCATTAATTTTCATTAATTGATTAAATGACAATCACAAGGTTCTTGATTAAGAAAGTAAATTTCACAAGTGCCCCTCCCTTACTAAAATTAGCATATCTCAATCAATATAAATCCAAATCTTGCAAAATCAGTTTTTATAGTTTGCTAATTTGATTTATAACATAATTAAATTGATTTGCATGCATTTCTATGTGTTTTGAAATCGTAACTAACTCTTTAATTACATCAAGATTCTCCATCCCCGAAACATCTGATACATGTTTAATAAAATGATCGTAAATTGAGCAATCATATTCTAAAATCACACAAACTCAAGTCCCACAGTTTATATATTTAATGGGGAACATAATACATGATAATTTCATGTTAAAAAATTTCAACAGAACAAAAAAATCACAAAAAAGGGTTGCGAGAACAAAAATACGTTAAATTTTTCCCAAACCCTAATGAGCCCAAGTAATTCTAAGTTTATGGATCGTATCCGAAACCTCCTATGGATCTGATACCACTCAAAGGATATCTGAAAATCCTTAAGCGCATTATGAAAGCGTGAGGATCATATCGTATGCGATCCGGAGCGACTAGTTGCACTAGTTGCTCCGGGCAGCAGAATTTAAAAAAAATCAAACTATGAAACCACATGATTCGAGAATACTTCTCGGATCGTTTCATCTAAACCACAAACAAGATTAGGGTTACCTCTTTAAGCATGGTTGCGATCAAGTCTCTAAATGAAGAGACTTCCTGTCTCAAGTCTGATCCGACGGAGGAGATGCTTGCAAGTACATTGATGAAACACATGCTCCTTGAATCCATGTTGATGATCCAAGCGACGAATCTCCTGCTCTCGTAATCAAAGGCAGAGCGACACGGGTTAGGGAATCGAGTAATCAAAGGTTCGTTGTGACCTGGATGACATGGCCAATGCTCGATCAAGAAAAAGATAGAAACTACTCAATCAAATAAATAAATCAATTAAAGCGCACAAAACGATGTTAGCGGTCTCCGTCATTTATTTTAACCAGGTATAGAAACTAGGGTCGAACACAATGAGCACGAGAAATCCTATAAAGTAGTCAAAATTCAGAAAATAAAATGCATATTTTTATTGATTTTAGTTTTGTAAATTTTTATAATTTTTAATTAAGGAACAAACTAGGAAATAAGGAAACAATGCACACAATCAAGCCTTTTCAATTTTTATTCAGAAATAAAACTGCTCAAAAATTAGGAATAAAAATATTTTTGCATTTTTTCAAAAGTTAAAGTATTTATGATAATTTTATGGGATTTTTCTGATGTTTTTCTGATTTTATAAAAATCAAATAAGGGTTAAAAATACAAACAGTGCACAACCAAGACAATATTGCAAATTAAAAATGCTTCAAATGGCCTAATGTCTTGGGGATAAATTTTATGAGAAAATAGATAAGCAGAGCAACAATCAAGAACTAAAATTGTATTTTTCTTATTTTTATAGAAATTTTTTAGAATTTTTGTAAGCTTTTAAGAGTTTTGAAATTTTTAAGGTTTTATCAAGGCTTTTGAAACAAAAATGCTACATAAGGCAAATCACACCAAAGCACATACTCACAAATATTTTTGGGATTTTTTAAATATTTTTCTAATTTTCATGTATTTTATAAAACAAATCATACACTTATTAATGGTTTTTAATTTTAGAAAGAAAATACTATACTAAATTAATCCCAAAAATAATAATAATATTACATGTTAGCAAGAGATAACAGTAATTTTTATAGAATTTTTGGACTTAATTTGGTATTTATTTAATTAAATAAGAGACACACATATTGGAGGGATTTTTTGCAATTATAATAAAGTCTAAGGTCAAATAACAACGCAGATGAAAAAATTAGGGCCTGAGATGCAAAATGTCTAGTGAATTCACGTACATGCACAATAATCCATGCACAGGGGTATAAATGCAAATACTAAAAACTTTCCATTCAAATCATGACATTCAAATGTACAAGTCGTAACATGCAAATGACCCAAAAATCACGTGAGACAACACGCGAGTTCACATACAGAGGATTAAAACGCAAATACTGGAAATAACAAGGGTCCAGATGCAAAATATCAAAGAAATCTTAAACTACGACATATATTTACAGAACTAACTAGAAAACATAATACAACGAGGGGCCTAAGAGCAATTTACCGCTTATTAAGGAGCAATCCAATGGCTGAAGGAGCTCCACTTATGGATGAACAGTCAGGATAGGGGGATACACCTTTGGTGTTGGACGGATAAGAAGAGATCCTCAGATGGATCTGATGGTTGCGTGCCTCCTGATGATGGATGGTGAAGATCAGAACCGGGGGAGACCTCGATCGAATGATAGAGAAGGTGCATGGATGAACTAGAAAGAACTCGCCTCCGACGAACTTTGATCAGCAATTCTGCGCTGGTCCGACGTCCTCACGAGCTGGTGGGATGTGGGAAATGATGGTGGTGATGGTCGACAGCGGTTGGATGGCTCAGAAGGGTCCAGGACCAAGGAGAAGATCCTAGGGCATCGTGAGTAACTTGGAGCTTCGTGGAAGTACCCACAACCTCCAGATGAGGTCTGGTCGCGCGCCAACCCTATAGGAGAAGATGTATGCTCGGAGGGGTGGCTCCGACAAGGGTTAGAGCATGCAAATAGCCAAGAGTAGAGGCAGGGGGTGGACGAGCCAGGTCGTGCGTGAGTGAGGGAGTCGACCTGTAGCTCTACTCCAATCCGGTGATTGGAATTGAGAGAGGGATTGCGGAGTGTAATGGAGAAACAAGAGAAGTTTGGAGTGAGGCGTGCGGAGGTCAGAATATGGCGATGGGATGGGAAACAGATGGTGGTCGGAGATGCTCTATTCGACGAAGAAAAGATCAAACCGATGGGAAAAAGAAGATAAAGCGAGTACCTGGTAATGAAGGAAGAAGCCTGGGCGTATGGACGATGTCCACGGGGGTCTTGGCATCGATAACCTATGTTGCTAGAGTCTGAGCTCCTCATGGCAGAGCCGAGGGATTCCTCGCCTGACCTAGGGGCTTCCACACTAAAAAAAGGTAGCCTCGCCATTGCCCTCTCGTGCTGTTACTATGGAAAAGGAAGGATGGGTGCAACGGAAGAGGTGGCGCAGCCAAAGGTGCAGAAAATAGGAGGAGGGGGTGCGGCTGTATAGTGCTCCAGGTCCAAGAAGGTGGAAGCGTAGCCTGCGAACCGAGGTGCGGATCGAGCAGGAGAAGATCGGGCATGGATTAGGGATTCGTGCCTCGCAATCGAAGTATGCAATCAGGGAGAATGAGACACGATCAGGTCATGAAAAATCAAGGAAAATCAAAGTCAAACCCGACTCAGGAGAAAGAGGCTGGTGGGGACCAGTTGACGAGGTCAACGAATCCTCGCTGACCCCAATTAGAGGCAGTCCAGAAAACAACCAAAATAGGCTACAAGACAAAACTGTGAAGAAAATAAAGAAGATTTAATTAAAATAATAGATAATTTAAATTAAAAAGTTTATAAATAAAAAAAAATTTTAAAGAATTTATGTGATTTTTTAATTATTTTTTATAAAAATAAATTAGTGTATATATAATATATCGTTTTATGTACATGTATAATATACTTATGTATTATGTACAATTATTTTTATTTTATTATTTTTACATAAATACCCTAAATTTTTTTATTTATTTACATATATTCTATGAGTACAAAATATTTTTTGTTTTATTTTCATTCATTACTTAATGACATAATAAATAGTGAAGGGAGTATATGCACATGTGTTTTGTACAATAAAATGGATATTTTGTTTTGTTTTTATTTATTAGTTTAGAAGTATATACAAGGGAATAAGAATAATATTTTAGTTTTATTTTGTCAAAAATAATTATATGCACATATAGGTAATATGTACACCAAAAGTAGACCCTATCTCTCTCTACTTATTTTATTTTGCAGTGACCTTCTCTTGGTGTTCTGGTCACTCTGTATTTATTCTAAATACCTCCTTCCTTTTTCTTTTTCCTTTATTCTTTTATTTTTTTTAATATAAACATGCTAATTATGCAATATTAACATATGCACGTAGAATGCTAAGTTATTGTATTTACATGTATTTACATGCTGCTTTGCTAAGATAAATAGCTAAAATAAAAGAATAAAGAGTGAGAATCATGGGTTCATCATCTCGTCACACGAGATCTAACGTCTTCTTCAGGAGGAGGCACACCAAAGGAGACGGAGATCCACGAGCAAACAATCCGATAACATAACGACGATGATGCAACAATGGAGACTCTCTCTAGGGTTCCATGGCAGATGGTCACAATGAGAGAGAGAGGGTTGGCATGTAGAGGGAGCATATGTAATTGTTTTAGTAGATGTAACTTGAAGAGCAGAGTGCGCCTCTTCTTATATAGTATTTTTTTTGTTCATGGATCACAATCCATGGACTATACAAAATCAATGGACGAGATTGATTTGCGCTTCTTTCAATGGCCAAGATTTTTTTATAAAAACACAACAACAATTAATTTATTTAGATTAAATATATATTGACAAATCAATATAAATTAATCCTAAATTAAATCAATCAAGCATGGAGATTCATGAAATGGATATTGCCTCCTTCGATAAGAGGGGGGATGACCACCTTATCCTAATGCGAGTTGGTGGTCGTCCAACCTCCCAAGTAGGAAGGTGGCTATCTCATGTAATGTCATGAGATTACATTATTCCATGAAAATCTCCAATATTTATGACAACACTTGTTGTAAATTATTCCACAAAACAATTCAACAATTATTTATCACAATCATGCCATTGGAAAATTTTGTGAATCACATTCACAACCAGAAATAAAATGTAAGTTACATTTTCAAGTAATTATCCAATACTAATCCAATTCATAACAACAATTAAATTGTAAATGTTATTTACAAATAGCTCTCTCTTATATAGATCACATTTATAATATGTATGATTGATATGGATAGTGCTATCCACATTATTCATATCCATGATAATTAAATCACATTTAATCATCCTGGAACTCTATTTTCATGTGGCCAGATAATATGAATAACATTCACATTATTTACGTCTTTTGATAATTAAATTATATTTATCCATCTTAGATAACTCTCCTTATAATATGATCCAAATTTATATTATCCATGATAACTAAATCCCATTTAATTATCAATTTTCTCAATGCTCGGATACACATCTCAAAAATGAAATTATCCTTGAACTCTTTCAAGGATAATGTGCTTTCTCCGTGGATACTTGGAGATAAGGACATGGTGATTGTATTGTTCCACGTATAGTGACTTGAATATTGAGATCAAATCTCAAATCTAGATCTCGGAGACCTCCCATAGATGCTTGATATAAATCAAGGCTGTAGATCCAATCTTCTCACCACATCTGAATCACATTCGGATCACTATCCAACACTTGGACCAAGATTAGATCACTTATCTATTGAGAGGAGTCACTAAAATCCAGACTCATTTCATCACTCCCTAGGAATGGAAGTGTCATGGTTATACAATTGTTTATGATCACATCACCCTCATGTATTCCTAATACATGTACATCCTGCATATTAGAAGATTCAGATTAAACCAGAAGTTTTAGATCTCTTTTAAATTGTCTCCTTCAAGGTTGTATCATTAGGTTTCTCATTCGATCAATGGGAGTCGTTATAGATCATATAATTTTCAAAAGAATATATCATAGCTAGGTGTTGATCATATACTTTCCAAAAGCATATATCAAACATATAAATTCAGTCAAGCGTCCAAAGTGAGATGACCATGCATGGAATTTTGATTCTTTCCAATATCTCATGAGTGAGCTCATGTCTTCCGATTCAGTAAATGAACATGTATGATCCCTTGAGAGATTGTAGTACTCATATGCTCTTGTATGCAGAACAACGCATCGGTGTATAGACCTTGATTAGGTCACAACCTATTGGTTTGTCAAATGTAAAAACTCATATACATAGTAACACTTTTGTCTCCAATTAGAGGATGTTGCCTATATCGTGACAGCATACGACATAGGTCTTTGGTTATCTCGATCTCGTTAAGTCAACTCTTTGAACTAACTTATCTAAGACCTATGAAACTATATTCCTATGCAGAGGACCTACATCAAGAGGTCGGTTAGATATCACCCTTTTGTAAATGGACTTCCATCTCCTTCTTAGCTTTGAGATCATCTCTTAATAATCATTTGACAGTGCTTGATGAGTTCTCAATCTATCTTTAGATATTCATCTAAGCACCAGCCTCTATGATTCAACAATTGAATCAACAATTGTATGATCACTAAGATGGATATGGTACAAAACCTAACTGTACTAAGGGACCTATTATGCAAATTAGTTATTATTCATTTTAGATCAGGGAATGATATTTGCAATAACATATATTGCATAATGGCTCGCTATGGGCTCGCATGTCCAATAAATAAAAGGGGTAAACGAAACTTACCAAACTTGTATCTCCTCCACACAGATTCAAAATTTTCCAAACTCACCTTACTATTTATAAAATTTAATTATCTATTTAATGAAGGTGATTTCATTAAAAATGGAGTTAAGATATAAAAGTTGGCTTTTGGGCCCATATTATGTAGTATGCTTGTATATTTTTTTCCCAATATATTCATTCTTTATATTTTATCCTTCTTATATTTTAAAACACTTATAAATAATATTTAAAATATATTTCAATAATAAATATAGAATAAAACCATGAAAAATTCCTTAAATTAAATAAGTGTTATAATATATAAGAAACTATACATATTTATTTAAGTAAATAAACAGTGTAAATAAATAAGATGTAAATATATAAATTACGTGTCTAATAATAAAAAAATAAAAATAAAATACAATATACCAAATACGAGTAAATATACATATATATACATACATATAAATATTAACAACTGAATAATTAAGCTTGTAAAAAATAAAAAATCTATAAAGTAATGCATAAAATAAGAAATATTTTTCATGTTTTGACTTAAAATAAAATCATTTATTATTTTTTAATCTATTTAATGTGAGATTTAATATCATCTATTTTCTGGTTGGTCCACATGGATCAACTAGAGAGCAATGACTGTTGACCACCCGGTCATAAATCCTTTCCTTCGTGCCCCTTTGGTAGAGGTCACAAGACCTTTGACTTCTATAATTTCTCCATGCTCTCTCCATTCCCTTCAATCCTCAAGATCCTCTCATTCTGCTCCTCCCACTTCCCTACTCCACGCCGAAACTATAGCCTCTGGTGATCCCTTCTCCTGCTCCCTAGAACCTCACGAATGAGTTGTTTTATGTGGACTTCTCTTTCACATTTCACCTCCTTAGTTTGTGTAGTGATTAGTTTAAACTATTACCCATTAGAGTAGTTTAATTTTTAGAATTTAGGTTGGCTTGAGCTTCGACTTCATCCCTGATTTCATCATGACCACTTGCCCTATTTCGACCTGCCATCACCTCACTCATATTTCCCATTCTCTTCTCCTCAAACCCCTTTGTTTCCACCCTTGATTCCACACGAATCAAGGGGATTATAGCTCCTCCATCTCCTTTCATCGGAGTTCATCCATACATCCAATCTCTTTCTGTCCAGCTTCAAAATAGATTGAGTACCTTCACCTCGAGCCAAAGACTCTTTTTATGTTGTGACAAGCCTCAACGACCCACCTAGAGCCAAATAAGAGCTTCAATAGAAGCTCCAGGTTACGTGGAAACACTCAGAGCCCTAGACCTGTTCGAGGAGACCTAGAACATATCAAAAAACACATGAAGGTGATGAATATCCATTTCATCACCATTATTCTTTCATTTTGGCCTCCAAATACCTAGTTAATTGCATGTATATGTCATTAGTTTGTGAAAAATAACACTCAATAATTCAAGAAAATATTGTATAAAATCTTTTATTAGTTCCAAAATAAAATAATAAAGGAAAGAAAATAAAAAGAATGAAGTGTTAAAGACACTTAGTGACCTATCCCTCGAGACCCGGTCATCATGATGGAATAGTTTATAAGGAGTAAAGTAGGAGGAGATAGGGGCAGCAATTGTATAGAAAACACAACACAAAAATCCTAATTTTATAGCCAATAATCTCCTTTTGGAACCTATTTTATTTTATTATTTTTATACGTCAAATTAATAAACTTTAAACATTAAAATTGTAAATAAAAATATAAAGAAAATACAAAATTTATTCCATTAAAAATAATGCATAGTGGTCCGAGAAACAACAAAAGTTGCAACGAAAACTTTGCAGACATGTATCTTCTCCGAACAAAATCAAAATTCTCCAAACTCACCTCTATTATACATAACATAAAAATTACTTATTTAATGAAGGTATTTAATTCAATTTAGAGTTAAGATGCAAAAGTTAACTTTTGAGCCCTCATTGTGCAATATATCTGTATACAATATTTGATACATTCATTCTTTATATTTTTCAGTTTCTTGTATTTTTTAGACATTTGGAAATATTATTTAAAATACTTGTACATAATAAAATTAGAATAAAATCACTAAATATATATTAAAATAAATAACATACTTTAATATATAAGTAAAAATACGTATAATACACATATATTATTTATATACATAATTATCTAAGTATATAAATAAACTTAGGAAAATACCATAAAAATATATATACATGTATTTAAATAAGTTAAATATATATTATGTGTAAAAAACAATAAAATATAAAATACAAAATAAAAGTAAAATACATGTATTTATACCTATATACACGTAAATACTATACAATAAATTAACTTGTAAAATAAATAAAAATCGTAATTAAATACGACACAAAATTACAATTATTTTTTTATGTTTTAACCAAAAAATAACTAAATCACGTAATATTTTTTATTGATTTTATAAGGGATTTATATATCCTATTTTTTGGTTGGTCCACGTGGACCAACTAGGGGCTTGCGATTGTTGACCGTGCGGGTCAACTGTCCTTCCCAACACCCCCACCCATGTCAGAGCTACATCTACCCCTCTTCTCCCTATTCACCACCTCCATCCTCCTCAGACCTCGAGACCACCACCATCACGATCCCCTCTTGTCCTTTCCCTCCACCCACACTAGAATCTCTACCAACCACCCTCGAGTATCATGCCATCTTTCTACCTTTTTTTCTGGAATCCGTCTCTATAAAACCCCCCTCTGGCTCCCTTTTGCTTTTTGATCCATCTTGATTGGTCGTAACCCCAGTTGGACGTCCCTGAAGAGCCTCCACAGTGATAGCATTGTGCTCCAAGCCCAATTGGTGTGGATAAGGCTACATAGGTGGTGGTCCAAGGTTCACCGGCGATCTTCTCCGACGAGCTTCTCCCGCTCCAAGCTCCCAATCTTGTTGAGCTACTAGGTAACTATACTTTCATTGCTTTTTATTATAGTAGTTAGGATTTAATACTAGATTTGATAATTAGTCATAAATTTAACATAATTTCAAAAAAATCAAAATTGCTAGAGCACTAAGCGTTGGCATCAAATCCATTGTGATCCAACACCGTTATGACCCCCTTTCAACTCAATTTCAAACCTCTTCATATGCTCTGCAAATCCCCTTTATTTTCACCTCCAATCATGCAAGAATTTGAGCCATCGGACTCCACCTCCTCCACCTTCATCGAAGTCCCATCATCCCGCAACCACCTTGCACTTCCAGCTTCAATAAAGGGCTGAGGAGATAGCCCTCACCCCATTAACATTTTTGTGCAGACGCGCAAACGGGAAAGCCACCTAGAGCACCATTCCAAGGTCTGAACAATAGCTCTAGGTGGCATGAGCTCCAAGGCCCTTCTGATGGGCCTCGTACACACCTGAAGACACCTGCTAACGTGCAAGGCTTTCAAGATGCTAAGGAGCTTCTCAGATGCGAAGAAGGAATTCGAACAAGGAAGAAAACCACGATTGAAACTCGATGGAGCCCAATTCTTTGGGTGTTCTTACATAACCCCTAAGAGTCATTGTATTAGGAAGGCAACCCATATCTAATCTGGGTCGTTCAATCATTAGGCAAAACGTTGCCTCCCCAAGTCGTTCATCTCGCCACATGGAGCACTCCCCACCCTCCGATCGCGTGTATATTAAGGGTTAATTTATTGAGGAGCCCCCTAATTTAATTTTAAAATTAGTCATGTAAATATTTAAACATACCTTAACTTTTGTATGAAATTTGCATCAATGCCCACACATCTATTGAATATTGCATTTAGCTCTAGTGCCAGGTCAGCTCACATGGTCCCTAAAGGGCCCGTTAAAGCCTATTTAATTTTGCCGAATTGTTGTTTAATTCATTGCAAGAGGGCAATTAAAAAATCAATCAAAAAACACTAATTAGTTAATTTGTCGACTAATGTGAATAATCAATTTATATTTACTTGGGCAAGCCTAAGTTTGAAATCAGGAGGCAACTGTCTACTTAGGTTTATCTATAGTCGATCTAGAACTAGGTGTTTAGCGATGCATTTTTTATAAATTTTTTATGCAAGTAAAAAGGACATGCAATTTCAATCTAGTTTAAGGGATAAAATGATAATTTTAATCAAATCAAGTTCAGAAATCCTCAAACTTGGCCAGAAGATAAAAATGATTAAATTAAGCTACTATAATTTTTTGGAAATTTTCTGATGCAGAATGAATTAATTACAAATTATTGATGCATGCATGATGATTTTGAGCAAATTAATTTTAATAAATATCAAACATTAATATTTTTCAGAGGTTGATAATATCCTAGATAGTTCTACATGAGAGGTATCAAAGACAATTTTAATTACTTAAAATACCAAATGTGGAATTAATTAAAAATTAACTACTCAAATCACCAACTATTTTATTGCCAACTTGATATGTATGCAAACATATTTTTAGATACAAATGTAAACCATCCTAAAATCTATCTATAGTGAATTTTTGAAAAAAAATTTGGAGCACTAGATGGTTTATCCCAAAAATAAAGTTCTTGTAATGGGAAAAATATGCAATTTTCCACTAAATGAATTATGTTAAATCGACCACACAAAAATCAATTAAATAATAACAAGATAGATAATTAGTTGATCTACAATATGCAATTTTTAGAAATGAAAGTTGGTGAGAAATGATGGTTTAAAATGGAACTACAATACATGGGTCTATTTTTAAATTACAGAAATAATAAACCGAAATAAACATGGAACAGACTAAAATGCAAATACATATATGATGAATACCCATTCATCACTCTTTATTCTTTTATTTTAGCTACAAAACCTTTGCCAAACACATGTATATTCCTGTAAATACAAATAATTGTCAATCAACATGCATTTTGTAAATATGCATAATTAGCATGTTTTTGTGCATAAATAAAAGAATAAAGAAACAAAATAAAAAGAGGGAGATATTTAGAATAAATATTGAGCGATCTAATCCCAAGGGAGGACTCAGCATGGGCCTGACCGCATAAAAGCCAAAGTAGAGAGAGATAAGGAAGCTCACATTGTGCATATATACCTGTAAATAAAATAAAAATATTTTCCTCTAAATAAAAATAAAAGTGGGTTTCTATTTATTTGTAAATATTTGTAACTATAAAATTTAAAATAAAACTAAAAAGGAAATAAAAATACCTTCACCTTTGTATATCCACCATGTACATAGACTCACTTATATATTTATTTATCCCTATAAATAAATAAATTAATTAAAATCTCATAAAAATTGTACATATTCTATATTTCATAATGTAAATAAATAAAATGAAAATTACAAAAATAAAAACAAAAATAAAAATAATAAAATCAAAATCAAAAGCTACACTGTATATATACCATACATGTATATAAATAAAGGTATTTATTTAACCCTTGTAAATAATTAATAAAATCAAAATAAAAATACGATATTATTCCAAATTTTATGCTATAAATAAATAAAATATAAAATTGGAATAACTTGTATAAAAATAAATAATTAAAAATCAAAAATAAAAAATACATGTGTAAATACATGTATATAATAATAATATTTTGTAAATACCTTATTTATATTTTAGAAAAATTAAATAAAAATCATAAAAATAGTTTATCAATAAATAAACATTTTTCATGTTTTAACTTTTTTGAAATTCGCCCATTTACTATTTTTAAATAAATAATCAAATAATTGGTATTTGGCGGGCTCTGATTGGTCCACGAGGGATTGTTGACCCCAGTTAACTCCCCCCAGGACCACCAGAGCCGGGTTCGTTGCGCCCGACCCCTTTTCTCCAATTCTTCCCGCTCAACCCGATCGCCAAATCACTAAACCCCGAGCTCCGATCATTCCTTCTGCATCCGAGATCCACACCGTCATATCTGTGTTGGGATCCGCACTTCACGGAACCCTGCCCGACCTTCTCTTCTCGGACCTCCACTTGTATATAGCCCAGCTCCGTCGCACGATTTCAATCATCTTTGGCACCGCATTCTCCTTTCCACGACCTCCACCACCTTCGCCTGAGTGACAGCAAGCGACCGGTGGTGTCGCAGAGAGGAAAGAGTGTCCAGACCATTGATCCGGCGACTTAGCGCTGCCGTGCGCCGCCCCCTGCATGGTGCTCGAGCCTCGGGCATCGACGACCCTCGAGGCATGGACCCAGAGCTTCAGTAGCTCGTCCACAGTCGACTCCAACCATCTGGTAAGCCTAGTTTCCCCTATTTTTCTCCAATTTCCATTTACGCCTAAATCAGCCATTCGCCGTCGACCTTCGATTCCGACCATACCCATCACTATCTCGATCATCAGAACCGACCTTCACCTCTGCCTCACTTCCCCGCATGTTCTTCGCCCCTTCATTCAACCCAGTTCGTCATGGAACTGGGAGTCAAGCTCCTTCGCCGTCGCCTCGCCGGAGCTCCATCGTCCCGACGCACCGTTCACCCCCCTCACCTCTAACCGGGTCGAGGCATTTTGCCCTCGACCAAGGAGGCTTTCTGTGTCTCTTTGCAGATCAGAGGAGGACCATCTGAGGTCCCCCACATTCAGCACGGGAGCTTCAGTTCCTCCGTTGTCGCCTGGGCTCCTCGGAGCTCCTTGGTGCCGTCGGAGGGGTTCTTCAGACGCGGGAGGCTCCAGCGATTCTTTTCCGATCTTCAGCAGCCCCCCGAGGATGTCCACCGCATGCGTATCGGGCCGGTGAACCTCACCGACCACCTGTTCTTCCTGGACCTTTAGCCACCGTCCATCCAGCCTCGCCGCTCCAGATGCGATCTCAGCCCTTGACGTGAGGAGCAGCAGCACCCATTCGATCATTGGAGGTTGGATCTGGACCATCAGATCAGCGAGGTTTAACTTACCGCACACCACAACCGCACGATCAGCCACGTGGGTACACCTCTGCCGTTTGATCTGCGCCGAGGGTTCTTAGAGGAGGTGCCACTGATCCAGACCGTCCGATCATCCACGTGGAGTCATCCCAGCCCTTGGATCATAATAAGGGGTAATTTGCTCTTAGGCCCCTCCTGCTTTGTCATTTACGTTCTAGTCTTGTAAATATTTTTCGCAGTTTATTTTAGTTTGGAACATTTGCATAGAGGATCTGTTAGTTTACTTTTATTGCATTTCTACCCCTGTGTATTGTGGACACGTGCTTCGTCACGTGTATTTTTAGTGAAATTGCATATTGTGGCCTGTAGTTTCTAGTTGTTATGGAATGAAAAATCTTTTTGGATAATTGCATTTATGCCCCTGTGAGTGTATTTATTTCCACTTGTGTTTAATTTCATGGCCTTTTTGCAACTTAGCCCCTGGACTTTTAGCACCTATCGCTAATAGGTCCAAAAACTTAAGTTAATTGCATATAGGTCCCTGAGTGCCCAGAACAAGTGCGTAGCGCGTGGGAACCTGGACTTTTTGCACCAGGACCCCTGAACTTTGGTTTTTATTACTCTTAGGCCCCTTGAAGATACTTTTATGATAAATAGGTCCCTATGACTGTGGGCTTTTGTTTGTTGTAAATAAAATATCAAATCTCATCCAAATTAAGTGAAAATTTGATACGTGGCTCCTGCAACTGTGTAGAATTTTCACTAATTTTTGGGAAATTTTTGGAGCCCTTTATTATTTTTAAAAATTCAAAAACATCTCTTTTTCTGCTTGTTCATCTATAAAAATAACAAAAAAAATATTAAAACCTTTTCAAAAATTCTAAAAACTTCATATTTTGTGTGTTTTGGTGTGTTTGATTTTCTAACCAATTTTGCTCGTTTTTGAATTTATAAAAATTATAAAAATTGAAAACAACTAAAAACACATAAAAATTCTAAAAAATCATAGAAAATTCCAAAAATAATAAACCTTTTTTTCTGAATTTTCCTTGTTGTTTCTATTTTCCAAGAAAATTACCTCCATGCTCTGTTGAGACCATTTTATTTTTTATTTTGGTCTTAGAAGCCTGACTGGACAGTGTTCTTGTGTTTCTGCCTTATTTCATTTTTAGAAAATTCCCTAAAAATCAGAAAATTGTCAAAAATTCACCAAAAATAGAAAAAAATATAAAAATCATAAAAATATTTTTTTGAATTTTTGGATCAATTTTAGATGTTGAAATAATTTCTTGAAGTTGGTTGTTTATATTGTTTTCTCATTTTCTTTATTATTCAAAATTCCAAAAAAATATAAAAATATTAAAAATCCACCAAAAATTTGCTTGTCTATATTTTCTTCATTGTTTGACTACTTCGAAGGCCGCAAGGCCATCTCGTGCTCCTCGAGTTCGACCTTGGGTGCTATACAAGGTTAATATCATAGCGAAACCGCTACTTGATTTTTATCGTGTTTTGATCTTTGTTTGGTGGTCTGATCTTTTTCTTGTTGAGCTTTGAGTCCCGAGTGACTGAGGTCACAACGACCTTAGCTATTCCTTTACCTTAGTCATTCGGGCGGCTCGTCAATATACCAGTAAGGGTATTTAAGTAAATGTGTTAGGTTTGCGTATGAGTCGTGAGTGATGACATCATCAAGGGTGAAGGGGCTACTTCGCAAATTCTTCAGATGCACATGTGCACCTCACGTGCCAAAGGAGGCATAGGCATTCTTGGGATTTGCTAGATCTTCAGGGGTATGGACACAATTTGCCCCAGCTCTCACGTGCTCTACATGTGAGAAGGGAATGAGAATTAGGGGCGGGCGACCTAAGGTAGCAGGACAACTTCGGTAGAGTGCGAGCTTGATGGAGATGCAAAGCGGGGCGACACGTGGGCTGGTGGAGACGGAGCTGCTGGAAGAGGATGCGGACTGGTGACCACAGAGTCAAGGCGATGTAAAGGGTCGCCCCTAGTGGTCTCAAAGTCATAGTCGAGCCGTCATCTAGAGGCGATGAGAGGTTACGAAGAGGCAGAAGTGTTTGAGGTGGTCGCTGTCAACAACGGAGTCGACCATGGAGTGAATCAAGGAATCAGAGGGAGGAGCGGGCATCTACTACGACAGATGGGCTGCTGGGCGGAAGGTATGTAGACCTAGGAGATCGAGGCAAGTGGCCTTGACGGATCTCCTCCGCACAATCACAAGAAAAATGGAGGTGGGGATGGTTAGAGAGGGATAGAACAGAGGTGGGGCTCCTCAATGGAGGTGATGGAGAGGAGCACCTATGGTAGAAGACTATGGGAGGAAGAACGTAAAGCAGAGAGGTGATGAGGGTGGAGCGACGACGTAGCTCGGGGAAGAGGATTTGGAATAGAGGATGTAGAAAAATAAGACAGAGGAAGAAGGAAAACAAGAAGAATAGGAAGCAAGAGGAGAAGGGAAAGGAATAAAGAAGGGAAAGAGGGGGAACTACCTAGAGGTTGTGGATGCCTCGGGGTGCTCGAGCTCATGCTTCCTGTGGATACTTGCTCGAGTCATTTGGTCGGACGACGAGCTTGAGCATCCTTCTTTCGGGAAGAGGCTCCAGCAAAGAAGGAAGATGATCCTCCTTTGGAACTCACCAGAAGGGGAATGGTTAGTCGCTTGCTCAACAGCGGAGATCCTTAGCTATCACCTAAGGACGGTTGAAGCTCACTCCTCATTTTGTGAAAAATGGCGGATACTACGGACGGGGGCCAGTGATCTCCCTTTATGGGTGGTTTGGCGAGTCAGAGAGATTGTGGAAGAGGAGATGGGGAGGTGGGTGACGCGGGTGGTTACGTTCTTGCAATGCCAGAGAAGGCAGGTGCAGTTGCAACTGTAGCCGTACACCGCAAGGCGCAGCGCTGCGATTGGGCACGGGTCGTGCGTCAAGAGAGAGAGAGATGATGAGGGTAGAAAGAGGGCGGGGTTGGTCATGGTGGCCGGCAGTTGCGCGGAGGTTGCGCAACCGTGTAGTGGAGATGGAGAAGGAGGCTTGAGGGTTGTGTGAGAAGAATGGGAAAATATAGGGGGCCACGTGGTGCGCAACATGGCATAAAAAAATAAAAATTAAAAAATAAAAATAAAATAAATAAAATAAATAATAATAAAATTAATTATAATGAATTAATATAAATAAAATAAAATAAAATCAAGATGCATAAATAAATAAAATCATAAAAATCATAAAAAAATAATAAAAATAAAAATGGGGGTGACACGTGGAAGCTATAGGGGCTGCCATATGCCGCTCTTAGAAAAATAAAAAATTAAATGTAAACAAAATTATAAAAAAATAATAAGAGGGGTCAAAAGAAAAGTGGATCAAAATGAAAGTTGCTCATCTCAACGAGATCTAGAACTTTATGAAGGACTCAAAACTAAAATAACTCATCTGTACAAAAAAAATATTATTGGATTATCTTATATGTACAAAATACCATATTTTTATATTTTACAGTTTTTTTCTACATTTTAAGAAGATAAAATCAAAATAAAATTAGCTAAAATATAAAACAAATAATTATAACTTAATCTCTTCTTTGGATTTTTAATAATTATGAAAATAAAAAGATAAAATAATTGAAATACAAAACTTATGTATAATATACAATATGGGCCCCAAATACCCAAGTGTCACACGAACTCTGATTCTTTTGAATTTGGTCTTGTTTTGAAGGTAATTGAGCGTACATTAATTAGAAAGTGAGTAGGGGTCCATAATAGACTGTATGAGATAGATATTCACGTTTTAAGGTCTCTTAATCTCATACTAGGACTTGGGTTGTATTCGTCAATTTTATATGTTGACATTTTTTGATATTTTTCACTTATTAATATTAGTAATATGTACACTATATGGTTGATTTTATTCAATTATGACTTAATAAAATAGGAGAAATAGTGTGAATATACAGGTGATATTTACAAGAGTAGTTAACTTCTTCTTTAATGTATATATGCTTGCTAAAATGCAGATATTAATTCTAAATACAAGAGTAAGAAAAATGCAAAAAAATGGAGAAATGCAGTTAATTACTCAGGGACAAAGCTTTGTTTTTTACTTTTAGAGTGACGAATCACATATTCATCAGTCCCCCACGTGAGTTGGTCAATTGCAAGAGACCCCCCTCCAGGTTCTTTTATTTCATTTTAGTTTATGAAATCTGTATTAGTTCAAAACTTTTGATATATTTGCATGTAAACCCTCTTCTTTTATTATTATTGCAAATATATACATGCCAGCACATTGCAATTAATTTTGTGCATTTCATTTTTGATTAAATTGCTCACATGCTTTAAAAATTGCAAGAAAATATATGATAGGCTTTAAATGATGCTCATCTCTGCCATATGTTTTATTTTTATTTCCTTGCATTTCTTACTTATTAAAATTAATTTAGAAGCTATTTATTCATTGTTTAGATGTAAAAATACAAAAAACACTTTTAAATTACCAAAAAATTATATTCATATATTATTATATAACATAGCTCCATACCAAAAATTGTAAAAAATATAAAAATAAAACTTTGAAAATTGAAAACCCTCCTAACCTTAAAAATAAAAAAATATTTTGTAAAATTTAAAAAATAGTTTTCTTCTACATGTTTTTATTTATAATATGTACTACATGTTACAAATAATTTCAAGAAATTAGGGACTTATTTTATATTTTTAAATCTAAAAATGGTCCTACTTATTAACTCCTTATTTTGGAGTATTTCAGAAGTTAAAAATACATAAAATTAGCAAAAATTACCTAAAAATAATAAAAATAGGTAAAATATATTAAAAATAAATAATAATTTATTTTTTAATTATTAAGTATTTATTTCTATATTTATAAATATAAAAATACACGCATATATATACTATGTTTAAATATATATACTTATATACTTATTAATATTAATACTATTATAAATACTTATAAATATTTTTAATACATTTAAAAAATAAAAAGAACTATTCCTTATTGTATTTAATGAATTTTTATATAGTTGTATATATTATACATATATTATTTATATTATACACATATATACATACATACATATATATATATATACTTATTGCATATTAAAAAGAAAAAGAAATAAATATCAAAAAATATAAATAGAAAAAAATTTATAAAATTAAAAACAAAATATAAAAATATAAAATTCGAAAAAGTTAAATATAATTAAAATACACAAAATTTTAAAACCCCTAAAAAATACACAAATCAGTTGTTGGTTCTTTATAGACAATAAATAGCATATCCTTTTCCCATTTGAACTTATTCACTATACACATTTATTTGTAGGGTATAATAAATTTCACCCAATACAATTTCATTGATTTATCACAATTGTGGGTTGACTGTTGATTTATGTGGATTGGTTGAGTTCCGAGTATTGTGAAGGCAGTCGATACAAAGATTGTCAGACCCAACTTGTAAGAAACTGCAGGCCCTCCAAGACCAAGCGTTAAGGAATCTCACTCATCCATATTATTATCGGGGCACTTCCAAGAAGCCGTGGAGCCTATCAACAGTGATCAAGACGGATAGAACGAGGAGAAAATACAAATCAATGATCACCCCGTAAAAGTTCTTGGCGTGTTCTTCCAGACACCCATAGAACCGAAGGACCAAGAAGAGCGACCCGGATCTAATCTAGGCCATCCAAATCAAGGCAAAATTTTACCCCCATCTGTCGTCAATCGGTTAAGTGAAAAACACATGACACACCTGATAGAAAGATCGACAAGGGGTGTCCGACGCCTGATCTTGGAGGTCATGCGGTGTTCAACAAGTCGGATCCAACAATCACTGTATTGGCCGCTCTCGCAGTACCAACACATCATCAATCAATCAATATAAACAATCAACCCACAATCTACAATAAATAAATGAAATTTTGCTGGGTGATATTTATTATACCTTGCAAATAAATTTATATAACAAGCAAGTGCACGTGTCGAACCACTAAGAGCACATACGCAGATAGAGTAATAATTATTATCTAAAAAATAAACAAAAACTATTTTTGTACTTTTTTGCTCTTTATTTTATTTTTTATGGGTTTTTACTTATATTTAAATTTTAAGGATTTATGTATTTTATATTTTTGTGTTTTTAAACTTTTAATTTTCATTTTCTTTTTAGTTTTGCAATTTTAGTTTCTTTTGAAGTTTCAATAAGTATATATATATATATTACTTTATATAATAATAATAGTTAGAGTATTATAATATATATTGAATAGATGTAAACATTTAGAAAAAAACAAATAAGATCAGTCCTTTTTATTTTTAAGGGGTTTAAATATTTATATGTATTTATAATTACTAAAAATAATTATGAGCAATATATAGTAATATTAGGTATATATACACTATATCTGTTTTGTATTTGTAAATATAGATATATATACTCAATAATTAAAAAATAAAGTGTTTTTGCATTTTAAATATTTTTTTATATTTGTGATTTTTCTTTTAATTTTTACTTGGTACTTTTAATTGATTTAAAATGTAAAAATAGTAGATATAATAAATAGGTCGTGTTGTTTTGGGTTTAAAAAAATAAATATCTCAAAATTTCCTAAAACTATTTTCAATATATAATTTATAAAACATATAAAAGTACACAACAAAGAACTAATTCTTTTAGATTCTATATTTTTTTTGCAAATTTTTATAATGTTAAGAGGGTTTTCCAATTTTTAAGAATTTCTTTCATATTTTTTGTGATTTTTAATCTGGAGTTGTAATATATAGCAATATATAATGTAGATTTTTTGGAATTTTTAAAATTGGTTTAATATTTTCTGTATTTTTATAGTTAGGCAGGGAGGTGGAGGACAAATCTCGGTGGCTGAGATCCTTGCACGATCTGAGATGTACAACACATGAGGAAATGCAAAGAAGATGATGGCAAATCTCGGTGGTGGAGATCCTTGCACGATCTGTAGATCACTCGGGGAGAAAGTTATCACCGATCTCAACCTAAGTGTACAAGGATATGAGGGTTTTAAGTGGGAAAAAGGAGAACAAAAAGCAAAAAGGGGGTGGAGGTTTGATTTTATACATGTGGTGTTTAGGCAAAACAATGAAGAGATAATGTGCGAGAAGAACAGAGTTAGTTCAGGCTAGAGGCATGAGAAGGTAGAGGGAAGACATAGGAGCAGGATGGAGGGAGGCTCGAGAAGAATGGGGAAATGAGGAGGCAAGGAAAATGGGAGAAACTGGGGGTTCACATCTTCTTACAAGGCGGGCAACTGAGGGGCATACAATTGACACGCCCGATCAACAAAAGAAGTCACGTGATCGGTCCATGTGGACCAATCATGGAATTTATGTAAATAACCCCCTAATTAATTCATTTTTAAATAACGATCGTTTTTTTAATTTTTGATTCAAATATAAAAAAATTATTACTTTATGTAGTATTTTATTATCATTTTTATTTATTTTTACAAGCTAATTTATTATGTGTTAATATTTAGATGTATATATATATATATGTCTATATACACTTATTTAGCATATTTTTTATTCTGTATATATATATATATATATGTAATTTCTATATTTAGAACTTATGTAATAACATTTTTTTATTTTATTTTTTAGAATTTATTTATTCACTTGAATAAATATGTATCTATGTAATATATGTATCGTTTATCTATATATTTTATTGTATTATTTATTTTAACAAATTTTTAATGGAGTTTTATTTATTTATATTATTTACATGTGTTTTGAATGACATTAATATATAAAAAAATAAGAAAGTGAAAAATATAAAGAATAATATTTTGAATATTATATGCATGTATATTGCACAACGATGGTCCAAAAGCCAGGTTTTGCACCTTAATTCCAAATTAAATAAATCCATCTTCATTAAATGGATAATTTAATTTTATAAACATAGAGGTGAGTTTGGTCAATTTTAGATATGTATGAAGAATATACACGCCTGTAAAGTTTTTTGTAGCCTTTTATTTTGTGTGTCCAAGGCACACTGTGCATTGTTTTTGAATAAAGTAAATTTTATATTCTTCTTTGTAATTTAAAGTACAATGTTCATGTTCAAATTTAATTATCTGAGGAATAAAATAGAAAAATAAATTAAGTGCCATAATTCAATTATTGGTCTATAGAATAAGGGTTTCTAAGTTGTATTTTCTAGACATTTGGTTTCCTTTCCCCTACTTTATTCCTCATTGACCAACTCATTATGATGACTGGGTCTCGGAGTCTAGGATCACTCAGTGCCTTTGACACTGCATTCTTTTTCTTTTCTTTTCCTTTCTTTATTCTTTTATTTCTATTAAATACAATATTTTATACATTGTATACAAATTAATTTTATATACATGCACTTAATTAAGGATTTAAGATAAAAATGAAAGAATTAAAGTCATGAAATGGAGATTCATCACCCCCTATACTTTCCTTTGGCAGTCCCTTGCAAACACTAATAAGTGCAGAAAGGAAAATAAAGAAAAGAAAAAGAATGAACTCGTAATATTTTTTATTCTTGAACTTGTCTTATTAAAATCAAAGTTTGGAGCTCAATTAAGACCTTTGGATTTTTGGTTTGTTCGGAACCACATTAAGATTAGGAAATGTGACACAACATCCCTTACGTTTCGTTATCCTATGTTTAGTTCAACTCACTGTCTAGTCAGAACAATCCTCTCAGTCGGATACCTTTGCAACCTTGAAATGATAAGAACCATGTGTGTGAATTTGTTAGCTCTTCCCAAACAAACTGCTGAACTATCAAGGAGTTTGCTCCTCTGGTAACTCATCATTATGGAGAAAAATATTTTCTTCTAAGGACAGGTGCTTTCGAGTTTCACAACCGAAAAAGGGAGAAGCTAGAAGAATGGGAAAAGAAGTGGGAATGGACCAGTGTAGTCTCATTCCCTCGTGAAGCTCAGCTAGTGTAACCGAGTCTTCACCAAGAAGTAGACTTTTTTATGAAAGCTCGATATTTTTGTGATTTTTTGGTGTTGGCTTCTTTTTGGATATTTTCTTTGTATTATATTTCTCTGCATTCTTGTTTTGCCCCCGATGGATATAGAATCTTTTGGCCTGCCCATATTTTGGGATCTTGAAAAAAGTTACCATTCCTTCTATGAGGCATTATTTCAATACACTCTTTAGTCATTAGATATCCTGGCTACTAGAAGAAGTGGGTTAAAGTACCAATTTCGACAATCCTCAATAGTAGTTCCTGAGCCACCCTTAATGAAGCAACCTAGTATCATCCCGGCTTAGACTCCAAGATTTTTCAACAATCCATCTAGGTTGAGCTAAATGTTAAGTGCGTCGTTTCCAGTCAAGTCACTATATCAAGAGTCGTACAGATGACATGAAGGGTTCTATAGACACAATGAATCAACTCATAAATATAGTCTCATGGAGCCAAAAGAATTAAGTCAAGGTGACAATGAAGCATCTTAATTCCAGTCCTTAATGGGTTGCTCTAAAAGCAAGTGGATTAAGATCCATACCAAGCTCTAATCTTCACTTTATTTAGACTTGTTCAATAGTCTTGATTACTCTGAAAAATGCAAATGCTATGCACAATGCAAGAACATCTTTTTGTGAAGCAATTTTCTGATTTTGATTTTTTTATGGATTTTTGAAATGTAATTTTTGAAAGCATTTTATAAATTTTTATGGGTTTTATTTTTTTTTGAAAATTTTAGAGTTTTTTAAAGGTCACTGAAAGAAGTATGTGAAATTATATACACAGAATGCATCAATATTTACAAGAAGTGGTGGGAGAATCTATATTAGGTATTTATAGGAGTTAAGTTAGTTGTTATTTATAGAATTTTAAACAATGATTATGTATATAAAGAATTGTGTTCATGTTATCATTCCTCATAATTTTGTACACGATTCTCAAAATAATTTGAAAATATTTAAAAAACTTTTTTTGCAAATAAATTTTACAAATGGTTTTTACAAATAATTTTGCAGACATTTACAAAATTTGAAAATCATTTTGCCAAGATTCTTCAAATAGGGTGTACATATTTTTCAAACTATTTTTACAACTATTTTCTAAATCATTTGCAAACTGAATTTTCGAAAACTTTATTCAAATAAATGAAACAAACTTTTACAAATTTTTACAAAAGATTTCTACACATGTTTGAAAACATTTCACAAAATCTTTCCAAATGGTTTTCAAAAGATTTTTCAAGATATTTTACAACTATTTTTCAAATCATTTTGCAAAAATATTTTTAAACTAGTTCATTAAAGAGTTTTGATAAACTTTATAGTATGTACAATAGTGTATTCTTTATAGTTACTTTATTGTATATTCTAACCTGTATAGTTTCTTAACCATATTATTAAAAAATACGAAAGTACGAGTTATAGCTAAAGTATATACAATGTATATATGACCCCCGATACTTAGCTTGAGTTATCCTTATAGTAATTAATGAGAAAAGGAAGACATAACTCGTGTTGAGTATAAGAAAGTCTATACTACAATGACTAAATAAAGAATGAGAATTCAATCATCCCCCCTATACTTAGGATCAACTAATCCCAAGTATAACAGTCTGTATACAAAATGGGGATAATCGATGATCAGAATTTTCGAAATTAGTAGGCTCGGGTTGTCCCCCCATACTTAGGGTAAAATATCCCCAAGTATAGACAAAGTATTAAAATTGGAGAGACAACGAGAGAATGAATTATGAACAAATCGAACGCGCTCACCCCCATACTTAGGATGAAGCATATCCTAGTGCAACACAGAAGAATGAACAAATTAGAAAACTGAAATGAAAAGAAGAAAAGCAGTAAATAAGAAAGTCAATCAAAGATATTTTTGAGAGCATTATCCGCCTTCATTAATGTTGTTGAAACTTGGAAATCTTATTCAAAAACAACTTGAACAAAATTGAGGATGATTGCAAACCGCCTCTTGAATTTCAACAAGGATTAAACCCTAATCTTTGGGACCTAGTCATGAAAGAGATAACGAAGTGATGTTAGACTGGCTTTATTTATCCCATCTCCAACTCGAAATGGGTTAGCCATTATGCATAGTTGTGAAGAAATCTGAAATTACGATGGTTACAAATGACCAAGGAGAGGAAATCTCATCTCAAGTACATCATGTTGAGTTTGTGTTGATTATCAATGCATGAATTCATCGACCTAGAAGGATCACTTTCCTTTGCCTTTTATTGATCAAATGCTTGGAATGTTGGTAGGGAAAGAGTTCTTTTGCTTTTTGGATGGATACTCCAGGTACAATCAAGTTGCAATAACTGCCGAGGATCAAAATAAGATGACTTTCACCTGTCCGTTCGGCAACTATGCTTTTGAGTGGATGCCCTTTGGATTATGTAATGCACCTGCTACATTGAAAAGATGTATGCTAGTCATTTTTTTGACATGGTGGGTAATTTTATTGATATTTTCATGGATGATTTCTCAATCTATGGTGATAGTTTGATGCTTTTCTTGTGCATCTAAATCGAGTACTTAAGAGATGCTGTGAAGTCAACCTTGTTCTATTATGGGAAAAGAGTCACTTCATGGTAATAGAAAGAATTGTGCTAGGTCATGTCGTTTCCAAATGAGGTATGGAGGTCAACCATGCAAGGTGGATGTTATTGCAAAACATGAGCCACCTCAAACAGTTAAGAATACAAGGTCATTTTTGGGGCATGTTGGTTTCTATAGAAGATTCATTAAGGACTTCAATAAGATTTTCTACCCTCTAATAGACTCTCTAGGCAAGGAGGCATATTTCTTTATTGATAATAAAGTCCTCCAAGACTTTATTCAATTGAAAGAATTTGTCACGCAAGCACGTGTCCTACAACCACCTGATTGATTTCTCCCATTCAAGATCAAGATGGATGCATCTGATTTCACGATTGGGGTTGTATTAGGACAATAACATGAAGGATTTACCTATGCCATTAACTATGCAAAAATATTAGATGATGCATAGAAGAACTCTACACTAACATAGAAAGAGCTACTAGCAGTTGTATTCTCTCTCGAGAAGTTCGACTCGCATCTTTTCAATTCAAAGGTAACTATGTATACTGACTACTCTGCTATCTGATACCTACAACAGAAGAAGGATGCCAAGTCACGTTTACTTAGATGGATCATCCTTATATAGGAATTTGATTTGGAAATTTGAGATAAACTTGGAGTTAAGAATGTGGTAGCAGATCATTTGTCTAGAATAGAATTGTCACAGACTTAGCTGAGCCCTGTGCCGATCAATGATTCCCCTATGAATCAATTCCCGATGTTTCATCTCTTCTATGATAGGATGATATTGTAAACTATCTCATTTCTAAGAAAGTTTCACAAGATCGGACGCAAATAAAGGACAACATTGTGTCCGATATTTATTTCTACCAGTCGGAAGATCCATAGCTCTTCATGAAAGATACATATTGCATTAGGCATCGCTACATTCCTCAAGAGTAATACACCAGTGTCCTCGAGCACTGTCAGAAGTTCGAATATGGAGGACACCATTCAGGAAGCAGAACATCAATGGAATTATTGTAGTGTGACCTCTAGTAGCCTACACTATTCATGGATGCTGCAACATATGTTAAAGGTTGCATCGACTATTGAAAAATGGGAGGACGCCTCAGTTTTCAAAGATTTGATGCCTCTCAAGTTTATTCAGATCTCATAAGTTTTTGATTTATGGGGTATTGACTTTATTGGACCATTTCTAGCAATCAAGGATTTGCATACGTCTTGATTTTCATTGATTATGTGAGTTCCTAGATGGAGGCTATTCCCACCCGATCTGTTGATAGTTGTATTGTTTGTTTCTTACTCAAGTAAAACATTATTCGTAGTTCGAGATTCTTAAGATTCTCATCTCATACAGGGGTATCCAGTCATAAATAAAGAAGTTGGGAAACTTGTGAAGGAGTATACTATTGATCATCTTGTCTCATCTCCTTATCACCCACAATTCAATGGTTTGGCCTAGTTATCCAATAGGGAAATCAATACTATTAGGAAGAAACTTGCTAGGCCAAATAGGAATAATGGATCTCAACTTCTTGGTTCCATTCTATGGGTTTGTCGGACAACCTACAAGTATCCATTGGGTAATTCTCCCTATCGCCTTGTTTATGGAAATCCTTGCCATATGCTAGCAACTCATTCACAAATCTCTGTGGGCAGTAAACATTTGCAATCTTGATTCATAGAATATGGTTGGAACCAGAAGACCGATCTGAACAAACTCTTGGAATTTAGATAATATGCCTATGAAAACAACCTAATTTACAAGGAGAATGTCAAATGTTGGGATGGCAAGCATATCTGATGAAAGACTTTCAATCCTTATCAGAAAGTGTGGTTATTTGACATAAAATTGAAGATATTCTCGAGAAAATTGAAGAGTAAATGAAGATGGTCATTTATAGTGAGAACTGTACGAGGCAATGGAAGCATATTGATATCCAAGTTTTCATTAGATGCACATCCATTTCTAGTAAACTAACAATTGCTGAAACCATATTTAGAGAACGATACATTTCTGTCAGTTGTTAATTCCTTCAACTTGATGTTTTAAGATGATCTCCAAGCTACATTAAAAGATTCAGACAATGCTCCCAAAAATATTTTTGATTAATTCTTTCTTCTCATTCTTTTTCATTCTTTTTCATTCTTTAATAATTCTGTTTATTCATTCATCCCATTCATTTGTGCTATACTTAGGATGGAAAGATCCTAAGTATAGGGGGGATGAGTGCATTGATTTATTCTTCTTCTCTCGCTTGTCTTCTAACTTGTTGATATTCTATTTTGTATTTAGGGACATCCTAAGTATAGGAGGAAACAAGTCGAGTCGTTGATTCATTTTATCGATAATCCCCCCTTGTGTACAATCTGCTATATTAAGGATTAGTTTATCCTACGTATAGGGGGACGATTGACTTCTCATTCTTTTATTTAAGTCATTGTAGTATAGATTTTTCTATACTTAACACGAGTTATGTTGTCTCTTTAGTTCTTTGATCACTATGAGGACATAGGTTAAGCTAAGTATACGGGGTCGTATATATGGTATGTATACAATAGCCATAAATCATACTTTATGTATTTTTAAATAAATATGATTATTATACTACATTGGGAAAGGATATACAAATATATCATATGTAAATAATTCTTGTAAATATGTATATTTTTTTTGAAAAATGTTTGTAAAATATGATTTGCAACTATTTTAAAAATGATTTTGAAAAATGGTTGCAAAATGTATGACAAATCTTTGGAATTGAAAATTTTTCTAAAATAATTTCAAACTATTTACAAAAAATTTCTATATAAAATGTTTGTAAAAAGTTTGTAAACACATTTGTAAAAATATTTGTGAAAAATTCTTTGTAACAATATTTGCAAAATAAGTTTTCAAAAGGTTTGAAAAATGTTTAACAAAAATGGTTTCAAATTATTTTGAAAACCATGTAGATAATATCCTTACAAAAATCTTCAAATAAAACATGTATATACCTGTATAAAATTCTTTATAGAACCCTCTGTGAATATGTACAATCCTTTAAATACATTTAATTCATTAATCCTTTTCAAAATTTACATATAAATTTTCAAAATTTCCAAAATTGTTTTCAAACCTTCATAAAAATTTGCAAAACTCTTTTTGAAAAATACGATAAAAGTTCAAAAACAAAAAATTAGTTTCACAAAAATATTTCCTGCATTGCAAGAGCATTTTTTTGAATGATTTTGACAATTGGTAGTCTAAAAAAATCTGAATATTGGAGCTTGGTCTAGACCTTAATCCACATAATTTTACAGGAATCTTATACGTTTTGGAATCAATATTTTTTAAGTTAATGGGACTTAATTATTTGGGTCCACTAGACTATGTTCATATGCCATCTTGACTAGCTTAACTAGAGTATTTCGAAGCTCACGTATGGCTCTTACTGATAATGACCTAACTTGAATAAGAACTCTATACTTAGCTCAACTCTGTGGAGGTGGTGAGTTTATGATTCTTTAGCTTTAGGAGCACATGTGTGGAGACATACATCATCACAATAATTGGACAGTTCCCCTCAAAATGATCTAGAGTCATTGACGTCTAGAGACATGACAATGTGGGTTGCAATAAATCTATAAAAGAGGGATAGTCCACTAGCTCAAGAAGAAAAAATCCGTATGTAAATGTTGTTATATATAGTAAAAATGCAAAATAAAAAATTCCAAAATAATAGACGGGCTGAAAGTTAATTAAAGATCAATTTTTGACGGGGTTATGTATCAAATAAGCAATATATTATGCTTAAAAGTCAAAATCTCAAGGTTTCCTACAGCTAGAGACTTGGCTACTTTGGTCAAGCTCCATAATATATGTGACTACACTAGTCGCAATCCATTCTTCTCTCTACCCCCTCTTCTTGAGCCAATTGTACTTGAACTTAGAAGGAAATATCTCGGTCCTCGAGGAAAGAGTAGCTAGATTGGGAAATTTATGGTTATGCTACTGAGGAAAACTATTTCTTTCTATTTCCGATGGGAAGAGCTATATTCACATATACTATACAAGTGAGACCCATAGTCATAAGGGTTTGCATATGAAAAGACTTATTTTGACCTAGCTATTAAGGTGACCTAAATAGAGGATTGTGAAACTTGGGGGCTGTTAAGTTTTAGATTTCCAATAAAGTTTCGAACAATTAATAATCTTAAGGTCTTAACAGAGGTCCTAGCTTTTATTTCATGAAGTTAATCTCAAGAATTATAATCATTCCAAGTTCTTTATTTTCTTTTTCTTTATTTTTATCTTTTACATGACTTATTCTTCTAATATGTATTTTCTAGAGACTAGAAAAGGTAAATTATAAGGGGGGGTGATGAATAGATATTCATCTACCTTTATTCTTTCATTTTGTATTAAATTCGTAGTAAAACACCAGTAAATAATGTTAACTTATACAAATTAACATTTCTTACTCATATGTAATAAATAAATAAATGCATGCATTTAAATCCAAAACTAAAGAATAAAGAAAGAAAAATAAATGAAGTATCAATGATACTGAATGATCCAAAACTTTGAGACCAAGTCATTATTGACTTGATCGATAATGAATAAAGTAATGGGAGATAAGGGCCAATTACTTTACATAAAACCCTAATTTTATGTCATGAAAAAAACCATTTTTAATCTATTTTATTCTTCACATTACAGACCTCAAACGATAAAGTTTTCAACATTAAGCTTGTATATAATAATATATCGAAAATTACAAAAATAATAGTCAATTTTACATTGTAACTTGTACATATAGATGAAAAAACCACAAATCAAACTTCACAGATCAATATCTTCTCCATATGAACTCAAATTAAACCAAACCCACCTCCATTGTATTTCAAACTAGTTTATCTATCTAATGAAGGTGGTTCCATTAAAAATAGTACGAAGATACAAAAGTCGGCTTTCTAGGGTACTACTGTGTTGTGTATTTGTATATAATATTTGGGCTTGGGGAGCCTACACCCATGTGTAGGTAACTTTCCTAGCTATACCCACCTCTTCTTCCCTATTTTTTTTGATTTTTTTGAATGGATCTTTAGGGTATTTACATAGAATATTAAATGAAATATTTGTTTCAAATTCTATATAAAGCATACATTCTTAACAGCTCCATCGGGAGGGGCCGATTTCAGCAAATCTCAGACCGTTAAAATTTGACTGTCATGATGGATAAGTTAGAAGTCTCAAAATAAGTTGAAATTTTAATGACGACATGGTTATATATTGTGATCTAAATTCCCCAATGAATTATCTCCAAAAAATAAAAAAATTGAGGGAACAAGAGGTGAGTGTAGGAAAGTTACCTACACATGGGTGTAGGCTCCCTTTTCCAATAATATTAATATATTTTGTTCTTTAAATTTTTACTCTTATTATATTTAAAATAATTGTATATATTATATAAAATATAATAAAATATAAACATAAATAAAACATGTAAAAAGATATGAAATAAATAGTACATTAAAAATATAGGCATATTATACCTATAATAAATATACATGTATTTATTTATGCATATAAATAAATTTATAAAAATATAATAAGAATATGTAAATATGTATTCTAAAATGTTATACATATATAATATATAAATATAGGAATAAGTATTAAAAATACAAAATAAAAATATCATATGTAAAATATAGGTATATATACCTATACATATACATGTAGAAATTAACACCTAACAAATAATGTTGTAAAAATAAAAAATCACAAATACTAGTTTTTAAAATAATAAACATATTTAATGTTTTAAGTTTTAATTAATAAAATCATTTACCATTTATTATTTAATTAATAAGGGTTTTATTTTTCTGTTTTGTCTCATCTGGTCCTACGTGGGCCAATGAGATCTCAACGTTTGTTAACAATTCGGTCAACTATTTGGCCTACCTTCTGAATCTGTCATAACATGCTAACCCCTCTATATTATCCATTTTCCTCTCTTCCTCCACACCTCCATCTCCCTCGAGACCATCACATCTCTGAACACCCCCCAACCCTCTTCCACGCCTTGCCAATATGATTCACCAACCAATCTTCTCCTTCATGCAATCTCAGTCATGAGATTGCCACCTTCCATGTGTATAAATAAAGTCCCCCATCTCCTTTTTGCAATTTGATACCACATGTGAAGAGCACTTGGTGACAATGCGAGCTCCCTAGTCCTGTCGACGAGGATAAGGCGGAGGAGAGTGTGATCCTGCCATTTGTTGGAGTGTCTTCGATGAAGGTTCTTTCTACTCCAGGTAACCCTGTAGAATTGCTAGTTTAGGTTATTTATGTTTCAATATTTTCTTTCTTAGCAAAGTGTAATCACTAGTTTAGCCTCGTTTCCTGTTAATTGGCACAATCTAATCCATTCGTAGTTTACAGGAGCTCGTGCTCCAACCCACTATTACACACATGAATCCCACATGTTTCGACCATGCAAACATTGCCATCAATCTCCCTTCTATTGCTCTGTTGAAGCCCTCATCCAATTCAACCTGATTCTACAAGAATCAATGAAATCGACCTCCACCTCCACCGCTCCCCGGAGATGTCACCCATTGCCATTTTTGTGCTATCAGCTTCAAGATTGGATAGAGGAGATACTTCTTTAGAAATTGAGTCCATTTGTGTAGTTAGAAGGGCCAACAGAACCACATGGGATTTAGATTCGTCGAAGAATAGGTCCCCAGTCTCCTCTGGTGAGACCTAGACCTCTATGACGCCTCCTATAGCTAAGTCATCAAGAAGAAGAGGAGCTGATCAATTTGGACGAAGAACATCATAGTCACTGAGAATCAATGATCGGAGGAGAACGAGGAAGGTGTTCTTAGATGTTCTTCCTCTGATATCTAGAGCCGTAGGATCAACCTCACAACCTAGATCTAATATGGGCCACTCATTCACGTCGAAGCTGTGCGTGTTCCTAGCCCTTGGATGCTAAGTGGCGCATACGTGGCACAACACCAACCGCCCATCTCCGCGCATGTGTCATGCACGCTCTTCCTGTGGGTAATTGCATAAGCACTCCTACATCTTTTTTATTAGATTGAGTACCGTAAAGTAAAAGTTAAGTATAATAATTATAGGACATATTAAATCATGAACCTCAAGTTTTATTATATTTGCCAATTAATCCTTCCACCTCACGTGTAGCTACATGTGACACACCGAATATTACATGTATTCCTTTATATTTCCTGGAACTATTATTAAATGAAGTTTAAGTTTATTTAAATTGCAAATAGTTCCTTATATCTGTAGCATTTTTATTTTGTGTATATTTGTCACTATAAATATTTTTATTGCTCTAAAGATTATGGGAAAATTTCGTTAGATGTATGACACCAAGCTTGTCCACACATAATTTTATTTAGGCACTTAAATCATTTTCCTATTCTTGAAAAATATAAAAATGCTTTTATTCCCTGTTTAGACAAAATAATCCAAAAAATGAAGAATATTTTCTAAAAATTCCAAAAAAATACATTGTTTTTTATTATTATCTACCACATATATAAAAATCACTAAAATACAAAATATAAAACATAAAAACCACAAAACCCCAACATTCTTATAAAAATCAATAAAATCATCTAAAAATCTTAAAATATTTATTTATATTTTTTTAATTTTCTTTATTATGTATACTTTATATAAAAAATATTAGGTTTATTTTGGACTTTTTTATATGTATTAAATATAAAATAATGTTGGATATTTAATATTTTCACTATTTTGTATATTTAATCACTTTCAAAATCCATAAAATTAGAAAATATCTATAAGAAATACCAAAAATACAATATAATATAAAAATTACCGAAATATTTTATTTTCTATAATTATATTATATTTTCACTATCTTAATATTATATATAAATATTATAAATTATTTATAATAAATATAATATATTAACATATATATATATATATTATTTTTAAAAAAGCGAAGTTAAAATTTTGCAAAATTAAAAGAAAGAATAAAATTGAAAAATAAAACATAAAAACTATAAAAACATTTAAAAATCCATAAAAGTTACATATAATTAAAACCCACATAAAAATAAGAAAAAACATAAAAATACAAAGTAATTATTAATAGTTAGATGTAATTATTAATAATTGATTACCTACCAATTTGCTCCCTGGAGTTCAATACTCTACATGCTTGCATTGTACACATATTTTATAGAGTTATAATAAATTTTCAACTCACCTCTACCACTCCCTAGAGATCTGTCACCCATTACCATTTTTGTGCCATCAACTTCAAGATTTGGTCGAGGAGATACTTCTTGAGCAATTGAGTCCTTTTGTGCAGGTAGAAGGCCCAAGAGAACCACATGGGACTTAGATTCGTCGAAGAATAGGGTCCCCAGACTCCTCCGGTGAGACCTAGACCTCTATTATGAATCCTATAGTCGAGTCCTATATCAGGAAGAAGAGGAGTTGTTCAATTTGGCCAAAGAACATCATAGTCATCGAGAATCAATGATCGAAGGAGAACAGAGAAGGTGTTCTTCCTCTGATATCCAGAGCCGTAGAATCAACCTCACATCCCAGTTCTAATATGGACCGCTCATTCAAGACGAAGCTATGTGTGTTCCTGGCCCTTGGATGCTACATGAAACATACGAGGCGCAACACCAACCACCCATCTTCGTGGCGCATGTGTCCTGCATGCCCCTCTTGGGGGGTAATTACATAATCACCCACAACGTATTTTTATTAGATTTTAGTACTGTAAATTAAAAGTTGTCTAATAGTTTTAGGACATAATACATCATGAACCTCAAGTTTTATTATATTTGCTAATTAGTCCTCCCGCCCCACGTGTAGCAACATGTGAGGAACTGAATATTACATGTATGCCTTTATGTTTCGTGGAACTATTATTAAATGAAGTTTAAGTTTATCCAAATTGCAAATAGGCCTCTATATCTGTAGCATTTTTATTTTATGTATATTTTTCACTATAAATATTTTTATTGCTAAAAAGTTATGGGAAAATTTTTTAGATGTAGGACACCATGCTTGTCCATGCATAAGTTTATTTAGGAACTTAATCATTTTCCTATTTTCAAAAAACTATAAAAACGCTTTTATTCCCTGTTTAGGCCAAAAATCCAAAAAATGCATAATATTTTCTAAAAATTCGAAAAAACATTATTTTTATTATTATCTACCGCATATAAAAAAATCACTAAAAATACATAATATAAAACATAAAAAACCATAAAACCCCAAAATTCTTATAAAAATCAGTAAAATCATCTAAAAATCTTAAAATATTTATTTCTATTTTTATTTTCTTTATTATGTATACTATATATTAAAAATAATTTTAGGTTTATTTTGGACTTTTTTATATTTATTAAATCTAAAATAATGTTAGATATTTAATATTTTCACTATTTTGTATATTTAGTCACTTTCAAAATCCATAAAAAATAGAAAATATCTATAAGAATTACCAAAAATAGTGCATAATATAAAAATTACAAAAACATTTGATTTTATATAATTATATTATATTTTGACTTAATAATAATAACCTATTATATATAAATACTATAAATTATTTATAATAAATATAATATCTATATTAACATAAATATATATATATATATATTTTTTTTGAAAAAAAGAAGTTAAAATTTTGCAAAATTAAAAGAAAGTATAAAATTGAAAATTTAAACATAAAAACTATAAACATCATTTAAAAATCCATAAAAATTACATATCATTAAAACCCACATAAAAACAAGAAAAAACATAAAAGTACAAAACTAATTATTAATAGTTAGATGTAATTATTAATAATTGATTACCTACCAATTTGCTACCTGGAGCTTAATACACTACATGCTTGCATTGTACACCTATTTTGTAGAGTTATAATAAAATTTCAACTCACATATTTCACTTTGATTAATTTATTTAATTACGTGTTTGATGATTGATTGAGAGACATTTGGTCACTATAACGATTGCTAATCGAGTTTGATTAGCAGACCACTGCAAAATCTCTCTAACATCCTCTCATGACGCACCTGATCCCAGGCTAGGCATACTGCACTGCCTGATCCTGTTAATGACTGAGATCTCCAACTAAGCCCTTCAGTCAACCACCTTCCTTCGTAGCTTACGTCAGAGTCATATACTCCGCTTCTATGGTAGTAGAGTAACTAAAGATTGTAAGTAGCCTTCATGATGAGAGAAATCCAAAGTAAAGATGTAGCCTGTTACAAATCTCCTCCCATCAATGTATGCAACACAGTCTGATTTCCGACAATAAAATACTTTGAATCACTTCTGTCATTGAGGCCAATGTTAGAAGTTCCTCTCCGATAGCAAAAATTTCGCTGGAGTGACTGCAAATGATCCTTCCTTGGATTCCCCATGAATCTCCTAACAATGTTCAAGACATGAGAAATATCGGATCTTGTACATACCATTGCATCCATAAGACTCCCAACAACGCTGAAATCGAAAACACATGATATGTGTTATTTCTCTATGTGCGGTTGAGGTACGGATATTGTTTATTTAGAAAACAAAAAATACAATAGGAATCCAACAACAAGAACACATATAATCTATAATCAAACAACAAGAGACTTGAAATAAAAGACAGAGCCAGAATTCAATAATTTAAGAAAAATTAAAGAGGGAACAAATGAAACAAAAAGTAACTAGGATTGTTAAAAGGAGAATCAAAGTCCTAGATTTGCTTCCACAAGAAAAAGGAACTATAGAAAAAGAAGATAATGATGATAGATTACCACACTTTGACAGAGAAACATCAGGGACAAAGGATGAATAATTCGTACACCTTGTAAGAAAAATAAAAAACCAAAGGTGGAGAAGTAGCGTCTCGATAAAGATAGGCTACAACTTCCTGTTCAAACATGTCCCCTTATTTGATTCAGGGGCATGCATAAATTGTGTAAGTGAGGGATTACTCGCAATTGAGTACTTTTTTAAAACTCCACATGTTGTAAGTTATGCATCAGGTCACAACTTATACATTATATACAAGCTCTCTCATGCGCATATTTGTACCCAAGGAGTTTGCATAAAAAGATTCTTTGTATTACTCAAAGGCCTGAATGGAGATATAATATTGGGAACTCCAATATAATAGGAACTCCATTTCTTAACATGATAAGGCCATTTACTGTAGAAGAAGATTTGATAGAATGCATAGTCAATACGAAAGATATATTTCTCAAGTTTGTCAAAAAGAAAGAATTAAAGCTCCTAGAAAACATGAAGGCAGTCGTAGAATACAAAAGTAGGTTTGTAAATGAACTTGCAGAAGAAATACAATTAGAAAATATAGAAAAAAATAAACTTGAAAGGATCACAAGAGAAAATAAAAAGATTGAAAAGGAAATAACCGAGCATTTTGTTTAGAAATAGCAACGACATTTTGGTATAGAAAAAAGCATGAAGTAAGCCTATATTAAGAACTTTTCAGAATAACATATTCACACTAAAGTATGACCAATACAAATGAACAGAGGTAATTAGAAATATGCAAAAAGGAAATTGAGCGATTAAAGAAAAAGTTCTAAGAAGAAAAGGCTCTTCACCGTGAAGTTGTGTAACCATTTACGTTGAAATCGATGCTGAAATAGAAAGTGGAGCACCACAATTACAAACTATTAAATAAGATAGTCCATTGGATTAAATACCCAATACCCAATAGACAATATCTTATCAAAAGAATGCATGGGGCAAAGATATTATCAAAATTTGATATGACATTTGGATTTCGACAAATGCAAAACAAAGAAGAAGATAGATATAAAACATCATTTACTACCTCATTTGGACATTAGGAAAGGAATGTTATGCCATTCGTGCTTAAAATGCCTCATCAGAATTTCAAAAATCATGAATGAGATATTTAATAGCTACCCGACCTTTAATATTATATATATATAGATCATGTCCTGATATTTTTGAACAGCTATTATCAACATCATTAAATTCTCTTTGATGCGTTTATGATTGATCTTTTTTATACTCAAATTGTATTCCCCACTGCACGAGCTAAAAATCTCAAAACTAGATAAAATAATAAAAAAGGTTGACAATGAAACTATACCCATTATACATTAGAAAGTTGTAAATAAACCCAGATAATAAAATCACATAATTGAATAATGTATTCACCTATATCTAATCTCAAACTTTCTTTATTTTTTAAATACATTCATGCTAACTTCAAATAATATAAAACAACTCCAATGTGTACATAATACTAACATTAATCAATGAACAATCAAAAAATCTATCCGCAAATATGGAAAACAAAACCAAAGCTTAGTTGAGAAGACTAAAAGTTAAAGCTGAATATCTCCTCCATATAGTCTCTTGTGAAACTCTACACAACTTTTGAATTAATGAACATCAAATTATCTAGAAAACAAGATCAAAGTTAAAGAAATCAGAGTTCATATATGAAACTTGGATTTTGGGACCAATATTGTATATTGTACAATCGATATAACTTTAATCTATTAGTTTATGTACATTTCCTAAACGTTATGTTTTTCATTTATATTTTATTTAAATAATAGAAAACAAATTTAAAATAACATAAAATCCATAAAAGGACCGAAATTATCAAGAAAGAAAATACAAAACAATGAAATTAAATTGGTAATTTATACCTATAAAATACATCAAAAAGTTCAATATCTTGTATACATGTTCTATTTTGATTTTGAGCTTTTCATGAAAAATGTAAGACTGATATTTTTCATGAAGATATTTTTAATTTAATTTATTTTCATTTCTTATCTATTTGTATCCTTTGGTCAATCTCTATTTGGTCAATGTCTACTTGGCCATGCCATTGGATTTTATCGGCTACATGATTCAACCTCCATTGACTCCCATCATCAGTCGAAGAGCCCAAAGCATCCCTCAATCAACCTTTTACATGTATGCAGGTGCAGTTGACCACCCGATCCCATCCCCAATTCCAGTTCAATTGAAACTCACACCAACATAACACCATTTCCTCGTTGTTCTTCTTCCTAGCCACTACCAGTTATTAACAACACCTTTGATACCCCTGATACAACCCATGATTGTTACACTCGAAGATACATCCCATATCTCTAGCCATTCATGACCTCATTTATAACCAATGAAACCCCCATAATAACCACAGAACTTGATCCTCACCAACATCGTAACCAACCCCTTGGCCATCCTTAAAATGCCATCGACAACATCCATTTATATCTCTGCCACTGAAAGTGTAAGCGCTATCAGCCTCAAAACCCCTTCCGATGCAGTGCAAGGAACACTTCTTGAAGGCAATGACAACGAGTTTTATACCACGATGAGACCCATAGGTCTATCCAACCTCAACTGCATAGTTGATCTGAGCTCTTGCTGAGCTTCTCCGATGTGCTCTGCCACCGAAATGAAGATAAGATCAGCGCGCTCCTTCGAATGAAACCTCTTCTCTGTTTAAAGTACACAACTACCACACAACATCCCTTAACCTTCAACCTGCCCTTCTTCCATTTCCTCTTCTTCTCTTTCTTCTTTCTCATGATTCTCTAGTTCGATCTCCTTATACTCCTCTTTGATTGATCTGAGTAAAATCAAAACTATCCAGACAACAAATCAGATCCTCCGAATCTCTTCACCTTCCCGTTTTCCTAATCCACAAACTTCCTACCTACAATCAAGATGTAGTCAGAGGAATCGAGCTCCTATATACTGCCTTCACTTCAGGAGCTTTCTACCACATGACCCTGATTTGACTAACCTCCCAATAAGGATTTTGTCTCTGCTTTACATCCCATCTGTAGGTCTTCAAGATTCATGCACACTATCAAAGCTTCATGCGACAGAGAAGCCTGGTCCCTAACACCCTCTACCATTCCTAAGCATGCCACCTCTTCCCTTGAAGCTCAAGCAAGGATAGGCACCATTGTAACAACTTGTTTGTTAAAGTTTTTCATTTGAGCAACCTCTTCAACCACCATGTTATCGAAGACCTTCAGTCGAGATGCGAGAGGAACCATAATCGCATACGTAGCTTCTTTTGAACCCTGCATCAAAGGAGCACCACCAGAGTTCCTCCCTCATGCATTCAATCAGAGAAAAAAACAAGGAATGTACCACCACGTAGGAGTCCTTGGATCCAAATATCCCTTGATATCGATCACGAGATCAACTTGTATAGATTAAATTAGATAAACGCCACAATAACATTCTTTTTCATTTGGTACTAAGTTAAAGCTTCCCTTGGCCTTCTCATGCTTGTTACTTTCCGCGAATCCTCCTTTTCGTATATGTCCCATTATCAGATGGCAATGTTCTCAGAAGCCTATAATTTAGTAGGATAGGACCAATCGTACTAGCAGGAAGTTCCGGATGCACGCAACCTAGCCATCATGCAGTGTTATTTGAAAGAGGTCGAAGACTGCTAATCTTGAAAGCCCTATTTTATATAATCTCGTGGCTTGTGGCTTTTCCCTTCAGATCCACCCTTTGCTCTGGTCGAATTACATAAGATCCCTTTCTGATATGAAGTAAAGGGTTATGACTAGTTACCGTACTATCATTCATACTCTGACTTCCACAATCACTGCTCTGGATAACTAAAGCTCCAAGCATAAGCTTCTCCCCTTATCCCCCAATTTTCTATATAAATCATGATAAAATTTGTAAGACAAGTCAAACCACACTCACCTAGAACTCTCCATACTTCTACAAGGATGCTATCAGGTCTTACACCTTTCCCATGTTTCATAACCTTCAAAGCCTCTAACTTCCTTTTTTTGTATTCATTTATAGCTTGCATGATTCAAGTGACTTTCACTACTAGCTAGATCTCCCAATGTGAACTTTCTATTTCATTCCCCAATAAAAAGCTTATGAAAATATTGCTTGATCTAGTCTCTACTTCCTTTTGAGCAACAAGAACATGTCCATCCTCATCCTTAATGCATCTCACATGAGAAATATCTTTGTCATTCTTTCTCTTGCTTTGGCCAACCTGAATATATCCTTCTGGCCCTTCTTATAGTCGATATTTTTGTACAAAACTTCATAAGTATTTAAGTTAGCCTCACTTAGCTTAATATATGTGTTGTAATTACATTCATCTAAGATAAATATACAACTTATGCAACAAATTTTTAATCTTCCTCAGATTTCTTAGATAATTGCGCAGATAGACTTTGATTTTTTTATTTGATGTCAACATTGCTTCAAATGAGTGAATTTCAAAATATCTTGCAATATCATGGGCCTAAGTTTAATGTTAAAAGATTCCGGGTTAAAACTTTTTCCTTCCTTTTCTATAATTGCATATATAGAATTTGAGGTTCTTTATTTGATTAATATTAAAAACATATAAGAACGACTTATATTATATGCCTGAAAAAGTTACAAAAGCTAATATATATCTATGTTGAAATTGAAAATAGTACTTAATATAATATGATTATAACTACATTATTACGTAAACATAATTTGCTAGTAGTCATTGCAGTAAAAATGTATCCAGAACACTTATTTTTAAGAAAAATGATCAATATATCGTTTGTTATTAAAGTATATACTGGCTTCGTTGCAAATAATTTTTTATACTTGACAATAACAACAAATATCATATAATTTGGTATATCATTAGCGACAATCAATATATCAATTGTTATCCGTTGTTCTGCCAATTTGTTGCAGTGACAAACATTTTTTTTTAAAATTTTTTATTTTAATTGCGCTCTAAACAACCCTAATAACATAAACGATATATTTATTATGATGATAATTTCATTATCTTTCATTATATATGTAGTTTTTTTATCATCACACCCATGCAACCATGATAGATTTTACCGTAACATGTCCACGTATTAACTTGCAAGAGAGATGATGGGTTTGGGTAGGGGTGGAAAGGGGGTATCGACGTGCGAGATGGTGATCGATGATTCATTCCTCCTCATGGGAGGTTTATACAGAGCATGAGCCCTCGCATCATTTGCCACTTTCCCCACACCCGACATCACCGCAACCACCAACTACTCAGTCAATTCACGAGACCCATTTAGAATGCACGGGGGTATGTTCTAGTTTGCATAAAGCTCGAAGCACGACCATGATCAGAACATTTTAGGACGCAACGAAAACATAGGCATATTCCTTCTGAAAAAAAGCCAATGTTTTAGCCCCTGTTGGAACAAATCTGGTCAGATATTTTATCATTTAGAAGTTCATACGCCAATGAAAATTTCTACATTCTTGGCTAATCAGAAAGTGGCACACAATCCAAATTATTAGATTAAAAATAAATAAGGGTTTGCTTCATTTATTGAAGCCTTTAAGGAATGACATCATGTTATCACAGCCAAATGTTATGGTTCATTTTTCCAAATAGCCAAACTTTCTACCAGTCCAGAGCATGACAAGACCAATGAAGCCTACGACAGCAGACAAACCAACTGCTGACGATTTCTTCAGTATGTCAGTCCGGATTGAACATTCTAGATATTTCCAAAGCCATCGGTAAATGAATCGACATCCGATCGATGCTTGGAATTTCGGCATCGAAAAATCCTGCACAAGGTGTATAACAACTCAATGCCTGCTTTGACATGCAGTGGAGTTACTTACCATATTTCGAGAAAATATAATACACAAACCTAGCATTATGCTAACATCTCTAGTAGCTGGTCTGGTTAAAAATAAAGTGAAAATGATGACATATGAAGTCAGCCCCCTAGATATTCATGTTTGTTGTTTAAAATTTTGTTTTTCGATTTCACGTGCATATCTAATCACTACCATATTATGACGAAACACTAGTAATTTTCATCAAGCAATGCAAAAGTGACTGAGGTCTCTGCCAGCAGAAACATGGTACACTAGGTTGAACTGATTTTCATCTATGAAGTATTATGGCAAAAAGATGTGTAAGCTATTATGATCGTCTCTACGATCTTTGCATGTAATTATCGACCTTGAGTTCATTCGTAAAGTTTTTCTGAGGAAAACAATGAAATTATCTCATACCATTATCAGCTAGGACGAACAACAAGCCCTATGTATTTGCTTTTGCAACATCCAATTGTGCAAAGAATGCATCATAGCTGCTGTGGAATGTGTCTATGGAGAAGTCCTGTGAACTCTCATGAAACCAATTGTAAGAATCAAATGCTCGCACTTTAGCAAATACCATAAGTAAAACTGGCATCTCAAAGTTCGGGGATGAATAAGCTAGTAGTCAGAACTTGAATATATCAAAATATGCTAGATTGGCAGGGTAATGTAGGTGGCTGAATAAGTATATGTTAGGAATTTGCCCACAGTGTAATCAGATATACGAGAACGGCATGTCACCGTGTAAAAAGGCTGATAATCGAAACTTGAATCAATCGTAATAAGATGGGTTAGATTGGCATGTCCAAGTAGTTGTTTAAGTAAACTACTAGTCAGAACTTGCATCAGCTCATATACAACAAGAGAACCTAGAATACAAGGAATAGTACACCAACAAACTATGAAAGTTCGATGTGATCCATTTTAACTTACAGGATACATGACATTTGACTTTCAAAAAAAAGGATACATGACATTTAATGTTTTTTAGATCAGTGAATTGCATTTCTTAAATGTCTCCTGTTTTTTTTCTTGAACATGAACTGAACTCAAAACTTAGATCTGAGCTGTCTGAACGTGGATGCAAAATTATATCAATGCAAAACAAATGTATTTCCCTCATTAATGTTCGTAATATCAAACTAATCCGTCGTAAAAATATGACCAAATTTTCTGTTGACTATCAACTACCTTAACACAAACCTCCTTTATGCGGATAGGAACCAAAGACAAAAAGGCAACTGAAAGTGAAATGATGAGCCTCCAATTCCAGTTCTTGTGTTTTTTGTCTTTGTTCACGTTGCTCATTTCTGTTGAGAATCTAAGATCCGAATTCATAAGCTGAGCTATTGGTTGTAGGAGCCATGGAAATTAAATAATTGCTACAAAAAAAACTACTAGAAAAGATTTTGTGTGCCTGGATCTATTCAGGGATGACTCTGAGACAGATCCATCTGGAAGGTGACTAGCTCACTAACTATATAAAAAATGTAGTTTATCAAACTATTTGTCATCTCGTTGGAAAATATTGACATTGAAAATCTAATGTATGCTACAATTCTGTTAAAAAAAATAATGTAGAAGCGTATCAAAGAAATAAAGATAAAGAAATGAAGAATACGAGATTTTAACGTGGAACCCTACTTCCTAAGGAGCGGATGAAACCATGGGAGAACGCCTCAAAGGGTTGATCGTTCATTGACCTTTCTCACTGGATACATATGGTGTGGGGCTTCTTATATAGCCCTCACTGAGTCTCCACATCCCGCAACTGGCAGATGTGGGATTAAACAACTGGATGTGGTAAATTGATCTTGGAGTGATCCATTTACCCATCTACTTGACACATATACTGCAATACTCTCCCTTAAGCTGGAGCATGCGGTGCTCAGCTTGGACAAACAAAAAGAAATCTCAAATTCACACTACAGGATACTACAAACAATATCAACTCAACGTGCAAAACTGTCGGCCACTGTCGATGACATTGCTTCTCATGCCGTGCAGGTGAGGAGGAATGAGTGGACTGGAGTGTGAGTCAAACTTAATCTCCTCGTCGGAGAGCATGTGCTCTGTACTGCGTCTGTCAGAGTCACTGCAACCGGATGAGTCTCCATTTGGAGAACTCTATCCCACCACAACATGTGGACAACTGCTCCATCTTTGAAAGAGCCGAATAAAGAATGCCACTAGTGATCTCTCATAGGGACCGTTAAGTGGGTTCTCTCTCATAGGGACCGTTAAGTGGGTTCTCTCTCATAGGAACCTCGGAGGGATCTCGTACTGGAGTTCACGATCACTGGAGAATGGAGTCTGAAAAGTTTCCTTGTCGGAGAACTGAGTCTCACCCATACTGGCTTAGAGAATGGGATCTCTACTCTGGAGTCCCTATGAAACCACATGAAAACCTTATCCCACATGGCATAAGGAATGAGATCTCTACTCTGGAGTCCCTATGGATCACATGAAAACCCTGGCTGAAACATAAAAGATAGGGACCGCTGAAAAAGTGATGGAAAACATGTGCACATCAAACAGAAGACCGCATACATGTGCGTGTCTAAACTGAAGACTAAAAATATGATTGTCGAGTCTGAAAAATCTGGCTGATCTGAAATCTGACATCTGAATCTGGAATAGACCTATGACTCTACATAATACTCCTCCTTTTTCCCATACTGTCGGAAAATCAACATCGACCAAGTTGGGAGAAGACAAGAAAATAGGGGAAAACGTAAATCACATAAGCCGATTGCAAACTTTTTTTTGGTTTTTTTTTCAATATTTTTTGAATTATTTCCTTCGGCATAGACCTACTTAAATGGTCTAGTGGTAGTGCAGTGTGTCTACCACCTAAAAGACCAAAGTTCAAATCCCCCCATGTAGGGGTTGCGATAGGTAGTCGACAACCATCGTAAAAAATAGTCGAATCTTTCAACATGGATTTGAGCAAGAATCCATGTAGTCGACCCTACTTATAGTGGGAGAAGGCATCGCCATTTTTCATTTTTTCTTCGACTATTTCATTCCCTTTTTTAATAGCAGACATCTCTTTTTTTTAAATATGTCAATCACATTATTTTACAGTTTTACCACTGTTTTATTTTTGTGTACGATTTTTTTTATATGCACCTCTTTCCTCAAACCATTTTTAAACAAAATCACGAACTCATTTTGGCCGAAGCAACCCTTAAATTGGGCGCATTTTTTTGTCGGGCCTTTTTTTTCGCTAGTCGTTCTATCTTTCATTCTTATTTTTACAACCATCGGCCCACATGGGCTCAAGAGCAGCAAAATATTTTTTTAAAAGGCTAAGGGTTCCTATCGTGGGAACCCTCTCATGAAAGACACGTCGCTGCCTCGATAGGGGTTTTCGCTCTTGCCGCCACCTGGCTGCTGGCGGATTTGAGAGAAGGATCTTGAGGGGGAAGCCACCATTGCTGGATAAGAGGGTGTCGCCCTCCTGCTGCATGGCTTTGAGCCACACGGGTTCGTGCTTGGCCTATCCCTTGACGAGCTTCACCGTCTTCGAGAGCAGGTCGCCCCTCGTAAACGACATAACCAACACAAGTTGGTGCCAGGAGAAGAAAGGGGCTCGTGCCACTTCATGAAGCTGCGCGATGGAAGGTGGTTGCGCGATGCGCGGCTTGGAGGGCCACTGCCTGGATCTGCGATGGTGGCGCAACCTGGAGGAGGGAACGTCCGCCTGGAGTTACGCGAGGAGCCGCTTCGGTCTGGAGCTCCTGATGGAGGTGCGCAACATAAGGGCAACGTGCGGTAGGCAACTCCGCCTGTTGGAGCCACGAAAGCTAAGGTTCCAGCTTGGATCTGGAGTCACGACGCAGCGAGGTCACCTGGATCTGGGGCGCGCGTATGGAGGGTTTGTGAGAACGCCACCTGGGTGTGGCATCGTGCCGCCTGTTTTAATATTTCTGTTTAGTCCTGGAACTTGTTTAATCTATTGTAAACTTTTTTGAAAATTGCACTTTGGCCCCTGGATGTTTGCTTATTTGCACTTATGCCCTTACAAGTAGTGTAGTTTCTTGATGTTGTATCTATTTATTTCATGCATCCATAAATTGCTAAAAAATCCACAAAAATTAGTTTAAGCTCATGTTTGCTTGATCTTTCACACCATACTTTTGCATTGCATTTTTATTGCATTTTCATATTTACTAAAAATCAAAAACATGCATTTTCAGCACTGTTTACATTAGAAAATCCATAAAATTATAAAAACGTTTGGAAAAATTCTAATTGTGCCGCCTGTGATGGAGGAGCGATCGCATAAGGATGATGGGGCTCTGCCTACTAGAGCCTGGAGGTGGCACGCTAGCGGAGAAGATGGTGTCGCATCACGTCGAGAACTGGAAGGAGGAGGCAGGAAGATGTATCGCCTCCTCTTCTTTTTTTAAGACATGCGACTGGATTTGGAAAACATGGAACAAGGTTCCAAGAGCCGTAACAGAACACGGTTCCAAAAACTTCTGATGTGCCAATGAACTTGAGAGAAAAAGAATAATTTTCAAATATAAATCTTCAAGAACAAGCATGAATTGAATCTTCTCCTTGAACCGAATCTCGAATAAAAATAATGAACGTAAAAACCTCGAGAATCGAACCCTCTCTGATACCATGTTAGAAAATATAATGCAGAAGCGTATCAAAGAAATAAAGATAAAGAAATGAAGAACGCAGGATTTTAACGTGGAACTCTACTCCCTAAGTAGTGGGATGAAACCATGAGAGAACGCTTCAAAGGATTGATTGTTCATTGAACTTTCTCACTGAATACATATGGTGTGGGGCTTCTTATATAGCCCTCACTGAGTCTCCCCATCCCACAACCGCTAGATGTGGGACTAAACAAGTAGATGTGGTAAATTGATCCTTTAGTGATCCATTTACCCATCTAATTGCCGCGTATACTCCAACAAGTTCAATAAGAAAAAACAGATGCAAAAAATTCAAGAAAAAATTTAAGCTAATGCAAATTTTTTTAAGATAATCAACGTGACAAAAAGAAGGCCCACCCAATCAGGCTCTTTTCAGAAATGTACAATTGCACATTCGCACGGATGGTGCCTGTTAACTCCACAAATTAAGAACTGAGGATTTCTGACGGCATGAAGAATAAACAAGAAAACTTACATTTTGTGGATTTAAGAGGACCAAACTTACTCAACCATATACATTCGCACTAATAATTTATTCAAGCATTGCACAACTTGGATTTGCCTAGTTGTAACTTGGAGACCAACTTTGCAAATTTTATCTCGAATAGAGAATTTTATGGATGTACTCAATGAAAGTAGCATTTTCTTTTACCAACAATATTAATTAAATTGAAAGTTCAACCTCCTTGATGGTAATCAGATAATGTCCAGTTGAGGCAAGCGTTTGGAACACTTCTAAGTATCAAAAGATGGTGGAAGTACAAAAGGTTGCATCAAAATTGCTGCCCCAACTAAGAGAGAATTTTATCCTTTCCATCTAAATACCATATTGTACTTTCTTCCTGTCCATACATGGATGTAATAGTAATATGCATCTATATACCAGACTGTACTTTCCTCCTATCCATATATGGGTGTAATTGCTATTAGAGAAATCAACATTTATATATTTCTTATTTATTTCTTTTTATAATTTTTCCTTTGGTTATTTGCCCTCTAGAGGGTTTTTCCAATCTATGTAAAGGAGCCTTATGGCCACATGATAAACAATTCATGCATTTATTTCTACATGGTATCAAAGCGATGGTCTAAACCGGAGCCTTGAGACCCTTGAAATCCTACCCCACCCGCCGACGCCCCACAATGCACCTCTGCCACCACATGCCCACCACTCGCGACACCAGCTACTCCGGCAACCCAACGACCCCTCCAGGTGAAGTCCCCTTCGCCCGACGACCCCTTTGACCCTGTCTAAAGCCATACGCGTAGCTAAGATGCTTGTGGGGTTTCCAACGACCCCGTGACATCGTCCTAGACCACTACATAGTCCCCATGGTCTGATTTTGGTGCAGTGTAGGGCATTTTCATACCTCTAAATCCAACCCGCCTATCCTAGAGAACCTTCGGAATTGATGGAAAAGGTTGTGCTCCGAGTCTGCACATACAACATTTCCCTACATGATTATGTAGACAAAGTCAGACTGTTCTATAACCCCATTCATGTCCTTCTCGGGCTCCTTCATTTGTCTGGACAAAGAACAAGGTCGATGTATCCTCCTTTGGTGCCTTCAAAGGTTCCATGCCCATCATCAAGATTGATGGGACCAATTATGAATTATGGGCTATGCAATTCATGGAAGTAGGACAATGCATCTACGTGTGTTTGGCTCTCTTCTCTAGTACCATTACCAAAATGATAGCCAATGGCATTCTACATCATCCCATTGCGAAGGCAATGTTGGACATTCTCGTCGTCATATTCTGAGGCGACGAATGAGACGAAGATTCTTCAGCTTTATTATGACATTTTCATTGTGAAGTAGGATGGTCGTCCTCTCCATGCCTTCTACTCCTAGGCGAGGGGTATGCTCGAGAAAATCCATAGCTTCATGCCTCTAAATGCGACTACCAAGCAACAGATAACATACATGAACATCATGATGGTGGGCGTGTTTCTTAGGGTACTTGATCCGCAGTATGATGCCTCTCATAGCCAGCTTCTTACATGTGCTTTTATACCTTCCATGGAGGAGGCTTACCACAAATTAAGATGACACATACAAAATATAGGAGACTAAGTTATGACATGCAGATTTTTAGTTTCCATTGACCCAACTCCAAGTCTAAGTGAGTTTATGCGTGTAGGGCCTTTCCTGCGAGGTGCACCTTTCCATAGAAAATGGAAAGCCAATTTTGGCCATTGGATGCATGGATGTATGCGATTAAAACCATCATGACACAAATGGGAGATTTCCTTGCAACTAAACTTCCTAAAATACGGGATGAATTAATTTAATGCTTTAAATGGAGAAATACACGTCAGGGCACATGCCATATTTAGGGAACCGACACCATTTAACTGCGACACGCCTTGAACTTTCCTGAAGCGATGAATTAAAAGAAACTATTATAAAATAACTCTTAGGAATTTACAAAAGTTTACATCTGTTACAGATTCGAAAATTTGAATTTGTTAATTACAAAAGAGTGGCTAATGATTTACATGAAAAAAGGTCCGGTTTGAGAGTACAATAAGACCACGTTTCTAAAAATATGGAACTATTAAATAAAGGATTAATTAAATATTTTAAACATGTAAAGCATAATAATTTTAAAGCAATTTCTCTTTTGTTCTGTTGAAATCAAAGAATACGGAAGTGATTAGATAAACAAAGCAAAGAAATAAATATGAAACATGATTGTCGATATTTACGTGGAACCCTACTCCCTAAGGAGCGGGATGAAACCACGAAAGGACTCAAAGAGTCGTATGTGTCTATTAAACTTCTCAATGAGTACAGGGGGTGTGGGGCTCCTTATATAGCCCCACATACATACCGGAGTCCCTCAGTTAATAGATGTGGGATTAACCATGATTGGTGGTAATTTGATCTTAGAGAGATCCACTTCCCACACTATACACTCTGCAACACTCCAACTCAAGCTGGAACTGAGAAAGTTGTATCTTGTAACAAAAAGAAAAAGTTATTCAACACATCTTCACAAGATATATCACAAGAAGAAAATGTCTATGTTGTTGGTAGAATACCTCGCTCGAGGACGGGTCTGCAATTTTTAGGTCACCGGAACATATCTCTGACATGCTTGTAGAGTCGATGCGATACCATGTCACCAGAACGTATCTCAGTCGTGCCTAGAAAAGCATCACAATAGGAGAAGTCCAACATAGAGTACTAGTCAGATTGTAAAATAAGTATACACCCGACGAAGAAGTCGATGCTCGGTAAAGACGAACGATTTGTAGAAATTTGGAGCGTCGATTTGTTAGTCGTGGATGTGCAGAAGTCGTGAAGAATATGTTCATTTCTGACTCCTTTCTCCCATACTTGATAGAATAAAGAGTATGGAACATCAAGTTGGGAAAAAACATGCATTTTTTGTGCTCTCCTTTTTTTTGCACAAATCTTTTTTAAGTATTTTTTGTAGCCACCCCTTTTTCCGGTTATTCTTTTTTTCGGGTGCAACTCACTTTTTTTTACATGACAATTTTTTTGAACATGTCCCAAAAATAAGGTCCAAATTGCAGCATCCTAAATTTTTACAGTTTTTTACTGCAAGTGGCCCGTTGGGCGTGAAGAAATAAAACACTTATATTTTTTAAATTTTAAGAGGGGGACTGGGATCCCCCTTTTCCTTCTTATTTAGGGCTCCACCTTGGGAAACCTTTCACTCGAAGCCGCCGCCCTCGATGGGGATAGGGTTCCATCGGGGCACCAATCACTGCCACATGGAGGAACGACATCGATGCTGCTAAGAGCTTGGATCTCGCATGAGGCAACGCTTGGAGCTTCGTCGCCTGGAGATGTGCTGCGCAAGGGTCGCTGCCTTGCCGCCTTTTTTTCTTTTTTTTCGATGGGGCTTCGCTGCCAACTAGAGGAGGCACGCTCTTGAATGAAGGCGACGCTTGATGAAGACTTGCTAGAGCATCGCTTGTAGAGAGAGTTTTGATGTAGGGGATTGTGGGATTCGTCGAACTGGGGTTGCGTGCTCTGGAGGCATTGCATAAGGTCTAGAGATTCATCGCCATTGTCTCCAGTTGCAAGAAGATGAAGGAATTCACACTGCCTTTATTTCTCCTATCCTTGTTGTGTGATGGGACTCCGTGTACCGATGAGAAGAGGGTCCCCGCATGGTGCTGCATTTATGAATCACGGCCTAGAAGTACGAGTCGGTGCTAAAGAAAAGGTTGCTGCCTGAAGATACGCGACAACGTTGGGGAGCGCCTGGCGCATGAGGATGATGATGAAGAAGTCACCCCCCAGCATTGGGGAGCGCCTGTGCGATGGAGGGGGAGATGCTGCGTCACATGGAGCATCATCACTTTGTGTGGATTTAGGGTTTCATCAGTGAAACCCTAACTGTGATATTCCCTGGACTTGCTGAAAATTGGGCTTGAAAAAACCAAGAACTACTTTAGAACTCGAACCGATCACCTGTGCTGATATAAGGTTTCAAGAAAACCCTAGAAACAGGAACTCGATCGATCTTGGGCAATGAACATGAATAATCTTCAACAGCAATCTTCAAGAACAAGAACTCCAAAATCAAATCTCGAATAAAAATAAACTTAAAATTCTCGAGAATCGACCCGCTCCGATACCATGTTGAAATCTAAGATTACAAAAGCGATTCGATAAACAGAGCAAAGAAATAAATAGGAATCATGAATGTAGAGATTTACATGGAACCCTACTCCCTAAGGAGCGGGATGAAGCTACGGGAGAAGGCCTCAAAGAGCCATATGTGTTTATTAAGCTCGATGAGTACAGGGAATGTGGGGCTCCTTATATAGCCCCACATACAAACCGGAGTCCCTCAGCTAGTAGATGTAGGACTAAACATGAGCGGTGGTAATTGGATCCTGGAGAGATCCAATTACAACACTGTATATTCTCCAACATGTTCTAATAGCCAACTCCCTCCTTTTTTCTCAAAATATTTTTTCACGTACAACTTTTCTTTTAACTTTTTTTACGTGCCTTTTTTAGAAAAGTTCCCCTATTTTTTAATTCCAGGCCCAATTGGGCATGGACTCCCCCTTTTTTTAACTCATCTTTGCTCCTATGACCCATAATCTTCCAGACCCCTTTTTCTCTTTTTTGACTCATGGGCTCCCATTCCCTCCTAATATAGTAGCAACAACCCATATGAGCCCCTCTTGGGCCTCAAATTAATTAAAATTAAAAATAAATAGGTACAATACGTGCCTTTGGACAAAAAATTATGCTATTTAAGGTTCCTAGGAACCCCATGTTTCGATCATGCCGCCCTCGATGGAGCTTTCGTTCTTAGATTGTCGCCACCTGGAGACGAGGCTTCTTGCTTCACCACAGGCAAGATGAAAGACTGGCTCCGCCTCCTGGAGATGCGACTTGGATCATTGGAGATTGCCTTCTCAGGCGAGAGGTCCCGTTGGGTGTTGATAACAATGTTCCTAGGGATGATGGGTTCACCATGGTGAATTTAGGAGGGTGCATTTTTTGCTCTCTAGCAGTAGGCAATGACTTTGACCTGAAGATTCTTGCAGAGGACGGTCCACTGATGCAAGGCTCGATATCGCCTTGTAGATTGTGCCATGTGATCAACGAAAACTTAGATGGGAATGCTGGAGTAAGATGGCATCTCATGCAAAACCATTTCTTAGAGATGAAGATAGAGGTGCGCTTGTGGGGGCGTTAAGTGGAGATGTCCATAGCCACATGATGTCGAACTTTGGGGGATGGTGCCCGATTCTTGGAAACCATGAGTTATAGAAACCCATAAGAGGTTCAGGGCATATGTAATTGGATTTGGGCATGACTGGAGATGCGTCAAACTCAGACTAGAGAATGCCACAAATAGGGTTTTATAACAACTCTCGATGAATCTTCCTCTTCAGAATTCCTGCCACCCCAGAATTATGGTCCAGAAACCATAGAATTTCTGGAGCTCGATGAGGATCTTAAAAAAAATGAACAAACTTGAACATGGATAGATCCCGAACATAATAAATGAATAAAATTTTCAAGAATCAAATCACCAAAATTGAACCCAATCTGATACCATTTTGAAAAAGAAAATGCAAAAATATAGATAAAAAATAAAAATATGGAAGAATAACGTGATTTAACGTGGAACCCTACTCCGTGAGAAACAGATTGAAACCATCAGAGAACCGCCTCAAAGGTTTGATGTCTAAATTGATCTCTCTCTTTGTTACAAACGGTATGGGGCTCTTTTGAAGGATATGGATAAATCCTCAAGCGCATCACGGAAGCGTGATCGTCGTATCGGATACGACGAAGAACGACTAGTCGTACTAGTTGTTCGGTGCAACGAAATTTAAAAATTTTTTAATCTGATGAAACCACATGATCCGAGAACCATTCTCAAATCGTTTCATCTATAACCACAGCAAGTATAATGCAATACCTCTTGAAGCGTGGTTGATCAAGTCTCTACGAAAAGAGACCTCCTGTCTCAAGTCCGATCGTCGGAGTAACGGCTTGCAAGTGCGGAGATGAGTCGCGGTGTCCTCACAATCTAAGTTGATCCAAGCGCGGTTGCTCCCGATCTCGTCGCACGAGATCAAACGTCTCCTTCGTGAGTGAAGCACTCCAAGAAGACAAAGAACCGCAGAGAGTCGAAGCGGCAGCACGATGGCGCGGGCGTCGACGATCCTCTCCACCAAGGTGGACGGCCACCAAGAAGAGAGGGAGAGAGAGGGCTGTCGAGTATGAGAAAGAGAGAGAGAGAGAGTTTGTGCTACAATAGCATGTGTAAAGAGAGAGCCAAGTATGCCTCTCTATTTATAGGGTTTTGGGATCCATGAATCTCAATCCATGGGACACATAAAATCAATGGATGAGATTGATTTATGTTTATCCAATGGCTAAGATTGTTGTTGTCAAAAACAACAAATTTAGGTTAAAATATATTTGACAAAATCAAATATAATTCATTCCTAAATCAACCCAACAAATAAGGAGAGAAGACACATGGAGATTTCATCTCCATGTGCCTTCCAAGTGGGCGCCCACACATTCCATGTTGGAATGGTGTGCCGCCCATGAGATTGCATGGAGATTGCAATCTCATGGAAATCCATGAGATTGCATATCTCCATGAAATCTCTCTTATTTATTATGCAACAAATTTATTGGGTTTTATTCTTCAAAAATAATTCACAATTATCTTTGAGAATATTGCATTCTTGCCATGGAAAAATTGCGAATCATATTCACAACCCAAAACAACATATAATTCATATTGTTAATTAATTACACAATGTGTATCCAATACACATAATAATTAATCAACACATATAAATCATAATTAACTCTCTCTAATACATTATAAATCACATTTATAATATATTATGAATAATTGGATATTTCTATTTCTATCCACATTATAATTATCCAAAATAATTAAATCACATTTAATCATATTGGATAATTTCTCATACATCATGATAATTAAATCACATTTAATTACCAACTTCTCTTTGCTTAGATCTTATGGAATTGTTCTTAAACCATTTAAGAACAATGCTGTTTCTCCTCAGATACTTGGAGATAAGGACAGGGCGATTGTATTGTTCCACGTATAGTGACTTGGATGTTGAGATCATATCTCAAATCCAGATCCTATGGACCTCCCACTGATGCTTGATCAAATCAAGACCGTAGACTTAATCTTCTCATTGCATCTGAATCTTATTCAGATCAATGTCCAGTTCATGGACTAAGATTAGGTCACTTCTCTAATGAGAGGAGTCACTAAAATCCAAACCTGTTTCATCACTCCCTCGGAATGGAAGCGTCATGGTTATACAATCGTATATGATCAAATCACCCTTCAGGTATCCCAATACCTGCACATCCTACATACTGGAAGACTCATGATCATCCTGAAGATAAAGATCACTTTTACACTGTCATCTTCAGGGTCAGATCATTAAGTTTCTCAATCTTGGTCATTGGGATTTGGTATAGATCATATGCTTTCACAAAGCATATATCTTACCTTCAAATTCATGTCATGCTTCCAAAGCACGACGACCATGCATGGAATTTGTTCAGTCCCAATACCTCATGAGTGAGCTCATGTCTCCCGGTTCACAGGTGAACCTGTATGATCCCTTTGAGAGATCGCATTACTCATATGTCCTTACATGCACACCAGCTCGCCGGTATATAGACCTTGATTAGGTCGTCAACCTATTGGTCTGTCAAATGTACATACTCAGACATATAGCAATACATCTGTCTCTAGTCAGAGGATGCATGCCTATGTTGTGACAGTATTCAACGTAGGTCTTTGGTTATCTCGATCTCGTCAAGTCAACCCATTGACTTAACTAACCTGACACCTCTGAATCACTATTCCCATGCAGAGGACCTGCATCAAGAGGTCAGCCAGATATCAGTCATATGAGATAGGATTGCCATCTCCTACTCAGACTGGAGATCATCACTTAATGATCATTTGATGATGCTTGATGAGTCCTCTATCTAACTCCTTAGATATCCATCCAAGCATCAGCCTCTATGATCCATCCAATGAATCAACAGCTGTATGATCATCAAGTTGGCCATGGTACATAACCCTTATTGTACAGAGGGACCCTATAGTGCATTCATTCATTAATCTCAGAAAGGGAGTGAAAAATAATCAATAACTTTCATTGATAATTTATTCATTACAATAACATTTATTGTAGAAATGGTTCGCCCGGGGCTCACATTGCTAACAATCTCCCACTAGCCCTCAGAACCATTCAGGTACAATCTTTAAACCCATACTCATTACATGCTGGTCGAAAACCTTCTGTGTCAGAGGTTTGGTAAGAGGATCAACAGCGTTGTCGGCAGAGGCCACCTTGGTGATGATGATGTCACCACGCTTTTGTATCTCTCGAATGATGTGGTATTTCCTTTCCACGTGCTTGCTCTTTTGATGTCATCTGGGTTCCTTTGCCTGGGCAATGGCTCCCGTGTTATCGCAGAGTAACGGGATGTGAGTATCAGAGGAAACTACGCCAAGCTCCAGCACGAACTTGCGCAACCACACCGCCTCCTTTGCAGCATCCGATGCGGCAATGTATTCGGCTTCCGTTGTTGAATCTGCAGTAGTATCCTGCTTCTTGCTTCTCCAGCTCACAGCACCACCATTCAACAAGAACACGAACCCCGATGTCAACTTTCGATCATCTACATCCGATTGGAAGTCAGAATCTGTATATCCCAAGACTTGGAGATCACCATCTCCATAGACCAAGATGTAATCTTGCGTCCGTCTTAGATATTTGAATATGTTCTTTACTGCATTCCAGTGTTGTTCTCCATAACAGGATTGGTAACGACTTACCACTCCCACTGCATGGCAGATATCTGGCCTAGTACACATCATGGCATACATTAAGCTTCCTACGGCTGATGCATAAGGACATCCAGCCATGGCCTTCTTTTCCTCAACAGTTTGAGGAGCCATTCCTTTAGACAGGTGGATACCATGTCTTAAGGGTAGGAATCCTTTCTTAGAACTATCCATACGGAATCGTTCAAGAATCTTCTTAATGTATCCATGTTGTGACAATCCCAAAATCCTCTTTTCTCGGTTTCTGAACAGCTTCAGGCCTAAGATATAAGAGGCTTCTCCAAGATCTTTCATCTCAAAGGTATGGGACAACCAAATCTTTACACTGGTCATCATCCCTGTATCATTCCCAATGATAAGGATGTCATCTACATAAAGCACGATGAACACAACGGCGCTCCCACTAAGCTTCTTGTATACACAAGGTTTATCAGGATTCTGCACAAAATCATAACTCTTTATGGTTTCGTCAAATCTGATGTTCCAACTACGAGAAGCTTGCTTGAGCCCATAGATGGATTTCTTCAGCTTGCATACTTTACCGTCCTCAGTCATGAAGCCCTGGGGCTGCTCAATGTAGATATCCTCCTCGAGGTATCCATTGAGGAAAGCCGTCTTGACGTCCATCTGCCAGATGTCGTAGTCAAGATATGCAGCTATAGCTAGCAATGTCCGGATGGATTTAAGCATAGCCACAGGAGAGAATGTCTCATCGTAGTCGATGCCTTCTCTCTGTGTGTATCCCTTGGCTACGAGCCGTGCCTTGAAAGTCTCTACTTTCCCATCAGGTCCCCGCTTTCTCTTGAAGATCCATTTACACCCAATGGGTTTTACCCCTTTAGGTGGATCCTCTAGGGTCCATACACCATTCTTATGCATGGAGTCAATTTCTGACTTCATTGCTAGCATCCATCTATCCATGTCTTGATCCGCGAGTGCTTCATCAAATGAAGTAGGATCAATGTCAGTTTCACATGACACATGGAATCCATACCTTTCAGGTGGTGCAACCACCCTCGAACTCCTTCGAAGAGGTATGGGTGTTTCATCTTTATTTACTTCTTCAGTTTCTGGTCTGGGGAGCTCAGAATCCTCTTGGGATTCAATGAGTTCCTCTACTTCACTTTTATCTTGACCTTTAAGGAAATCATCCTCCATAAACTTCACATCTCTAGAGACAAAAACCTTTTGGGTCTCAGGGTCATAAAGCTGGTATCCAATACCATCTTTAACATACCCAATGAAGTAACACTCACGAGTGCGAGATTCCAGCTTACTTGCGTCCACGTTCTTCGCATGGACCAAGCAACCCCAAACCCTTAAGTGATTGACACTAGGTTTGGTTCCACCATAGCTCATGAGAAGTCTTAGGTACAGATTTGCTAGGAATCTTATTCAGGATATATATTGCAGTCTCTACTGCATATCCCCAGAAACTAAGAGGTAAATGTGCTTTGCTCATCATTGAACGGACCATGTCCATGATGGTCCTGTTGCGTCTTTCAGCAACACCATTAAGTTGGGGAGTTCCAGGAGGAGTGAGAATTGAAACAATTCCATTCTTCTTAAGGTATTCCTTGAATTCATCTGATAGGTACTCGCCACCTCGATCAGATCGAATCCGTTTAATCTTCCTATCGGTTTGGTTCTCAACCAAAGCCTTGAATTCCTTGAACTTTTCAAAGGTTTCAAACTTATGACGTAATAGGAAGATAAACCCGTATCGCGAATGGTCATCGATAAACGTCAAATAATATCGGTATCCATTTCGAGTCGCGGTACTGAAGGGACCACATACATCGGTATGTATTAGGTCAATAATACCTTCGCATCTTGTAACCTTGTTACGGAAAGGCATCCTAGTCATTTTACCTCGAATACAATGTTCGCAGGTAGGCAAAGATTGAACCTGTAGGAAATCTAAAGGTCCATCCTTTATCAATCTGTTGATCCTATCAACAGACAAATGACCAAGCCTTTGATGCCAAATCATATTTGAATGATTTTTATTCTCCCTGGATCTCTTAGGGTTTTTATTAGTGGTTGTAACATTCATGGCATTCTCATTAATGCACAATTCATAGAGTCCTCCAGAAGTTAAAACACCTTCTGCAATATATTTATCATAATGATTTATGACTAATTTATTACAGAACAGGAACGAATATCCACTTCTAACTAGCTTAGATACAGATATCAGATTCCTTCTAACTTCAAGTACATAAAGACACTCTTTAAGTACTAGGACTCTTCCACTAGATAGTGATAGTCGACATGTCCCGACGGCGACTGCTGCAACACTTGCATCAGATCCCATCTGGATGACTATCTCCCCTTCTTCAAGACTTCTAGTTTCCTGAAACAAATGCAACAAATTGCATACATGAACAGAAGCACCAGAATCTACAACCCAACTTCCTTCTCGTCCGACGAGAAAGCTAGTTTCAATGATGAAAGTAGATTTCATACCTGCTGGGGCTTTACCTTTGTCTGAGGACTTCAGGTAATCTGGGCAGTTACGCTTCCAGTGCCCCGACTTCTTGTAGTGGTGACAGACGTCGGTTTTCTTCGACGCCATGAGAGTAGATGCATTGGAAGAAGAGGCAACACTTTGTCCCTTCTTCTTTCTCTTCCGGGCCGGGCCCTTCCGAGAACCATGCTTCCGACCGCGCTTCCCTTTGACCTGTGCAACCATTGCACTGCCACTGGGACCATCCTTCTTCATCACGTCCTCTGCGGACTTCAATGCAGCAAGGAGAGCAGCACTTGTCAATTCCAACTTGTTCATGTGGAATGACACTACAAAGTTATTAAAAGACTTGGGCAATGACAGCAGAATGAAATCAGCTTGCATGTCTGCATCCATCGTTGCCCCAAGAGTCTCCAGCTCCGACAGGTACCCAAACATTTTGAGTACATGTTCACGGACCGAAGTCCCTTCCTGCATTCTACAACGAATGAGGTCTTTCATAACATTGTACCGCTGAGTGCGATTAATGTCACCAAACATATCCTTAAGATTATGCATTATTTCCTGACAGGTATTCATCTCCACATGTTGCTTCTGCAGAACATTGGAGAGAGAACCTAGGATATAGCACCTAGCCAAGACATGATCTTCATCATACTTGTCATTAAATGCTTTTTCTTCCTTGGACTTAGGGTTCTCATGCTTGTCCTCGGATAGCACATAACTTATGCGCTCGGCAGAGAGAACAAGCTCCAAATTTCGGATCCAATCCGAGTAATTTGGGCCGGTCAATTGGTTGACCTCTAGAAGCCTACTAAGTGGGTTCAAAGACTTCATTTTCTGAAATTAAGAATGCACTATATTAGAATATGAAATTATATATTCAAATTTATAATATTTGATTAAGGCATTTTAAATCAAATTGTTCTTGCTATGTCAACCTTGAAAGTTTATTCCCTTATTCACTTTCAAAGTAAGAGATGTACTTACCAATATATCTCAAGCAAGAACTGGGATCTCCTCCTTATCTTTGTCATATCCCAATAATATGAGAACCTATGACTCCAATAAAGAGAAGCGGGAACACATTCCGCATTGCAAGTCCAACTTGCATTTCCCAATTCGGTCTTTAATACCCGGGCCCACCACCCCTAAGGCGATGTTGACCCGTTATTAATTGAACCAACCGTCAATAGGAATACAACTCGCTATGCGCAATCCAATATCGCCCCAATAATATGAGGACCCGATATTGGGGTCACTACGCATACGTCCTTACTCTTTCGAGAAGCGACGAGCCCGATCCAAACGGATCATACGCAGGAGCTGTCACTTCGTACATGCGTCTCCTTCATACGATGTCTGGCGACGGAAGTCTTCGCCTTGACGGGAGACCATGGATGTCACTTATGTGATCCTCCATCTCATATTCAAATTTTAATTAATTATTATGAATCACATTCACATAATTAATTCTTCCAAGGGAATTAATAACTCTAATCATATTAGAGTATTTCAATTGGACATAATCAATTTAATCATATTAAATTAATTATCAATCCAATTCAATCAATCAAACTTGATTATTTTACTTGAATACATATATGGTAATATCTCAAAATACATATTAATTCAAATTTTAATAATTAGAAAAAATACATCTTAATCCCTCGGACATTATCCCGACCCTACCCGCTGTCATGGCCAGTACCGACGAGAGTGGGACGGACCACATACGTTGCAACCCGCAACCCCAATGCTCTCCGACTAGGCACCACATCCGCCTCGGGAAAGGATAATGCCAAATTGATTAATTTGTACTTGAGATGATCATCGGTTTTTCAACCGAAATTGTACCATATAGTAATAATCAAAACATTTTTGATTATAAGGAAATTTGCTAGACAAATTCCCAAATCCTATTCAAGCATCAAGTTTGAAAGATTGTGGTTTCCAATTATGATTTAGATCACATCTTAATCAATTAATTGGTTGGATCCAAGTCAATTAGGCAAATAATCATGTTTCAATATTTCACAAATAATTTTCAAGATTATTTCACGAAATTAACAATTAATTTCACTAATTGACAATCACTTGGTTCTAGATTAGGAATACAATTTCAATAAAGACCCCTATTCACTAAAATTGACATATCTCAATCAATTTAAATCCAAATTAAGCAAACTCAATTTTCATAGATTGCTAACTTGATTTAGAACAGAACCTAAGTGGATTTGCACGCATTTCGAGGCAGATGATAACAGTAATTAACTCTTTAATCATGTTAAAATCTACTGTTCCCGCAACAGTGCATACATGTCCATTAAAACAACCATAACTAGAGCATACGAAATCCGATTTACGCAAACTCAGTTCCTATGGTTTCCTTATTTATGGGGAACAAAATCCAAGTATTAAATTCGTGTTTAAACAATTTAAACAGTGCCGAATTTATTTACTAAACAGATCTGCGAAATCAAATGCGATGAAAACTTTCGCGACCTAAACGAACCCAAGTCGTCCTCGGTTTTTCGAATCATATTCGAAACCGTAGACCTAAGCTCTGATACCACTTGAAGGATATGGATAAATCCTCAAGCGCATCACGGAAGCGTGATCGTCGTATCGGATACGACAAAGAACGACTAGTCGTACTAGTTGTTCGGTGCAGCGGAATTTAAAAATTTTTTAATCCGATGAAACCACATGATCCGAGAACCATTCTCAAATCGTTTCATCTATAACCACAGCAACTATAACGCAATACCTCTTGAAGCGTGGTTGATCAAGTCTCTACGAAAAGAGACCTCCTGTCTCAAGTCCGATCGTCGGAGTAACGGCTTGCGAGCGCAGAGATGAGTCGCGGTGTCCTCGCAATCTAAGTTGATCCAAGCGCGGTTGCTCCCGATCTCGTCGCACGAGATCAAACGTCTCCTTCGTGAGTGAAGCACTCCAAGAAGACAAAGAACCGCAGAGAGTCGAAGCGGCAGCACGATGGCGCGGGCGTCGACGATCCTCTCCACCAAGGTGGACGGCCACCAAGAAGAGAGGGAGAGAGAGGGCTGTCGAGTATGAGAAAGAGAGAGAGAGAGTTTGTGCTACAATAGCATGTGTAAAGAGAGAGCCAAGTATGCCTCTCTATTTATAGGGTTTTGGGATCCATGGATCTCAATCCATGGGACACATAAAATCAATGGATGAGATTGATTTATGTTTATCCAATGGCTAAGATTGTTGTTGTCAAAAACAACAAATTTAGGTTAAAATATATTTGATAAAATCAAATATAATTCATTCCTAAATCAACCCAACAAATAAGGAGAGAAGACACATGGAGATTTCATCTCCATGTGCCTTCCAAGTGGGCGCCCACACATTCCATGTTGGAATGGTGTGCCGCCCATGAGATTGCATGGAGATTGCAATCTCATGGAAATCCATGAGATTGCATATCTCCATGAAATCTCTCTTATTTATTATGCAACAAATTTATTGGGTTTTATTCTTCAAAAATAATTCACAATTATCTTTGAGAATATTGCATTCTTGCCATGGAAAAATTGTGAATCATATTCACAACCCAAAACAACATATAATTCATATTGTTAATTAATTACACAATGTGTATCCAATATACATAATAATTAATCAACACATATAAATCATAATTAACTCTCTCTAATACATTATAAATCACATTTATAATATATTATGAATAATTGGATATTTCTATCCACATTATTCTTATCCAAAATAATTAAATCACATTTAATCATATTGGATAATTTCTCATACATCATGATAATTAAATCACATTTAATTACCAACTTCTCTTTGCTTAGATCTTATGGAATTGTTCTTAAACCATTTAAGAACAATGTTGTTTCTCCTCAGATACTTGGAGATAAGGACAGGGTGATTGTATTGTTCCGCGTATAGTGACTTGGATGTTGAGATCATATCTCAAATCCAGATCGTATGGACCTCCCACTGATGCTTGATCAAATCAAGACCGTAGACTTAATCTTCTCATTGCATCTGAATCTTATTCAGATCAATGTCCAGTTCATGGACTAAGATTAGGTTACTTCTCTAATGAGAGGAGTCACTAAAATCCAAACCTGTTTCATCACTCCCTCGGAATGGAAGCGTCATGGTTATACAATCGTATATGATCAAATCACCCTTCAGGTATTCCCAATACCTGCACATCCTACATACTGGAAGACTCATGATCATCCTGAAGATAAAGATCACTTTTACACTGTCATCTTCAGGGTCAGATCATTAAGTTTCTCAATCTTGGTCATTGGGATTTGGTATAGATCATATGCTTTCACAAAGCATATATCTTACCTTCAAATTCATGTCATGCTTCCAAAGCACGATGACCATGCATGGAATTTGTTCAGTCCCAATACCTCATGAGTGAGCTCATGTCTCCCGGTTCACAGGTGAACCTGTATGATCCCTTTGAGAGATCGCATTACTCATATGTCCTTACATGCACACCAGCTCGCCGGTATATAGACCTTGATTAGGTCGTCAACCTATTGGTCTGCCAAATGTACATACTCAGACATATAGCAATACATCTGTCTCTAGTCAGAGGATGCATGCCTATGTTGTGACAGTATTCAACGTAGGTCTTTGGTTATCTCGATCTCGTCAAGTCAACCCATTGACTTAACTAACCTGACACCTCTGAATCACTATTCCCATGCAGAGGACCTGCATCAAGAGGTCAGCCAGATATCAGTCATATGAGATAGGATTGCCATCTCCTACTCAGACTAGAGATCATCACTTAATGATCATTTGATGATGCTTGATGAGTCCTCTATCTAACTCCTTAGATATCCATCCAAGCATCAGCCTCTATGATCCATCCAATGAATCAACAGCTGTATGATCATCAAGTTGGCCATGGTACATAACCCTTATTGTATAGAGGGACCCTATAGTGCATTCATTCATTAATCTCAGAAAGGGAGTGAAAAATAATCAATAACTTTCATTGATAATTTATTCATTACAATAACATTTATTGTAGAAATGGTTCGCCCGGGGCTCACATTGCTAACATCTTTATATAGCCTCACCAGTAAGATCAAGTACCACTCATAGTAGATGTGTGACTAAACATGTGAATGTGATAATTGGAACCTGGAGTGATCTAATTACCCATCTCTACATATGATGTATACTCTAACAATGTTTAATTCTTTGGTATTTTGTCCATAGTCGATGGGGTTTTAGCCAATCGGATTTTTTGTAAAACACATTAGCTTTTGTCTAACATTATATGATTTTTGTAAAATAAATTGCAGATTTGCAATACACGATTATCATTGACAATTTCTGCCAACATTTTTGGCAAGAAATGCACGACATTTCAGAACCCTTGGTAATTTGACTAACATGCAATAAATTCATTGAAAATTCATGTGTATGTAGCACATTCTGCAGACGCATGGAAAGCAACAACTGAATTTCTCACTGACCTACAATAAGAGTGTCACCCATCAACAATAACTATAGATCGGTCATGATTAACATTACTATACGATGTTAATTGTTCTTTATTTCCAAAGAGAAGATGAGATGCTCCATAAGCCATGATTCACTCTACTATGGGATCTGAATAATAACCAATGTTATAGGTGGTAAGAGCATAATCTGTACTTGAGGTGTTGGCGGAGGCAACAACGCTAAATGTAGCAAGAGGGGCACTACCAGAACTGATTGAAGAGCCCATGATCTCCCTCAGATGGGAGACAATATCATCATACTTCTCATCAACAGGAGAGGCAATGAGCTCAAATTGCTCAGCAACAAAAGCATATGTAAGGCAATCATTCTTCCGATAACATGTACCCTTAGAGTACCCTATATGGTTGCAGTATGTGCACTATGGGCAATGCGTCAATGGCGACCATGTCCTATGTCATAGATGCCACATCCTCTGACAAAATCTCTTTTGGCATGGACAACTTGGTGGAGAAGATCTCTCAAGTTTGTGAGGTGCACCACGACTAATCACTGTGCTCGTAAGAGCAAGCATCCGTCAGATTGGACTTAAGGAGGTCTCTTATTTTAGAGTCTTGCTTAAAATGTATTTTTCTATACTCTTGCGATCTGGAAAAAGGGTGTGGAAATTTTTTTCGTTACCATTTGGTTTCATATTTGTAATCCTTTTTTGTTATACGATTGCATTGGTTCTCAAATGATGACCACCTTATTCTACGAATTTGATTGTTTATTCCGTATTTCCATGATGTGCGAGGTTTAACCTCCTATCATTTTTATTTCTCATTTTCTCTAAATATGATCTTTTGTGCTTTATTCATGGAGTGAAGTTATCATGAAATATGTTGTAGTATATGTACTTGCAAAGTTTGTTATCGTTAAAGCAATACTATATCATTCTCTTCCTTTTTGATGATGACAAACTAATGAAACTTGGAAATTATTATCTCAACCTTTTCTCCCCCTTTAGACATATAAAAAAGATTTCATTTGAAAATATTTTCTTTAAAAATAACTTTATTACCCATTTCAAAAATACAAAATGTTCCATCTATTTTTTGAAGATATATGTGAACATGTCTTGGTCTTTCCTTAATCTCTGTCATCACTCGCTTTATTGCTCACTTGGCTCAGCTCGCTCCTAGAAAAATCATAGATTATGATGCTTTGTTCTCCCCCTTAATTTTTCCTTTAAAAAATATTTGCTAATTTTGAAAAACAATGCTCCCCCCTTTTTAATGTATTAATTTTACATAAAAAATATTAATAACATAAGTCATATGCTGGAAAGGTTGTATTATACGATCAAGGAGGGTAGCCATAATATGGCGATGGTAGCATTGCCATTATTTCCCATTGAAATTTCTACTATCAATGGGAATATATCTCCTTTCTTGCATTTGAGTTCCATACATTCTTTTTGTAAATTGCCATGCATAAATGTTTCCGGTACTTTTCTTAGTAGAGCATCTCGCATTTTTCTTCACATGTTTAAATTTTTTCTAGTATACGTTTTTCTTCGAATCTAACATGATTAATTTTATCATTTCCAATTTCACTTTTAAAAAATACGTATCTTTCTATTGGAATAAAAGTGCTAGATGCATGATGATGTATGGTTGTAGTATATCTTTATTGAAAGTTCATGGAGTTTTGTGTGGGAATAACTAGTAATTTATCTAGGTTTTCTATTGTTGAAATCAGAGAAGCGGAAGCGGAATCGATAAATCAAGAAACATAAACATGAACATCAGAGATTTAACGTGGAACCCTACTCCCTAAGGAGCGGGATGAAACCACGAGAGAAGCCCTCAAAGGGGCGGATATTCTATTGGAATTTCTAAATGAGTACAGGGTGTGTGGGGCTCCTTATATAGCCTCACAGACATTCCTATCAAAGGAGAATATTCTATAGAATATTCTCTATATAATATTCTCTTAAAAAATAGCTATATAGAATATTCTCTAACACTCCCCCTCAAGCTTGAGCTGGAAAAGCTGCAGCTTACAACAAGAAGAAAGTATACACCACATCCTCACACGATACATCACAAGAACACATGTCCGCTGTTGGTAGAGGACCACACACGAGGACGGGTTTGTGGCTTTCAGGTCATCGGAACATATCCCTGTCATGTCTGTAGAGTTACTGCGATATCAGATCACCGGAACATATCTCTATCGTGTCTGGAGAAGAATCGCTACAGAAGAAGTCCAGCGTGGGAACTGATCAGGTCATAAAAGAAGTATACGCCTCGACGAAGAAGTTGATGCACGGTGAAGACATATGATATTGTAGAGATCTGGAGTGATGGTCGTCAGTCGTCGTAGACAGTTGAGATGTCCTGAAGAATTTAGTTCTGACTCCCCCTTTCTCCCATACTTGATAGAATAGGAGCATTGATCAAGTTGGGAGAAACCAAGACATTCATTTTTTTGCATCATTTCATTTTCTTCATTTTTTTCATTTCTTCTATTTTTTTAGCCGTTTAATCACATTTCTTTCGGCTTTTCTTGCAAAATTTTTTTTACTCTCCTTTTTTATTGCGTACGGCTTTTCTTTTGTACGTGCCTTTTTTTTTCTTAAAAGATTTTTTTTAACTATCAGCCTCTTTTCACCTTTTTTTATTTTCAGTCAATAACCAACAGCCTTTTTCTAAATACAACCTAGTCGGGCTTGAAAAAAAGCTATGCCCCCACATTGCAATCATTGAAAGGGCAATGAGGACATTTTGTTTTCTTCATTGCCTGCTAGGGTTCCCATCGAGGGACCCGACGTCGAAGGATGCCGCCGTCCCACGAAGGGAGGGCTGGTGGTGGTGCTTCTGCCGGTATCTTGAGGTGCTAAGGAGGCCACTGGGAGATGCATCGATTGGAGAGGAGCACATCAATGGAGAGACGCTAAGCTCGGGGCGCGCGGGGCTGCACCGCTTGCAGCAGGAGATCTCCTGGGCTCGCACCTGCCTGCGTGAGGGGCTTGGAGCCTGGGCGACACTCCAGATCGGAGGTGCAGGCGGGAGAAAGGAGGCGCCTGGGTGGCGTCGCCCCCGACCTGGAGGTGTGGGGACCTTCACCTTGGAGGCCTGGTTCTGCCAGGAGGGTATAGCGGTCTGTAGACGTTGCTCTCCTGGGGGCTTGAGGGCTGCGTGCGACGCGTGGAGTGGTTGGATCGGTTGGAGCGGCATGGCATCCCGAACACTCCGCGCCAGCAGGACTTCGCCTCGCAAGCTACCGTCGAGGAGGAGGCTTGCATATTGGAGACTTGCGTCGAGGGGGTTGCTGGTGGTTTGCGTCGTCGGCTGGAGCGGGTTGCTGGCTCGAGGGGAGCCGGGTCGATGCGCAGCCAGGAGAATGAGATCACGGAATGAGTTGACTGGAGTGGGTTGCTAGAGGTAGAACCGCCAGGAGAATGACATCGAAGTAGCAGAACGCCACAACCTTGATCGACAGAACGAGATGGAGAACAGATCTTCACGGAATAAAAAACTCGAATAGTCTCTTACGAGTTACAGGAATGTTAAGGCTCCATAAAACCCAAACAAAAAACTCTGAAATCTCAAATACAAAAATAAATAACATAAAGAAAATCTTGAGAACCGACCCACTCTGATACCATGTTGAAATCAGAGAAGCGGAAGTGGAATCGATAAATCAAGAAACATAAACATGAACACCAGAGATTTAATGTGGAACCCTACTTCCTAAGGAGCGGGATGAAACCACGGGAGAAGCCCTCTAAGGGGCGGATATTCTATTGGAATTTCTCAATGAGTATAGGGGGCGTGGGGCTCCTTATATAGAGCCTCACAGACAGGCCTATCAAAGGAGAATATTCTATAGAATATTCTCTATAGAATATTCTCTTAACAAATAGCCATATAGAATATTCTCTAACATCTATATTATTCATAAACTTACCAAGATCATGCTTTGGATTTTTATGGTTAAATGCTTGCATTCTAATGCGGCATTTCCAAGAATTAATTTCTTTGTAATAAGATTCTTTTTCTACTTTATAGGATTTCTTAAAAAGACAGTTTACATTTATTAGTTTTTTCAATGTCATGCATTCTTGATAAGTTGTAAATAATTCAACAAAAGGGGACTTTATCTTGTAATCATTTTCATGCGTGTTTCCCCTTCATCGTCAATTGAATCAAAATCGATTCTAGCTATAAGTGCAATTTGAGATTCTTCCTCATTCTTTGATGTGTCTTAGTAGATATTGGTAAGTTCGTTACAAATTGCATAGGTTGTGCATGTAGAGATTTGATCGAAAATTTCAAATGTTAATCCACAATACAAATATTCATCATGTTGGAGTTTCTTGATGTCTTCTTCTCGTTATCGGTGACGGTGTCTCCTTCCTTCTTTCATGGAATTTAGTACTTCGACTCCATTATGTCACATATTTCATATCTGATGCTCTTTAAGAATGTCAGTATACGAATCTTTTAATAATTAAAATTAATACACTTAAACAGTGGAGGTATTATCATGGATTGTCAATATGAGGAGTTGGTGAGTGCAGTTAAGTGCGCGGATTTCAGTTACATCCTCTGCACGAAGCACGCTCTGATATCAAATCAGACAAAATTTTCTTTATCGTTAAAAAAGACATGGCCAAACAAAATTTTCACATATAATAATCACCTTAGATAACAAAACCAATCCACATAACAAAAACGATCACAAGAAACATGATAATAGAGTGAAAACCCCACGAAGTAGAAACTGTGACCCAATCCCTTAGACATAGGAGTTCCTATTGATGGAGTCAATCAACTAATCCATAATTCAGGTTATTTCCCACGAACAACTCAACCTCTTACATGTGCTTTGGATAGCACAACAAAGTGTTTGTCAACAACTTTGATCATACACCAAATTCTTTGTACACCTTAGATCAAACACCAAGTGTTATAGTATAACCGTAATGTAAACAAAATGTTACGACAATCTACAAAGCTCATACATAAATATCCAAGGAGAATATTAAGGAAAATAGATGCATGATATAATTGAAGAAAATATATCCCGGAAGAAGGAATACTCTCAAGATTGATTCTTAAAAAAAAGAGCAAGAGAAACAAACTTGAATAGAGATTTAAGTGAGGTGTGGAGAACTTTTCTCTTGTCTATAGAATGTATATGAGTTATTGTCTTTCTCAAGCAAATAGACTTGTATATTTATAGGTGAGCTATAAAGATCAACATAGTAGATGGCTCTTTAGGAAAGTACAATTTCGAAATCGAATGCGATCTCCTCGATAGAAAATTAAAACGCTTATTTTATCACAATGAAGTTTTAAAAAAATATTTATCAAGTAACCAACATATTAGAAAATTCAAAAAGATAAATTTGACCCTTAGTTGATCGGTCAACAAAATAAGAGTGGTTGATCATATTGATAGTTGATCGATCAATCAAGTAATCTTGACCAATTAGTCAATTGACAGTTCTAGGGTCAACTTAAAATATGATCAATCCGAATAATCAAAGAGATAGATCAGGGTAAGCTTAAATGATAGAATGTTAGGAGGCAGGATCGACTGGAAAATAGATATAGACAACAAGCGATTGATCATTATGTCGATAGGGTTGATCAATCCAATCAACAAGGTTGATCAACTAATGTGGCTTGGACATGGAGTAAGATAATATTAGAGCAAGGTCCTAATATATCTATATATTACACATGCATATATATATATATGTTGATTCTTTCTACATATGCCTAATACAAAGGTCTTCTTTCTTCTTCTTTACCTTGTCTACAACTTTCAACATGTCAATTGAATTTGGCTGTGTAATTCTTGCCAATCAAATGCTTGAGCAGCTAAGTGGCTTCTCTTTTATCATTCATTCTCTGTAAATAAGCTTTTTATGTTTCATACTTGGAAAGAAGTTGTCATGAAATATGCAATACTATTTGTACTAAAATTTTTATTATTATCAAAACAATAATACAATTAGCATGTATTCATATTCTAACATTATGTCGAAGACTTGAATAATTCGAAGGATGTGTTCTCACATTTTCTTAGAGGCAAAAGGGTGAATACCAAAAAATGGTGCACACCTAATGTATTCCCATATTCTTTACCTCCTTGCCTAGTTAAAAATAAAATATCCTCGAGGACCAAAATATGACAATATCAATCATATGCTTTCCAAACGCTTATATTGATATTCTTGCATTTCTACCTCGTATCCAAACAAGAGGGGCACTAATGGAATTCGTTTTATGCAAATAGCATGAGTGAACTTTGTCTTCATATTTATCAAATACACTTATGTGATCCTTATGAGAGACTATATATCTCATCTACCCTCATATGTACGCCAATTCACTAGTTTATAGTCCTTAGTAAGGCCATCAACTAAGTGATCTGCGAAATGCACATATTTAAATATATGTGTGTGTTATATGTAAAAGGATGAGTGCACATCTCATGACAGATTATGACCTAGGACTTTGTTTGTATAGATATCGTCGACTCTTTATAGTTATTGTGACATCCGAATCCGAATAAGCGTGAATCCGACTCGATTAGGGTCCATTTGATCAGATAAAACTATCGATCAATATTAAATATTCTAAATCGATCAAATATCGATTGCATCATAAAGAATGCCATCAGAAAAGTCATGCCATATTGGAAACCGCAAAACAAATCGAGACCACTCAAAAATATGATTCGACAAAATAAGACAACAAAATAGACCGTTCGTCGATCGAAGGTCATTTGATATTTAAAATCACAAAATTTAGTCACAACCAACATCGTATCTCGAGAATTTCGAGAATTCATACTCGATCCAACGTATATGAATATTATACTCAGATTGATCGTCGTTCATAGAAGGTCAAAACGTTACTTACTGTGATCTATTGCTAGCTGAAGTTGTTAGTTTAAAAATTTTTTGGATTGACAATCTTAAATTCTTTGTTAATGTGATGGTTGAGTAGGGGGTCCTAGTATGCACCTTCGGGATCACTGTTTGGGTAATGGGTTATACCAAAGAGAAATAGATAAAGTCCCTCCGACTCTTCTTTTTTTGTTGGGAGACTAAACAAGAGAATGAGGTGCTCCCTCGCCCTTTTGTTCTTTCTACCGATGAATGTGCATATGCCTTTCACGGAAAACACGGAGTGAGCTTCTCCATAATTGAGATGACCATCCGGAGGTTTGTTTAAGTCAGAATATCAAGAATGCGCCCAATTAGTATATTAAGTTAGCTGGGAAATGATCTCATTACACCCTCCGTGGCTATGGATGTCACTCGTTGGGAGGAGCAAACAAGTTAACTTGAAAGCTGGGAAGGTCCTTCGCTCCCTTCCCAGAAGATTAATAATCTTGAGAACATTGACGATTGACATTATACTAATACTAGAGTTGCTGAAATAGTTAGATTAATTCTTTGCTCTTGTAACTGTTTGCTACTTGAATTTTTAGTAAAAAAATGATTTGATTGAATTCTAAATTCAAGTAAGTCCCTCTTGAAATATTATATATAGGAAGCCTACTGTATCAATTTTTTAGTTTAAAAATATTATTTGAAAAGATTATTTGCTTGAATGTTTTAGTAAAAAAAGTGTTATAATAATTATATTACAATTATGTTTGTAACCCTTCGGGTTCCGTAGCCCTTAACCCTTAGGATTCCGTAACCCCTCAAGGGTATTTATGCATTTTTCCTCTTGTACTTGTTGGAGTATTCATTGTATGCGTCATATATGAGGGAGATGGGTAAGTAGATCCTAAAGAGATCCATTTATCACATCCAGAGTTTAGTACCACATCTACCACCAGTGGGATGTGGAGACTCCGTGGGTGCTATATATAGAGCCCCACACCCCTGTAGTTCATCGAGAAAAAGGAATGCAATATCCGTCCCTTTGAGGGCTTCTCCTGTGGTTTCATCCCGCTCCTCACAGAGTAGGGTTCCACGTGAAATCTTGTGTTCTTCATATTTATTTTTCTTTATTCTCTGATTCTGCTTCCGCTTTCTATTTTCTAACATGGTATCGAAACGGGTTCGATTCTCGAGGAATCATTTTGTGTTTTTTTTATTTAGTCGAGTTTCGATTCATTTATTATTTGTGGATTTGTTTTGGGAGTGTTGAGAAGAGGAAGGAATGAGATATCTAATCTATAGGGCTAGGGTCTCTTATATAGAGAGAAAACCCTAGAGAGTACAAGATGAAAAATACATGAATACCCCTGAGGGGTTACGAAACCCAAAAGTTTACAAACATAATTGTAATATAATAATCCTAACAATAACAATTCTAACACTCCCCCTCAAGTTGGAGCATATCTGTCGATCATGCCCAACTTGGATACTAAGTACATTAGGCGCTTCCTTGGAAGAGCCTTTGTGAGGATGTCAGCAAGTTGTAGTTCAGTGGAGATGTGTGCAGTGCTGATTCGTCCTTCTCGTACTACATCACGAATAAAATGGCAACCAACTTCAACGTGTTTTGTCCGCTCATGGAAACTGGATTGATGGTGCTGTACATGGTTGACCTGTTGTCGCAATATAAGGGTACAAGAGTGGCCACTGACATGCTAAGTTCTGTTAGGAAAGAAACAAGCCATGTGATCTCACATGTGTCCTGAGCCATTGCCCTGTATTCTGCTTCTGCACTAGATCTGAATACCACTGTCTGCTTCTTGCTTCACCAAGTGACAAGATTATTCCTAACAAACATGGCGTATCCTGTAGTGGATCGACGGTTCTCAGGAGAGCTAGCATAGTCAGAATCTGTATAGGAGGATATATTAATGTGTCCATTCACCCCATAGAAAAGTCCATGTCCGGGAGATTCCTTCAAATATCGAAGGATTAAAAGAACATCCTACCAGTGACTGTAAAGAGGCTTCTCCATATGTTGACTGGCTCTACTCACAGCACATGATATATCTGGCCTGGTAACAGTGAGATAGAGTAATTTTTCTACTAAGCTTCTGTATCGTGTTGCATCCTCAAATGGTGGATCAGTAAATGCTGAATATTTTCTCACTTCTGCAGGGATGCCAGATGGTTTGCATCCAAGAAGTCTTGCCTCAATCAGAATATCGAGGCAATACTTTCTCTATGAAAGATGGAGCCCCTCTGTAGTATGTATTACTTCGATGCCTAGAAAATAACGAAGTTGGCAGAGATCTTTCGTGACAAAGACCTTCTGGAGGAAGGCCTTGGTCTCATGAATACCATCTACATCGTCTCTTGTGCTAACCATATCATCAACATAGACAGCAAGGATGATTGTGCCAGTAGGCCGTCGTCTAACAAAGACAGAGTAGTCAGATGTTGTCCTCTGAAAATGAAGTGTGTTGATCTCCGTAGTGAGCCTGTCAAACCATTCCCTTGGGCTCTACTTCAGACCATAAATGACCTTCCGTAGTCGACATACATGCTCCCCCTCGACTACATACCCCGGCGGTTGCATCATGTAGACCTCCTCCTCAAGATCACCATAAAGAAAGGTGTTCTTCACATCAAGTTGATAAATAGGCCAAGCCTTGTTGGCAGCAATAGAGAGCATGGTACGTATCGACCCCATTCTGGCAACAGACGAGAAGGTCTCAAAGTAATCAACTCCAAAGGTTTGTGTGAAACCTTAGGCAACAAGTCTGGCTTTCAACCTGTCAATAGAACCATCAGGCGATTGTTTGGTCGTGAAGACCCATCGACAAGCCATAGGGCGAACTCCCGGGAGGCACGACACAAGATCCCACATGCCCCGGGAGGTAAGTGCATCCATCTCCTCATCCATGTCCTGTCATCAACCACGATCTTGCATTGCACTGAAATGATCTCTTGGGATGGTAATAGCATTCAGAGCATCTGTAAATCTCTTATCACATCTAGATAAACCATCTGTAGAAGTAAAATGTGACAAAGGGTGATACATACATTTCCTTTTTTGCTTGCGTAGAGCTATTGAAAGTTCCCCAGGTACATCCAGGACAACAGCGGTGGGAGCACTCGAAGTGGTCATATCATCCTACATAAAAGGGACAGGCAAAGGTACATACACTGGTGTAGAAGGTATAGAGGTACGCTGGCGAGTATAGACGATTGGTGGAGGAGGGAGGTCCAGAGGAATGTCACTCAAAGTCTGTGTGAAATAACTTGTTTGTTCAAAGAAGGTGACATCAACAGATACATAGTATCGACGTCCAACAAGATCATAGCAGCGATAACCTTTCTGGGTACGAGAGTACCCAAGAAAGATGCATTTGATGGCACAAGAGGATAATTTGTTAGCTGCATGAAAGTTATGACCAAATGCAATACAACCAAAAATTCACAGTGGTATAGGACAAGGAGACTCGGTAGGATAAAGTAAGGAAAATGGAGTTGCCCCTTTGAGAACAGATGAAGGAACATGGTTGATGAGATACAAGCATCTCCCCAATATTGTTTAGGAACACTCATTTGACTAAGAAGAGATCTGGCAACATTTAGTAAGTGTCAGAGTTTTCTCTCAGCTATACCATTTTGTTGTGAGGTATATGGACATGATGTTTGGTGAACAGTTCCTTGGGATGCAAAGAAAGAGATCAAATCATGTTGGTTAAATCAAGAGCATTATCGGTACGAATGATCTTAACAATGCTAGAAAAGTAAGTTTTAACATATTGAAAGAAATTTCTGACAATTTGATTAATCTCCGAACGCACCTATATTAGATAGACCCAAGAAGATCGACTATAATCGTCAACGAAAACTATAAAATAGCGATGACCACTTAATGTGCGGATTGGACAAGGTCCCCAAACATCACAGTGAACAAGATGAAAAGCAACAGTACTACGAGACTCAGTACGAACATGAAACGAAGTTCGATTGTGTTTCCCGAACTCACATGCCTCACACTGAAAGGACTTTAGAGTAGAGAGTTCAAGAAATATCATGGAGATGGCCTTGACAGAGGGATGCCCAAGGCGCAGATGTCGTAGGAGTGGATCTTCGGAGATAGATGCAACACCAACAAAATTGGAGTCTGAGGGTATGTCAAGGTAATATAGGTCGTTCTTCTCATGACCCCCGCCAAAAATCTGCCTGGTCCGGATGTCCTTAAAATAACAAGACTCATCAAATATCACACGACAATGAAGCTCAACACAAAGCTTGTGAACTGACAGCAAGCTAAGAGGAAAATCAGAAGCACAGTTAACCCCTGAAAGTCGAAGCTTGGAAGAGAAGTCCATAGTTTCGACTGTAGTAATCTGTGATTTAGTCCCATTAGCGACTCGAACTGACTTCACAGAGGTAGATGGTATGGAAGAGGTGAACAAACTACCTTCTCCGGTGAGATGAGTAGAGGCGCCGGAATCAATAATCCAAGCTGAAGTAGAAGCGATAACAGAGTTGGCTATTGTACCTGAAGAAGTGGCCAGAGCAGTAGTTGTAGTGTTACTAGTAGTGGTAGGCCCTGGAGTCTGAAGGATCTGCATTAGGCGGGAGTAATCTGCATCATTAAGATGAACCGTCTTTCTACTGTAGGTAGGCGATGTCTCTTCCACATAATAGGCATTCTCATAAGCATCATTGGCGTGATAAGAAGGTATGTCAAACTTCTGCCAGCATCGTTCAGTCGGGTGGTTCCACCTACCACAGTGAGTGCATGGAGTAGTAGAGTCTCGCCCACGACCACGACCGTCAAGGCCTCGTATAGATTCCCGTCCACGGCCACGACTTGGATCACGACAGCGTCCTCCTCGTAAGCCGTATCTGCCTCCTCGCCCAGATGAGGCGATGTGTGCAAAGTTCTCTGTTGAAGGTAAAACGGGAGGTCAGGCAACAGAAGTCTCGAGCTCCTCAAGTCGGCCAAAAATGACCTTCATTGTTGGCAGTGTGCCTGATATAAGAAATTGCTCCTTTGCTGCATGGTATCTAGAATGTAGGCCATCAAGAAAGCGATATACCTGCCAGTCAGAACGCTCTTGTATTTGTTTGGTGCAACATAAGGGCTAGAATATTGCAAGCTCCTCATACAGGCTGGATAGATGCATGTAGTACTAGATGAGGGTGGAATCACCCTGAGATACTGACCAGATTCGCCTGTAAATGTCTGCAAGGCGTGACTTCGTCTTCTTCTGGGAGTATGTTTTCTCGAGATCCTCCCACAATTCCTTGGCCGTATTTTTGTAATGAAGGTTTGAGGCAATGTGAGCCTCAATACTGTTGATCATCCAGTTGATAACCAAATAGTTGTCAGTCTGCCAGTTGTCGTATTCTTTGTCCTTCTCATCTAAAGGATCTTTAGTCAAAATGTAGAGTTTCCTCTGACCACCAATGAACACCATAAAAGATCGAGACCAGAGCACGTAATTTTCTTTACCCTTGAGTTTTGTTAGAGCAAAAATACTTCATTGTTATTCCAAGGAGCCCTAGGGTCTCTTATATAGAGAGAAAACCCTTGGGTAAATTACATGGATGTACATGAGGTAAATAGGAATTACGTAACGGTACATCATGACATAATATAAACCTCTACACTCCCCTTCAAGATGGAGCATAGATATCGATCATGCTCAGCTTGTAAGAACATCTCTGGAAGGGCCCTCTGAGCAATGGTTTGGTAAATATATCAGCAGTCTGGTCCTATGAACTAACATGTGAAGTAGAAATCAAACCCTTCTGGATCATGTCTCTAGTGTAGTGACAATCTACGTCGATATGCTTGGTTCTTTCGTGAAATGCTGGATTATTGGCAATAAACAATGCTGCTTGGTTCTCACACTGAAGCTGCATAGATAAAGAGACATTTACATTCAAATCCTCCAAGACTGCTCTAACCCACATCATTTCTGTGCTTGCTTGTGCCATGGCTCTATATTCAGATTCAACACTAGATCTTGCCACAACAGTTTGTTTCATGCTTTTCCAAGAAACCAGAGAGCTTCCTATAAAGATAGCAAATCCTGACATAAACTTACGATCCTTTGGGCATCCTGCATAGTCTGCGTCTGCACAGGCGGAAATGGACAAGTCTGTGTTCTTTCTAAATAGCAAGCCTGAGCCTGGAGAAGACTTTAGATATCTGAGTATCATATATAGGGCTTCCATGTGGACTTGCCTAGGCTGTTCCATAAATTGATTCACCCAACTTACTGCAAAAGCAATATCAGGTCGAGTTATGGTGATGTACAGAAGTTTACCCACCATCTCTCTGTATCTTCTTTTGTTCACCACTTCAGTATCATTTTCATACAGCTTCATACTTGGGTCCATCGGAGTGCTTGATGGTTTACATCCAGCCATTCCAGTTTCAATTAGTAAGTCTGTAACATATTTTCTTTGGGTCATCACCATACCTTGTGCATTTCTCGCAAACTCCATCCCCAGAAAGTATCGTATGGTACCTAGATCCTTCATAATAAACTGACTGCCCAAAAGTGATTTACTCATCTCGATTCCCTGAGCATCGTCTCCTGTAACCAGAATATCATCAACATATACCATGATGACAACTGTACCTCTGGGAGTCTTCTAGATAAACAACGAGTGGTCCGCATTTGATCTTTTAAACCCCTGTCGTTCAATAAGCTGGGAAAGCTTCTGGAACCATGTCCTTGGACTTTGTTTAAGGCCATAAATTGCCTTATGAAGTCTACATACCATGGCGGCAGGAGGAAGGGGGGGCCTCGGCGAGAAGGAGGCGGCGGGAGGGGAGGTGGCGGCGGGAGGTGGTGGCGCGGGAGGTGAGGCGCCGACGGGAGAGGAGGTGGCGGCGAAAGAGAGAGAGGGGGGGGGCGGTGGAAAAACCCTAGGTTAGGGTTTTGGCTTTGATACCATGTTAGAGCAAAAATACTTCATTGTTATTCCAAGGAGCCCTAGGGTCTCTTATATAGAGAGAAAACCCTTGGGTAAATTACATGGATGTACATGAGGTAAATAGGAATTACATAACGGTACATCATGACATATATAAACCTCTACAAGTTTGATAGTAGTGCCTTGTACCATAGAGTCAAATTCCTAAGTAGTACCTGGGAATTACATAAATACCCAGGTTCTACGTAATGTTTTTTTTTACTCAAAAACTACAGAGGTGTCGCATGTTCAACATGCGACACCCCTTAAGTTTTTTTTTACCCAGGAACTGCGTTAGTGTCGCATGTTGGATGTGCGCTATAGATAACGCATATTCAACATGCGATATTGACCCTAATTAAGCCCTGCGCCCAGCGGCCTTCTCATTTCCCCGCCCTTGCGTAGACAGCCTCTTCCTTTCCAGCAACCCAGCCGCCCCCGACGCCCTCCTCTCCACCCGCATCTTCTGATCTCCTCCTCTCTCAACAACACCCTTTTTGGTCACTCCTAGCCCCGCGGAACACTCCTTTTCCGTGTTTTCAGTGATTGGCATCGTCCTAGCCGTCCCCGCTTCTCATTAGGGCTAATCACTTGTTGCGAAGAATTGGACTTGGTAAAACGTTTTCTTTACTTTTTTTGTATCATATGCATGTTATTTTCATTTCTCGAATGTATGACGTTTGCTTGTACGTTGTGTCACGTATTAGGTTAGAATGGAGTAGTTGTATTGTATGTGTCATTTGGGTAGTACTCTCATGTCCGGATCGTCAACCAACGTGAGGGGGTTTGTGTTGACTCCTAATATGACGTTCGATGAGATGTTGAACTTGGTTTACCGTAAGTTCAACTTGGATATTGACAGTCAAAACATCCGATTATTACATCGCATCCCTCGAGGCCCAGGGGAGGAACCGTCATTTTCATCTATTGTCGATGATGATGATGTGCAGGCAGTTCTTTTGTACGCTCGGACCATTGGGAAATCAATGCCTACCGATATTTATGTTGAAGATGTATCTGTGAGCGAAGTCCCAACTGTTATGACTAACAAGGGACCGTCTGGAGTCCCGAGCACACAAGCAACAGTTGTCCGCAGCACGCCACCAAGAATTGTCCCAACCATGGGACCCTACTTTGATACGGATGCGCCTGTAACGCAGCCAAGCACGGTTCAGGATTTGGGCTTGAGTGAGCCGTTGCAGCGAGAGGTTAACCGGATGGATCAGGATTTCATCCCTTGGGGGACCGATGATGACCTGGAAGAAGGTAGCGAAGATGTCGAAGATGATCTCATGGACGAGGAGCTCCCAACTGATGAACAAACCGCGCATACTATTACACCCCATATACCCTTTTTTGGGGTTAGAGGGTCTAATACTCGTTCAACATATGAAGACGACATTCGAAGCAAGTCTAGACTTGATGGTGTTGCTGACGAAATCCGCAAGGGTAGGACGTTCAAATGTAGGGAGGATTTGGTTTACGCTGTGAAGAAGTTCCACATTCTATCACATTTTGACTTCATTGTCAAGGAATCCACCAGCTTGATATGGTCGGTTTTTTGTTCGCAGAGAGCAAATGGTTGCGTTTGGTATTTACGAGGACATTTCCGAAAATTTGATGGACTGTGGGTGATCTCCAAGGTTGTTGGGGCACATACTTGTATAAACCCAACAGTTAATCAAGATCACCCTCAGTTGGACTACAAATTCATGTCCAGATCATTGCTAACTCTTGTTAGGGATGACCCTAATGTTCGTGTATCTAGTTGTAGAGCTCACATCCACGAGATGTACAACTACTGGGTTTCAAGGAAAAGGGCTTGGGATGCTCGAAGGAAAGAAGGCCAATTTTTCAGAGTTGGCTGAGGATGCAGACGAGCTAGTCGTACAGAGACACGCTCGAGCGTACATTTTGCAGTTGCTTGGTGGAGTACTTTTCACGGACAAGTCTGGTTCCTTGGTTTCACTTATAGCTCTACCACATCTACAGGATTTTGAGTTCTCTGGGACATTGAGCTGGGGATCGGCCGTGCTTGCATATCTTTACAGACACCTATGTTTGGCAGCGGACATGACGACCGAGGAGATTAGAGGCTCGGTCATACTACTTCAGCTCTGGGCTTGGGAGCATTTCCCCCACATTGCTCCAGTTGTTAGGGACGGCAGAGAATGGTACGGGCGCCCGTTAGGAGTCCGCTGGACAACGGCGTTTGCCCATCGTAGACAGCCCACACACGTGGTGAGACCCTACAGGGATGCTTTTGACATTCAATCACCCGACCAGGTAATTTTACATGTACAAATTTTTCCTATATCAACAAAACAAATACTAATCGTAATACAATTTTTGCATTCAGGTATTTTGGACTCCCTATACGGATGAGATCCACGCCCATCTCCCAGCCAACTCTCTTGAGGGCGAACACATTTGGAGAGCTGAAGTGCCTTTGATATACTTCCACATTGTGGAGTATTACTACCCAGATCGGTTCAAGAGACAATTTGGGGGTCTTCAAGATATCCCAAGTCGTTGCTCCACATTTCCAGAACTCCACGCTATCGACTTGAGGGGGAAAGTACATGTGGATTGGAGGGCAAAACACAGCTTGTATATTGCCCGCTGGGATGAGCGGGAAGTTAGAATTATTCGCATCGATCGGTCCAGAGGGGTACTCGCGACGCCCGCATACGAGCAATGGTATCGGACCATTACTCGAAGATTTGTCGGACGTTTGGGTGCAACTCTGGCAAGCAACGTAAGAACTCGAACTATAATTTTTTTGGTAAATTAATTATCAAAACAGTTTCAAATTTACATCTACGTATTTTCCTTGGATGCAGCTCGCTCTGTGGAGCCGTGTCTACGACATTGGACACGGGGAATGCCGTGAGATTGCGGCACAAGCGAAGGCGGAAATGACGGAGTGGCTGTCATTACAATTTGCATATGCAGTCACGTTACATGACGAGCGTGCAGATGTGGCCAGTGAGGAGGCAAGGCGAGGAAGGGCAAGAGGACGGGGACGAGGAAGAGGTCGAGGTAGGGCGCGTGAACAAGTCGCGGAACCCATGGACTTTGAAGAGGCCGCTGCGAAGGATGATAACATTGTGCAAGGAGACTACTTCACACCTGCCACCGAGCGACCAAGAGAGGACTTGCCAACGCCTCAAGCACCGTTGAGGCACGGATTGGACCCCAGCCAGACACGACCAACTTACTGCACACTAACGCCGCCGTCTATGCCTACATTCGAGGAAGATGCCCCAGGACCCTCTCAAATCCACATGATAGACGAAGCGAACCGTCTATTACCGTTCCATCCTCCAGATTCTACGATTACATACCAGCGGAGGAAAAAACGTTGAATTGTAATCAATGTAATTTTTAATATGATGCAAAAAATGTAAAGTGTATTCATGAACAAGTCTATATTGAAATGTCTTCTTTGATGTTTGGAATGTCTACAATGTTTGCATTGTCTGGAATGTTTACAAAAATGTCTATTTACATTAAAAACATGGGATTGGCATGCCTTTTCAAGGGTTTTTAAAAACTTGAAATTCCAAAGCCCACACTTGGACAGCCATTTTCGCCGAAAAATTACTGTAAAGATGACGCATTTTGAACATGCGTCATATGTTCAACTTTCAAAGCCCACACCTGCCCCAGCCATTTCGAGGAAAATTTCCTGTAAGGATGACACATATTGAACATGTGTTATCCCTCCATGTCGCATATACAACATGCGATACCTATACAGAACATTTCGGGACCTGCGATACCTGTACAGACCATTTCGATAGGAATTCCCTGGATATATGTCGCATGTTGAATATGCGTTATCTATAGCGCACATCCAACATGCGACACTAACGCAGTTCCTGGGTAAAAAAAACTTAAGGGGTGTCGCATGTTGAACATGCGACACCTCTGTAGTTTTTAAGTAAAAAAAAACATTACGTAGTACCTGGGTATTTAAGTAATTCCCAGGTACTACTTAGGAATTTGACTCTGTACCATAATATTCGTGGCCAAGGGCTTTGTCTCGGTAGAAGAAGGTGCCATGGTGGTCTTAAAATAGAAAGACGATTCTGTGATCAACTAAGGATGCATATAAGAGCTAAAAAATACCCTAGAACTCATGTTTGCCCTTGAAGAAGGGCTGAAAACCCTCAATGGACAACATATCTGGATTCTTGGAAGCGGTCCGTGATGAATTTTGGATCTCCAAAGAGTCCTACGATACCCGTGGAGGGTAGCTGTGGGGCTGACGACCTTCGTAGGAGGTTCTGAAAGTGCATGGTAGCGCTAACGGGAGGGTTGTTGCATTAGAGGCGATTCGAGGGCCTTGCGCGGGTTCCTAATTTAGGGAAGATGGCCCGCGCAGGCTCTCGTGCGTAACCCCATGCGCACAAGCAAGCATCCCCGACAACAGCCTCTCGTGCGTAACCCTCCAGGATCCATAGCCTCCTGCGGCAAGATCTCCTGCGCAGCCCCAGTCCAAAAGGCGACGCACCTGCCTCCGCCTCCCACCTGGCATCCCCTCCTCCGTGCGAGGACCTGCTCCTGAAGCCGACTCCTCCAACCTGGCGGCGGGCACATGGAGAACCCCTCAATTTCTAGTTCTCCGAGCAGCACCACCCTCTTCTCCAAGCATCAAGCGCGCATCAGCCTGGACTCCTCCGCACGTCAGGCATACACCTTCCTTGCGGCGCTCACTCCTCCCAGGCATCAGGCGTGCACCTTCGCATCCCCTCATCAACTCCATACATCAGGCGCGTCGCACCAATCCTCGCGCGCACTTGATCCAGGCGGCGGCAGAAAGTGTAACCTCCATCTGTGGGGGGGGGTGGACATCATGAGAAAGGGTTCTCAATCGGAACCCTAGTGTCGTATGAGAAAAAAAGGCTGATAAAAAAAGAGAGAGGCCCTGTTAGGCACGTGATGTATTAAAAAAAGGAAAAAGAGGGGATGTATCTTTGGGCCTTGATATCAAAAAAAAGGAAGAAAAAAAGAGACACGTACATAGAAATAAAAAGTCGTACGCATAAATAAAAAGTCGTACGCAGGTCCTCGTGCGGAGGAGGGGACGCCAGGTGGAAGGTGGAGGCGGGTGCGCCTCCTTTTGTACTGGGGCTGCGTAGGAGGTCTTGCCGCAGGAGGCAATGGATCCTGGAGGGTTACACGCGAGAGGAGGCTGCCAGGGATGCTCGCCTGTGCACATGGGGCTGCTCTTGGGGATGGGGCGCACTACCTGCGCACCGCCTGTGCATGGAAAGAGGAAGTGCGGTGTTGCCTCGCTGTGCCTGGAGGCCGCTATCAGCTGGAGGTGCGATGCGGTACCACTGGAGCCATGGAAGCGTGCGCCTTGGAGATAACAGAGATCTCTCCATGGAGATCGTAGATCTGGAGCAGCATGGAGGTTTTGCGATTAGGAGGAAAAGTGCAGCTTGAATCTTGAGCCTTATTGAAGCACAACCGATCATCGTGGAATTATGGAAAAATAGGGTTTCAGAATCAAACTTGATATTCTCCAAGAACAAATCCACAAATAATAAATGAATCGAAACTTGACTAAATCAAAAAACACAAAATGATTCCTCAAGAATCGAACCCGCTCTAATACCATGTTTGAAAATAGGAAGCGGAAGAGGAATCATAGAATAAAGAAAAGGGATTTTTACCCGACAGACCCTATCATCTTTGTCAATGACCTCTACGACCTTTGAAACATCGTAATTCCTCCCTCACCCCCGTAAACTTGTTAACCCTTATCCTATAAACCCAGTGGTCAACTCTCGTCCATTTACCCGTTAAAAGTAACCGGATTCCGTTACATTCTTTTAAGTTATGCCTAATTTATTTATGGAATTTACATTAGTTGTCACTCCCTTTCAACCCTCCACCTTTTCCCACCACCCAGAACCCACCACCTCCTCGAACTCCATCGTACCCGCCCTCCTCCCCGCCCTCTGCCCTCTACCTCCTCGTTCCCGACCTCTGCCTCGACCGTCTCGTTCCTGACTTCTGGGCTCGTCCATCACCTGCAGGTCCTCTCCCACCCTCCCTCTCCCCAACGTCCGATCTCGTATTTGCCTCCACCCCCTAATTCCCTGGCAGCAGCACAAGGGCAACTGCTCCCCCGTTGCTCTAAGCCCCCTCCCGCGGCTCCCCTGCTCCCCTTCGGCGCTCGTAGCCCCCCCTGCACCGCTGGAGCCCTCCTGTAACCCCGCCGCCCCCCACAGCTCCCCTGCTCCCCCGTCGCACGAAGCACCCCCCTCACCCGTGCTCCCCTTCTTCCCTGCCGCTCGAAGCCGCGGGCCCGCTCCCCCGCCACCCGCGGGTCCCCTTCTTCCCCGCCGCTTGAAGCCGTACGCCCGCTCCCCTACGGCTCCCCTTCTTCCCCGCCGCTCGAAGCCGTGCGCCCGCTCCCTCGCCCCTCGTAGCTCCCCTTCTTCCCCGTCGCGCGAAGACGTGTGCCCGCTCCCTCGCCCCTCGCAGCTCACCTTCTTCCCCGTCGTGCGAAGACGTGTGCTCGCTCCCCCCCCCCCCCCCCGCGGCTTCCCTGCCGCACGAGCACGAAGCCCCCCCTCTCCCACGGCTCCCCCTCCTCCCCGCCGCTCGACGACGTGCGCCCGCTCCCCCGCCCCCCGCAGCTCCCCTGCCGCATGAAGCCCCCCCTCCTCCGGGCCCCCCGCACCTCTGTCGCCGCTCGAACAACCCCCCCCCTCCATCCCACTGCACGCCCTGCTCGAAGCCCTCCCACAACTCTGCCAAGGCTGGTCCCCTCCGGTGCTCGAAGCACCCTCACCTCCCTTTCTCGGAGCCCCCCGTACCACTGGAGCCCTCCCGCAACCCCGCCGCTCAAAGCCCTCCATGCTCCAGCCCCCTGCACGCCCTGATCGAAGCCATCCTGTGCACACCTCCTCCAGTTAATGCCCTCGCCGGGGGAGGAGAGATGGAAGAGGCGGTGCAATTGGGGGAAAGTTGTTAGAGGAGAAAGAAGGGAGGTTTTTTTCTTCTCTTTATTAATTCTAGCCATCCAATCGTGGATTGGTTAGATTAACTTGTTTTTAACTCAAGGAAGTTAACTCTAGATGTGTCAATTTAACTGTAGGGCTCGTCGGGTAAAACGGAGCAAGTTTACGGGGGTGAGGGAATTACCATGGTTCAAAGGTTGTAGAGGTCATTGACAAAGATTATAGGGTCTGTCGGATAAAAATCCCTAAAGAAAAATAAATATGAAGAAAACAAGATTTAACGTAGAACCCTACTCCGTGAGGAGCAGGATGAAACCACGGGAGAAGCCCTCAAAGGGGCAGATATTGCATTCCTTTTTCTCAATGGACTACATGGGTGTGAGGCTCTATATATAGCACTCACGGAGTCTCTACATCCCACAGGTGGTAGTTGTGGTACTAAACTCTGGATGGGGTAAATGGATCTCCCTAGGATCCATTTACCTATCTCCCACATATATGATGCATACAATAAAAAGTCCTACGCATAAATAAAAAAATGATGATGAAAAACCGTAAAAAATGGGGCAGATGGCTTATTTAAAAAAATGTGTGATGGCGATAAAAAATAATAGCCGGGAAACAAATTGGAAAAAAATGGCATTTGTGATGTGCTATTTGTCTCCCCAATTTACTGTCTTTGTTGTCTTCTCCCAACTTAGTCGATGTTTGACATTCCGACCAGTGTGGGAGAAAGGGGGAGTATTTGTAGAGTCGCATGCTAGATTGACAGATGTTCTAGATTCGCCAGGGAGCACGCAACCCTCCCACTAGCGTTACCCTACGCTTTCAGGACCTCCTACGAAGGTCATCAGCCCCACAACTACTCTCCATGGGTATCATATGACTCTTCGGAGATCCAAAACTCATCACAGACCGCTGCCAAGAATCCAGATCTGCTGTCCATTGAGGGTTTTCAACCCTTCTTCAAGGGCAAACGTGAGTTATAAGATGTTTTTTAGCTCTTATATACATTCTTAGTTGATCACAAGATCTTCTTTCTATTTTAAGACCACCATGGCGCCTTCTTCTACCGAGACAAAGCCCTTGGCACGAATATTATGGCACAAGGCACTACTATCAAACTCAATGGCACATAAAATTACATGCTCTGGTCTCGATCTTTTATGGTGTTCATTAATGGTCAGAGGAAACTCTACATTTTGACTAAAGACCCTTTAGATGAAAAGGACAGAGAGTACGACAGCTAGCATGCCGACAACTATTTAATTAACAACTGGATGACCAACAGTGTTGAGGTTCACATTGCCTTAAATCTTCTTTACAAAAATACGACCAAGGAAATGTGGGAGGATCTTGAGCAAACATACTCCTAGAAGAAGACGACGTCACGCCTTGCATATATTTACAGGCAAATCTGGTCAGCATCTCAGAGTGATTCCACCCTCATAGAGTACTACAGGCATCTCTCCAACCTGTATGAGGAGCTAGCAATATTCCAACCCTCATGTTGCACCAAACAGATACAAGAGCATTTTGACCGGCAAGTATACCACTTCCTTGATGGCCTGCATTCTAGATACCATGCAATGAAGGAGCAATTTCTTACACCAGACACACTTCCAACAATGAAGGCCATCTTTGGTCGACTTGAGGAGCTCGAGACATCCACTGCATGGTCTCCCGTCTTACCTTCAACAAAGAACTTTGCACACATCACCTCATCTGGACGAGGAGGCAGATACGGCTTGCGAGGAGGGCACAGTCGTGATCCAAGTCGTGGCCGTGGAGGGGAATCTGGACGAGGCCGTGACTTTGGTCGTGATCGTTGGCAATACTCTACTGTCACATGCACTCACTGTGGTAGGTTGAATCACCCGACTGAACGATGCTGGCAGAAGTTTGACGTACCTTCTTATCACGCCAATAATGCTTATGAGGATGCCTATGATGTAGAAGAGGCATCGCCTACCTCCAGTGGCAAGACTGTTCATCTTAATGATGCAGATTACTCCCGCCTAATGCAGATCCTTCAGACTCCAAGGTCTACAACTGCTGCTCTGGCCACTCCTTTAGGTACAATAGCCAACTCTGGTATCACTCCTACTCTAGCTTGGATTATTCCATGCCTCTACTCATCTCATTGGAGAAGGTAGTTTGTGAAGGATATTGTTAGATCCTCAAGCGCATCACGGAAGCGTGATCGTCGTATCGAATACCACGAAGAATGACTAGTCATACTAGTTGTTCGGTGCAGCGGAATTTAAAAAATTTTCATGCGACAAAACCACATGATCCAAGAACACTTCTCGGATCGTTTCGTCTAAACCACAAACAAGTAATATGATTACCTCTTGAAGCATGGTTGCGATCAAGTCTCTAAACGAAGAGACCTCCGGTCTCAAGTCCGATCCGACGGAGGAGACGTTTGCGAGCGCGGGGATGAACCGCGTGCTTCTCGCAATCCATGTTGATGATCCAAGCGACAGATCTCCTGATCTCGACACACGAGATCCGGTGTCTTCTTCACGAGCGAGGCACACCGAAGGAGACGAAGATCCACGAGCAAACGATCAGGCAGCAAAACGACGGCGTTGCGGCGATGGAGAACCTCTCTAGGGCATCCATGATGGACAACCACATGAGAGGGAGAGAGAGTAGATGTGTAGAGAGAAAGAGAGAGAGAGAGAGAGTTGTTGTCTTACTTGTTGTGTAAAGAAGAGCAAAGGGGTGCCTCTCCTTTTATAACATTTTGGGATCCATGGATCTCAATCCATGGGACAACACAAATCCAATGGCTCTTATTGATTGGGTTTCTTTCAATGGCTAAGATTTATGTTGGTAAAAACCAACAACAATTAATTTAATTTAGATTAAACATACATTGATAAATCAATATAAATCAAATCCAAAATTAAATCAACAACATATGGAGATAATGGAAAGGAGAGTGCCTCCTTCCATATACATGGAGTGGACGGCCACCCTTTCCTAATAGGAATAGGTGGCCGTCTCTCCTATTAGTACGGAAAGAGCATCTCAATGTAATCTCCCTTGATTACATTATTCCATGTATCTTCAATTTATTACAACAATTGTTGTAAAATATTCTACAAAAATAATTCATAATTATTTTGTGAATATTGTAATCTTGTCATTGGAAATTTGTGAATCACATTCACAACCCAAAATAAAACGTGAATTACATTTTCAATTAATTATCCAATGTAAATCCAATTCATATCAACATTTAATTGACAAATGTAAATTACAAATAGCTCTCTCTTATATATTATAAATCACATTTATAATATATATGACTAATATGGATATTGTTATCCACATTATTCATATCCATGATAATTAAATCTTATTGAATCATCTTGGATCTCTTTTCTCTTGTTCTCAAATAATATGAATCACATTCACATTATTCACATCTTTGATTATCAAATCGCATTTAATTATCTAAGACAACTCTCTTTATAATATGAATCGAATTCATATTAATCATGATAATTAAATGACATTTAATTATCCATTTTCTCAATGCTCGGATATATATATCAACAATAGAATTACCCATGAACTCCTTCAAGGATAATGCGCTTTCTCCGCGAATACTTGGAGATAAGGACAGGGAGATTGTATTGTTCCACGTGTAGTGACTTGGATATTGAGATCATATCTCAAATCCAGATCGCGGGCCTCCCATAGATGCTTAATTAAATCAAGACCGCAAATCTAATCATCTCATTGCATCTGAATCACATTCAGATCAATGTCCAACATTTGGACTAAGATCATATTACTTCTCTACCGAGAGGAGTCACTAAAATCCAGACCCGTTTCATCACTCCCTAGGAATGGAAGCGTCATAGATATACAATCGTTTATGATCACATCACCCTCAAGTATTCCCAATACCTGTACATCCTGCATACTGGAAGACTCAGAATAAACCCGAAGTATTGGATCAACTTTATAATGTTTACTTCATGGTTTTATCAGTAAGTTTCTCATTCGATCATTGGTAGTCGGTATCGATCATATACTTTCCAAAAGCATATATCATACCTAGGTCTTGATCATATACTTTCCAAAAGTATATATCAAACCTACAAATTCAGTCAAGCTTCTAAAGCGAGACGATCATGCACACGGAATTTGATTCTTCCCAATATCTCATGAGTGAGCTCATGCCTTCCGATTCAATAAATGAACCTGTATGATCCCTTTGAGAGATCGTATTACTCATATGCCCTTATATGCACACCAGCGCGCCGGTGTATAGACCTTGCTTAGGTCATCAACCTATTGGTCTGCCAAATGTACATACTCAGACATATAGTAACACATCTGTCTCTGGTCAGAGGATGCGTGCCTATATCATGACAGCATACGATATAGGACTTTGGTTATCTTGATCTCGTTAAGTCAACTCTTTGACCTAACTAATCTGACACCTTCGAATCTCTATTCCTATGCAGATGACCTGCATCAAGAGGTCGGTCAGATATCAACCTTTAGAGATAAGGATTGTCATCTCCTACTCAAGCTGAAGATCATCTCTTAACAATCATTTGACGGTGCTTGATGAGTCCTCAATCTAACCCCTTAGATATTCATCCAAGCATCAGCCTCTATGATTCAATAATTGAATCAACATATGTATGATTATTAAGATGGCCATGGTACATAACCGTAATTGTACTAAGGGACCTATTATGCAATTTATTCATTCTTCATTTCAGATCAGGGAATGATATTCGCAATAACATTTATTGCATAATGGCTCACCGTGGGCTCGCATGTCCAACAATCTCCCACTAGCCCAAAGAGCCATTAATGGGCTAATCATTTAAACCCACACTCATGTGACAATCATAGGCTATTTAAGAAAATAGCTAGGTAAGCTGATCAGTCACTCTATTCCCGTGAGACTACGTCAAGTCCTTTTACGACACTTGCATATCCCCAATAACAGTGCTCGCATCTAATGCGAATGTGGCATATTATGCAAACAATACTCAGTCTTGTTAGCTACAGTGTCCTTGACACTACAACTTAACAATTATCATAACCAGTATGAAATTTCAATTATCCTTATCAGAATACCCTTATTCCTGGAGATCTCTATCTCCTAAGGTATTCGTAGTTAAGACCTTTCAGATCTCCATCTATAAAGTCTTAATTACTTGAAGATAAGACTCAGAGATCACTATCTCTAAAGTTTTGTCATTTCCGAAGATATTGTTATTACTGAACTAAGTGTCTTATTTCCATAGTAGGATTAGTAATAGTTTACTACTCCCACTGCATGGCAGCCATCTGGCTTTTGTACACATCTAGCATACACTCAGCTTCTCGTAACTGATGCACAAGTGCAAGCAGTTCTAGCATTCACTTCCTCAACTCTTTGAGGTGCTATCCCTTTAGATAGGTCAGTACCATATCTTAAGGGATGGAAGCCTTTCTTGGAATTTCTAAGAATAGAATATGTCCCAAGGTGTACTACAAACGTGACAGTCCCAATATCCTCTTCTCTTTGCTTCTGAACAACTTCAGAACTAAGATCTAAGAGTTATCTTTGAAATCATATTTCAAGGTATGGAATAGCCAGTCTATAAAACACTTATTATCATCCTTATATCATTCCAAATGATTAGGATATTATCTACATTTAGCACGATGAACAAAAAGGCACTCCCACCAAGCTTCATATGGTTCATCAAGATTCTATCTGAAATCATAACATTTAAAATTTCATCAAATCTTATGTTCCAGCAAGCAATAAGAAGCTTATATGAGTCCATAGATGGATTTCTTTAGCTTGCACATTTTGCTTTCCTCAACCATGAAACCATGGGGCTGCTTCATGTGAATATCCTCAGAGAGGTATTCATAGAGGAATGCAATATTGACTTACATCTCTTGAAGATCCATTTACACCTTTATGGGTCTTACCCATATAGGTGGATTCTCGAGGGTCCATATACAAAATTTTATATGAAGTCTACTTTAGACTTTATTGCTGTCATCCATCTTTCCATGTTATGATCCTCAGGAGCTTCATCACATGAAATCCGATCATTGTCAGATTTCTTTGACACATGGAATGCATCCTCAAACTCATTTGAAGAAGTATTAGTGTTTCATCTTTAATTGTCCTCTTAGTTCCCTATCTCAGGAGCCTCATTATCTTCTCAAGATTAAATGAGTTCCTACACTTCATTTTCTTCTTGATTCTCAAGAGAGTCATCCTTTAAGAATTATATTCTTAGAGATGAGATCTTTTAAGAATCTCAAGGTCATAAAGTAGGTATCCAATACAATCCTTTATTTCCCTAATGAAGCTGCACTCTCTAGTGCTTAATTCCAGCTTACTTGCATGGAATCTCATCAAGGATACATAATGTAGTCTCTACTACATATATACCTGGAAACTAAGAGGAAATTATGCTAAAAATTCATCATTGATAAGATCATGTCACACATGATCCAATTATATCTCCCTATAACTCTATTGAGTTAAGGTGTGTTAGGAGGATTGAGATAGAAATGATATTCATATCTCCATAAGGTATCCTTTGAATTCATCTAACAGGTACATGCTACCTAGATTAGACCAAATTCATTTTATATTCCTTCAAACTTTGGTTGTAAACTAAAATAATGAAATCTTTGAACATTTCAAAGGTTTCTTTAGGTGAAGAGAAGAAATCTCATATCATACATAATTATCAATAGATATCACATATCCATAATGTTTACTATGATATAGATGATCAGCATACATCAATATGTATGAGATCCTGAATACCTTGACATCTTACACCATTCCCAAAGACGGGTTTATTGGACATTTTACTTTGAATACAATATTCATAAGTATGTAAGTTTTGAAATTTTAGACATTCTAAAGTTTCATCTCTTACTAGTCTATTGATCAAATCAATAGACAAATGTCGAAGGCTTGATGCTAGATCATTGTCAAATGATCTTCATCCTCCTATTGATCTTAAGGTTTTAATTTCAGTATTTAGATGATCATCGGTTCTTCAACCGAAATTATATCATATAATAATAATCAAAACAATTTTGATTAACATTATAATGAGATTTTCTAAACAAATCCCAAATCCTATTCAAGCAACACGTTTGTTGGAATGTAGATCATGTAGATCATGTAACCAATTAGTGATCTAGATCACATCTAATCAAATATTGGTTAGGGCAATGTCATTTAAGGAAATAATTATCATCAAATATTTCACAAATATTTATGCACAATTATTCCAGGAAATTAAACAATTTAATTTCACTAATTGATTAAATGACAATCACTAGGTTCTTGATTAGGAAAGTATTTCTAGCAGTGACCCTCACTTACTAAAAATACCATATCTCAATCAATTTAAATCCAAATTAAGCAAAGTAAGTCCCTAAAGTTTGCTAATTTTATTTACAACAGAACCTAAGTGATTTGCACGTATTTCAAGGCGTTTCAAATACGCAATTAACATCTTAATTACGTTGAGATTCGCAGTCCCCGAAACTGTGGATACATGTTCACTAAATGAGCATAACTTGAGCAAACTGAATCGAAATCACGTAAACTCAGATCCTATGGTTTCCTTATTTAATGAGGAACAAAATCTAATTATTATTTTCGTGTTTAAACAATTTAAACAGTGCCGAAAATAATCTCAAAACAGAGATGCGAAAATGAAATGCAAGAAAACTTTCGCAATCCCTAATGAACCCAAGTCGTCCTAGGTTTACGGATCGTATCCAAAACCTTCCGACCTAAGGCTCTGATACCACTTGAAGGATATTTTTAGATCCTCAAGCGCGTCACGGAACCGTGATCGGCGCATAGAATACCAAGAACGACTAGTCGGACTAGTTGTTCGGTGCAGCGGAATTTAAAAATTTTTCATGCAACGAAACCACATGATCCCAAAACACTTCTCGGATCGTTTCGTCTAAACCACAAACAAGTAATAGGATTACCTCTTGAAGCGTGGTTGCGATCAAGTCTCTAAATGAAGAGACCTCCTGTCTCAAGTCCGATCCGACGAAGGAGATGCTTGCGAGCGCGGGGATGAACCGTGTGCTTCTCGTAATCCATGTTGATGATCCAAGCAACGGATCTCCTGATCTCGACACACGAGATCCGATGTCTTCTTCACGAGCGAGGCGCACCGAAGGAGACGGAGATCCACGAGCAAACGATCAAGCAACATAACAACGATGCTGCAGCGATGGAGAACCTTTCTAGGGCATCCATGGTGGACGGCCACATGAGAGGGAGAGAGAGAGTAGACGTGTAGAGAGAAAGAGAGAGAGAGAGTTGTTGTCTTACTTGTTGTGTAAAAAAGAGCAAAGGGGTGCCTCTCCGTTTATAACATTTTGGGATCCATGGATCTCAATCCATGGGACAACACAAATCCAATGGCTCTTATTGATTGTGTTTCTTTCAATGGCTAAGATTTATGTTGGTAAAAACCAATAACAATTAATTTAATTTAGACTAAACATACATTGATAAATCAATATAAATCAAATCTAAAAATAAATCAACAATATATGGAGATAATGGAAAGGAGAGTGCCTCCTTCCATATACATGGAGTGGATGGCCACCCTTTCCTAATAGGAATAGGTGGCCGTCCCTCCTATTAGTATGGAAGGAGCATCTCAATGTAATCTCCCTTGATTACATTATTCCATGTATCTTCAATTTATTACAACAATAATTGTTGTAAAATATTCTACAAAAATAATTCATAATTATTTTGTGAATATTGTAATCTTGCCATTGGAAATTTGTGAATCACATTCACAACCCAAAATAAAATGTGAATTACATTTAAATTAATTCTCCAATGTGAATCCAATTCACATCAACATTTAATTAACAAATGTAAATTACATATAGCTCTCTCTTATATATTATAGATCACATTTATAATATATATATGACTAATAAGGATATTGTTATCCACATTATTCATATCCATGATAATTAAATCATATTTAATCATCTTGGATCTCTTTTCTCTTGTTCTCAAATAATATGAATCACATTCACATTATTCACATCTTTGATAATCAAATCACATTTAATTATCTAAGACAACTCTCTTTATAATATGAATCGAATTCATATTAATCATGATAATTAAATCATATTTAATTAACCATTTTCTCAATGCTCGGATATATATATCAACAATAGAATTATCCATGAACTCCTTCAAGGATAATGCGCTTTCTCCGGGAATACTTGGTGATAAGGACATGGCGATTGTATTGTTCCACGTATAGTGACTTGGATATTGACATCATATCTCAAATCCAGATCGCGGGCCTCCCATAGATGCTTGATTAAATCAAGACCACAAATCTAATCTTCTCATTGTATCTGAATCACATTCAGATCAATGTCCAACATTTGGACTAAGATTAGATTACTTCTCTACCGAGAGGAGTCACTAAAATCCAGACCCGTTTCATCACTCCCTAGGAATGGAAGCATCATGGTTATACAATCGTTTATGATCACATCACCCTCAGGTATTCCCAATACATGTACATCCTGCATACTGGAAGACTCAGAATAAACCCGAAGTATTGGATCAACTTTATACTGTCTACTTCATGGTTTTATCAGTAAGTTTCTCATTCGATCATTGGGAGTCGGTATCGATCATATATTTTACAAAAGCATATATCATACCTAGGTCTTGATCATATACTTTCCAAAAGGATATATAAAACCTACAAATGCAGTCAAGCTTCCAAAGCGAGACGACCGTGCGCACGGAATTTGATTCTTCACAATATCTCATGAGTGAGCTCATGCCTTCCGGTTCAATAAATATACCTGTATGATCCCTTTGAGAGATCGTATTACTCATATGCCCTTATATGCACACCAGCGCGCCGGTGTATAGACCTTGGTTAGGTCATCAACCTATTGGTCTGCCAAATGTACATACTCAGACATATAGTAACACATCTGTCTCCGGTCAGAGGATGCGTGCCTATATCATGACAACATAAGATATATGACTTTGGTTATCTCGATCTCATTAAGTCAACTCTTTGACCTAACTAATCTGACACCTCCGAATCTCTATTTCTATGCAGAGGACCTGCATCAAGAGGTCGGTCAGATATCAGCCTTTAGAGATAAGGATTGTCATCTTCTACTCAGGCTGTAGATCATCTCTTAACAATCATTTGACGGTGCTTGATGAGTCCTCAATCTAACCCCTTAGATATTCATCCAAGCACCAACCTCTATGATTCAATAATTGAATCAACAACTGTATGGTTATTAAGATGGCCATGGTGCATAACCCTAATTGTACTAAGGGACCTATTATGCAAATTATTCATTCTTCATTTCAGATCAGGGAATGATATTCACAATAACATTTATTGCATAATGGCTCGCCGTGGGCTCGCATGCCCAACAGTTTGCTCACCTCTTCCATACCATCTACCTCTGTGAGGTCAGTTCGAGTCGTTAATGGGACTCAATTACAAAATACTACTGTCGGAACTATGGAGTTCTCTTCCAATCTCCGACTTTCGGAGGTTCACTGTGCTCCTGATTTTCCTCTTAGCTTGCTGTTAATTCACAAGCTATGTGTTGAGCTTCATTGTCATGCGATATTTGATGAGTCTTGTTGTTATTTTCAGGACATTCGGACGAGGCAGATTTTTGGTGGGGGTCATGAGAAGAATGACCTATATTATCTTGACATACCCTTGAACTCCAATTTTGTTGGTGCTGCATCCAACTCCGAAGATCCGCTCCTATGGCATATGCACCTTGGGCATTCCTCTGCCAAGGCTATCTCCATGATGGTTCCTGAACTCTCTACTCTGAAGTCCTTTCAGTGCGAGGCATGTGAGTTTGGGAAACACCATCAAGCTTCGTTTCCTGTTCGTATTGAGTCTCGTAGTACTGCTGCTTTTCATCTTGTTCATTGTGATGTTTGGGGACCTTGTCTGATCCACACATCAAGTGGTCAACACTATTTTATAGTTTTCGTTGATGATTATACTCGATCTTCTTGGGTATATCTAATAAAGGAGCGTTAAAAGAATAATTAAATTTTCAGAAAATTCTTTCAATATGTTAAAACTTACTTTTCTAGCATTGTTAAGATCATTCGTACTGACAATGCTCTTGATTTAACCCAACATGACTTGACCTCTTTCTTTTCATCCCAGGGAATTGTTCATCAAATATCAAGTCCATATACCTCACAATAGAATGGTATAGCCGAGAGGAAACTCCGACACTTGCTAAATGTTACCAGATTTCTTCTTAGTCAAATAAGTGTTCCTAAACAATATTGGGGAGATGCTATCCTTACTGCAGTGTATCTCATCAACCGTGTTTCTTCATCTGTTCTCAAGGGGACAACTCCATTTTCCTTACCTTACCATACTGAGTCTTCTTTCCCATACCTCTGCGAAATTTTGGTTGGATTACCTTTGTTCATAACCTTCACGCATATGACAAATTATCCTCTCATGCCATCAAATACGTCTTTCTTGGGTACTCTCGTACCCAGAAAGGCTATCGCTACTATGAACCTATTGGACGTCGATACCATGTGTTTGTGATGTCACCTTCTTTGAGCAAACAAGTTATTCCACACAGACTGTAAGTGACATTCCTCTGGACCTCCTTCCTCCGCCAATCGTCTATACTCGCCAACGTACCGCAATACCTTCTACACCAGTGTTTTCCAACCAGTATGGGAGAATGGGGGAGTATTGTGTAGAGTCACAGGTCGGATTCCAAATTGTCAGTTTCTTCAGATTCATATGTCAGATTTCAAACCAGCCAGATTTTTCAGAATCTATAGTTCAATTTCAGACTCCGCGGATCGGTTAAGAGTTCAAGTTCGAGGCATTTAATATTTGAGTGACCCATTTTCTCTGAGTTCTCCGGAGAGAGACTCCTTTTCAAACGCACATTTTGTGCAATTTTTTTATGTAGTCCCCATCTTTTGTTTTTGGTCAGAGTTTTCATGAGTTCCATAGGAACTCTAGAGTAGAGATTCCATTCCTTATGCCATGTGGTTTAGGGTTTTCATGTTGTTTCATATGGACTCCGGAGTAAAGAGCACATTCTCTGAGCCAGTATAGGAGAGACCCAGTTCTTAGGCTCCATTCGCCATCGATCGTGGATGCCGACGAGGATGTCTCTATGCCTTTTTTAGTTCGATCATTTCGAAGATGGAGCAGTTGTCCACATATTGTGGCGGGCCAGAGTACTCTGACGAGGAAACGCATTTCCAGTTGCAGTAACTTTGTTAGGCACAACACATAGTACATGCTCTCCGATGAGGAGATTCAATTGACTCAGAGACTCCATCCTGTTTGTCTGCCTCACCTGCACGACATATGAAGCAACATCCTCAACAACAACCGACATTTGTGCGCGTTGAGTTGATATTATTTGTAGTGTCTTGTATTGTGAGTTGAGATTTCTTTCTGTTTGTCCATGCTGAGCATTGCATGCTCTAGCTTGAGGGGGAGTGTTAGAGTATGCGTCATTTATATGTAGATGGGTAAATGGATCCTTCCGAGATCCATTTACCATATCTAGAGTTTAATCCCACATCTACCAGTGGTGAGACTTGGAGGGTCTGTAGAGGCTATATAAGAAGCCACAGACCTTACGTATTCAATAAAAAAAGTCAATAGACACATCAGCCCTTTGAAGCGCTTTCTCGTGGTTTCATCCCGCTCCTTAGGGAGTAGGGTTCCACGTTAAAATCATGTGTTCCTCAATGTTTTATTTCTTTTTTCTGATATTTGATTCTGCGTTATATTTTCTAACACGGTATCAAAGCCATGTTTATTTTCTAACATGTGTGACCTTTGTTTTACATATACTGACCTTTAGCTATTTTTCAATCAAAGAGGGTTCAGAATCAATCTAAAGGATCAAATATGACTCACAACATGGTAGATTGAACTTCTGCCTACCTACGAAATGTGGACACTTGTAAACACATGGTTGGTTAGCTACCTACCTGATGAGTGGAACAATTACGAGCATGAGATTGGTTGATCGTCTTCCTAGAAGGAGAAGTGGGGCACATGGTTGCATGATAGTGGTCTAACCTTATGCCTCCCTTGTCCTTTGTCATATACATCCAAGAACCAAAAAACATATTGCATTTGTCACTTTCTCTAAAGACATGTTCATAACTAACATAACAAGCTATACATACATAGATAGGTTGTAAGATACAAATGTCGCCAAGCAAGGTTGGGTCATCTCTCCTTACACTCTTGAGGAATTTAAATCTAATAAATTTTCCTTGGTCATGGGCATTTCTGTCCCTTGTCCTAAAGCTCAGGAGATCTCGAAACAACCTTTTTATTTACAAGTGGGTATGTAAGGACTGCAAAGGCTCATCTTTCTCCTTGTAGGGTAATTTTAAGGTATCCTTGCAATCTGGCTCCATCCCAAGAGTTAATGGAGCACTGTCGTGATGATGAGGTGTCGTGCTCACTACCATGAAGCTATCTTGGATTACAAAGTGCAAGGAACTTGAAAACCTTGACTTAACTGCACTAATAATATTCATACATCATGCAAGGAAAAATTGACACTACAACATGCACGATCTTTATTGACGAACTATGGTGGGGGGAGAGCAACTAGCTATTACGATGTCTAAATCACCCTAATCATCTAGCATTGGATAGCAGAGGAGCAGAGGAGCGCATAATCAGTAGCAAGAGGTATGTAGTCGCATATCAGAAGATGAAAAAGCAGCTAAGCTACGAAGATGAACAAGAAGTGTCATGGTCAGTCTATCCATGACGACCCAGGGTCTGGTACCAATAGCTTTGCTATACTCTCTCATTTCCATTTGTCTAAGGGGTAGGGCTTGTCTTAAGATAGTTAGGATGTTACTAAAGCTTATTGACAGTTTGCAAATGCTTTTCCCATTGTCTGGCTTATGCCCACAGCACCATATCTGCTGCAAAATTCCTCTTTAAAAGTTCTTGACTAACAAGAAATAATTTGTAGCATAGGGGAGTATATTGTATTATCTGTGAGTAACTGTAAGACGAGGTTTGATACATGTGCAAAAAGATGGAAAATATGGCAACTAGGTGCCAACAGAAATCTAACACCCGTGTCCAAGATCATATTCTTTGAGCCCATATCCAAGCTTCATGTATTTCTATGGTCCAGAAATTAGTGCAAGATGGCCAAAAAAAGTTAAAAAAAAAAGCTAGGAAGAGAATCACCATAGGCAGTTTCCCTTGATACGCTAGGTGATCCACGTGAAGTCGCACATTGGAAGAAGCATGAACCCATAACTTGACATCCACATGAGCATACGTTGTGGATACTACATCATATAAGGTTCTTGCCCCATCAAAGATAGCACTAAGAATGGACAGTTCTCGATCTCTACGATTCCTGTAAATAAATCACTTGTAACAACTGCACGAGATATTCAACTAATAAAACAACTACAAGAAGTTCAATAAGTTCTTTAGAATAGTCTCCACACGAGTAATACATATCCTAGAATTTAGTGTTGATTTCTTAATCATTAAGTAGAAAAGGGAGTACTTCCAAAAAAGAATTTTCACAAAAACGAAAAGATACATTTACCATTCAAACGATGTCCTAATCTACTGATGATTTAGCTTTTTGGTTTAGAATGATGAAAGGTTTAACATAATCGGATAACTGGATCTTTTTAATGGTTATTTAAATTTAGTAATAGGACATCAAACTAATAAATTTCCTAGAATGCAACGAGATGGTTGCAGATGGTCACAACGTTCTTTCAAACCTCATCCTAGATATGACTGCTTTGGTGGTTTCTTCGAAACCATATAGAAGGCACCACGATAGGAGGAAGGGTGGTTTAATCTATTTTGCATTAACGTTTCTTCTTTTGTTTTATTTTTAGTGGGTCAAAATTGAGAGAGAAGACAAGTATTGATAATGAGAGCCTATATCCCTCTTTATATAGGGAGGGGCACAAAATATTACAAGGGTACAGAAAAGAGAATAATAAAATTGTACAAGGAAACAATAATAAAGGAATACACTCAAGTATTCTCTCAACACTCCCCAATCCGAAGTATAGATATCTCGCATAATCAGCTTAGAAAAAGATCAATTAAATATTGTCAGAAAATAGTTGATCCTTCACTGTAACATGTGGAGTATTGAAAAGGCCCTTCTCTACCTATGTTGCTTGTATAGTGAAAGTAAACTTCAACCAGTGATTGATATATCATGTCAGAAGAGATGGTGGTGTCAGTATTCATACGTATATCATTTACCATGATATTGATTAATATCTCATAATATATAGGCGAGATATTGGTATATAGAACCGTATGGCTCAAAATTGAAGGAATTCAGTACAAATTGTTTTCTCAGATATCAATCAATATCTTTCACCCATGTGGCTTGATTTTAGTGCTCGCTTAGCTACTCCTAATATTAACATCACATTAAAATTGATATCACCCAACGAGACCCCTGTTTTCAATGAGGAGCGTCTCCTCCCCCACTCCCTCCAGACGGAGATGAAAAAAGTTGTGCATGTTATGAGTGATGTTCTTCAGAATCTATACTTTGCATATTTTTTTCATTTTTTGAGTTACAATATCGCATTTTTTATACATACTATGCGATGTGAAATAAATTGTAAAATTATTAGGTGCTAAATATACCTTTGTTATGTTAATAAAATGTTATGTAGGAATTTCATATGTCCCTTATGATATCTCTCTGTTCAGCATTGAAATCAATGATATGTGCGCTATAATGTACATTGAAATATTAAATACACTTCATTCTTGAATATAAATGCGTATTTGTATATTAATTGTTGTTTTAAGAAATAGGATGATCTTAATTTGTGAAAAAATATTTTCTTTAGCCATTTCGAGATTTGAACCAATGATGTCGATATATCCCCATATATCCGCGATATATCCCTTTTAAGACTAAGCAATATGATATCGATACTTCGAGCATTGCCTTCAACATGTTTGGGTCGCATATGGAAAATATAATAATTATTTTTTAAAATAAGAGGATGAAGTCCCAAGGTGAGTCCCACCATGAAATTTATATTATTAAGGAAGAAATATTATGGCACAGATGACCATGATCAATGCATGGCCCTGTTAAGTTTTAGAACATTCTCTTAATTTAACGATTGAACGCAAAAGATGTGGTCAGTTTTGGCACACTAGAGTGCCCGAAAAAACATAAATAACATACAGTCCTCTTAAAAGTTTCCGTAGTAAGCTCTGATCAAGTTCCAAAAAGCAAAATCATCTTCCATTATCAACCAAGAGATGCCAGCACGTGTACAAACGCTCCTTAAAAGGTGCAACCGAAGAAAAGGTGATCCATAATCTCGACAGAATTACCACATCTCGAGCATACTAGGTCCTCAAACGGAAAAATCCTATCTATGTATACCTTCAAAAGTAGATGCTCATGTCTTATCAACCAGAGAAAGACCATAATTTTGAGTGGCATTCGGGTCTTCTAAATCAACTCAGTCTCGGCTCAGATCATCACGTAATACCTCATGTGATACCGAAAAGATTGTGTGATCCTACCTAGCAAAAAAAGAACTATCCATCCAAATCCAATGACCTCTGCCTCTAGTCGGATTCTCCATATCCTCTAGGTCACACGGCATGCCGAAGAAGTCCTACAACCTTTGTTCAGAAGGATATGCCATAAACATGGGAAACCATGTACCATCCGAACATGACTAGGTCAATGTGATGTCGCAATTTTTGGGCAATGGAAAAAGCCTTGGGAAGTGATCTGCAGGGGTTCATGCACTAGTCCAATTGTCTAATAAAAAGCAGAACTGTCCCCTGCTACCTACCACAGGAGACAATAAACTCTTCATCTCCAGAATTAAGGTAGAAATGCTTAGCCGAAGAGAAGATGGGGATCGAGTTGGCGAGGTTAATAAAGAGGAACCAATCCCCTAGATAGAGAAAATTAGGCATCATGCCAAGTCTTCTCCCTTATCCCATAGCCTGACAACCTACTTAACTAGGAGCGCATTATTTATAGGTTCCAACTTCAGGACCCCATGCCATCCAGTCTTCTTTGGCCAAGTCACAATATCCAAATTAAGTAGATGAATCATGTTCATTCTTAGCTTATTGTTAGTAGTATATTCTATGGTTTAACTATAATTCTTGTAACCCTACCAGAGGCACTTATGTATTTTGTCCTTTTCGCTTTCTAGGTTTTTTTCCTATACAAGAACTCCTAGACCCCTTGAATAAATCACGCTCTTTCATTCTCTCATTATTCTCCACATGCTATCAGAGCAGTGGTTCTAGACCAATGTTCTGACCTCATCCCACTGCTACCGCCAACACCGATCTCCATTGCATCCGTGCTGCCCTACAACCACATGCTGCACCGCGGCCCCGCGCCGCCTGTATGGTCTTCTGCCACCTCGAGGCTCCGCGTCGCCTTGCGGCCCCACGGCTTCTCGCCGCCTCGCGGCCCTGCGGGCCCTCACCACCATGCATCGCCCCGAGGCCTCGTTCTGCCTAGAGGGCTCGTGCGACCCCATTTGGTCACAGCTCTGCTGCGGCCCTGCGACACACACCATTCTCATGCGACCTCATGCCCTGCTCCGTGTGGCCCGACAGCCTTGACGATCGCCTCCAACTCGAGCCGGATCTCTGATTCAATGCTCTACTAGGTCTACATGACACGTAAGACTGCAAGAACTATCTATGTCACTTTTTCTTACCTTTGCGGCCACCATGGCGTCTGCAGAACCCAAGCCCCTGTACCCTATTTCTGTGATGGTCTAGGGCACTTCTATCAAACTCAAGGGTTCAGAGGATTATTTGCTATGGTCGATCCTTCAAGGTGTTTATTGGTGGTCAGCGAAAGAACTATGTTCTTACTAAAGATCCACCCAAGGGGACGGAAAAGGACTACGATACCTGGTATGTCGACAACTGCCAGATGATTACTTGATGACCAACAATGTCGATCCGAACATAGACTCCAATCTTCTCTACAAGGAAACTACAAAGCGATGTGGGAGAGCCTTGAGAATATGTACTCCCAGAAGACAACCAAGTCCATACTCTCAGATATCTATACACGGATTTGGTCTGCAAATCAAGGAGATACGTCCTTGGTCGAGTACTACCGACTCCTCACAGGCATGTTTAAGGAGCTTCTTATATTCCAACCTGCTTGTTATGACAAACATATAGGAGAACACACAGAATGGCAAGTGTATCGTTTCTTAGCAGGACTACATCCACGGTACAAGTCGGTGAAGGATCGATTTCTAACTGCAGCAGCTCTACTCTCTCTTGAGACCATCTTTGGCCGACTACAGGAACTTGAGTCTCATTCACCCCCTCTGTCTGCTGAGACTACTGCACATTTTGCTCGAGGATGCACAACCTACCAAGAGGGATGCGGTCGTGATTTTGGCCGTGGTTGTGGCCGTGAGTTCGGACGAGGATGTGACTCAAGTCACGGCCGTGGCGTGATCCTACTACGGCCCGCTATCCAACGTGCACACATTGCGGATGCATGAATCATCCGTCAGAACATTGCTGGGCAATGTTTGGCATGCCTCCCAATGCCAATAGTGCCTATGAATTGTCTCCTATGATGGCACCTATGATACTGTGGACACCTCTCATGTTCAGCCTTCCAGTAACCGTCAAACTTCCTTACTGCTTCTGAGTATGCTCGCCTTCGACAAGACGACAACTGTTACAGACCTCTGCAAGTGATACTCCTACGTCTGCTCCTACTGCTAGTCTGGCCACTACATCAGGTACAATTTCCAGCTCTGTCTTTACATATGCTTTTGCATGGATCATCGACTCGGGTGCATCGATTCATTTGATTGGAGAAAGTAGTCTTCTCACCTCAAACAACCGTCTTCCATTGTGAAGATTGTTCGTGTTGCCAATGGTGCTCATTCACCTATTACTACTGTGGGTACCATGGAGTTTTCCTCCAAACTCCGACATGTTGGTGTTCACTACGCTCCTGACTTTCTCTTTAGTCTATTATCTGTTCATAAGTTGTGCTCTGAGCTTAACTGTCAAGTTATATTTAATGAGTTTTGCTGCTATTTTTAAGACATCTGGACGAGACATGTTTTTGGTGGGGGATATGAGAAGAATGGCCTTTATTATCTTGACATCCCTTCTGACTCTGGTTTTGTTGGTGCTTCATCAATCTCTACGGATCCTCTTCTTTAACATCTTCGTCTCGGCTATCTGTCTGCCAAAGCTCTCTCTTTGATGTTCTCCAAACTCTCTATGCTCAAACCTTTTGACTGCGAGGCATGTCAGTTTGAGAAACATCATCGAGCGTCGTTCCCCCTCGCACCGAGCCTCATCGTAAAGTTCCTTTCACCTTAGTCCATTGTCATATTTGGGGACCTTGTCCAGTCCATACTTTGAGTAGACATAAGTATTTTGCTATTTTTGTTTATGATTATAGTCGGTTGTCTTGGGTCTATCTTCTAAAAGAGCACTCGGAGAATAATAAAATTGTCAGAAATTTCTTTCAGTATGTTAAGAATATCTTCTCCTCTGGTATACAAATTTTTCGTTCTGATAATGCCTTAAAATTCACACAACCTAACAGACTTCTTTTCCTCCCACTGAAACATACATCAAACCTCATGTATGTATATGTCCCAACAAAACATGATAGCAGAAAGAAAACTCAGACATCTCCTAAATATAGCTTGTTCACTTCTTACTTATATGAAAGTTCCCAAGACCTGTTGGGGTGATGTCGTTCTCACTGTTGTTCACCTTATCAACAAAATTCCATCTCCAAACCTTAATGGATCAACCCCCTTCTCTCTACTTTACCCAACTAAGTCACCCTTCCTTCTTCCCTTGCGAATCTTTAGATGTGTGTCTTTTGTTCATAACTTCCACACTACAGACAAAATTTCTCCTTGTGCAATAAAATATGTCTTCCTATGTTATTCTCGTACTAAAAAAGACTACAAGTGTTATTGTTGGTGGGAATGAGCAATTTGTTTATTCCATAGAACCCTAAGCTCTCTTATACAGAGAGGACCCATGGGTAAATTACATAAGAGGTTATCGAGAAAATAAAAATAGAATAAATGATACACCAACTACATATTCTCTACACTCCTCCTCAAAATGGAGCATAAATATCAATCATGCTCAGCTTGAAAGAACATCTCTAGAAAGGTCCTCTGAGCAATGGCTTGGTGAAGATGTTGGCAATCTGCTCCTCTGAGCTAACAAGTGATGTAGAAATCAAGCCCTTTTGGATCATGTCTCTGGTGTAGTGGCGGTCTACCTCAATATGTTTTGTTCTTTCATGAAATGCTGGATTATTGGCAATGAACAAAGCAACTTGATTGTCACATTGTAGCTGCATGGGTAGAGGTACATCTATATGCAAGTCTTCTAGTACAGCTCGAACTCACATCATTTCTGTGCTTGCTTGTGCCATCGCCCTATATTAAGATTCAAAACTAGATCTAGCCACAACAGTTTGTTTCTTACTTTTCAAAGAAACCAGAGAGCTACCCACAAAGACTACAAAGCCTGAAGTAGACTTACGATCCTTAGGACATCCTACATAGTCTGCATCTGCACAAGCCGAAATAGATAAATCTATGTTCTTTCTAAACAGCAATCCTGAGCCGGGAGAAGACTTTATATACCTTAGTATCATATATATAGCATCCATATGTATCTATCTTGGCTGCTCCATGAATTGACTCATTCGACTTACTCCAAAAGCAATATCGGGTCGAGTTTTAGTGTTGTAAAGAAGCTTACCCACCATCTCTCTATATCTTCTCTTGTCAACCTCTTCAGTATCGTTGTCATATAATTTAATACTTGGATCCATATGAGTGCTCGATGGTCCGCATCCAACCATGCCCGTTTTGTAGAGATAGTTCTCAGTATTATTATCTCTTTATGTATCTTGTCATTATTTCTTTATCTTTTATAGACTTCTTTTTAATTTACCTTTAAGGTCTCTCCCTATACAAGAGAGCCTAGGGTTATTCTGAATGATTATCGAAGACTCTTTTCCCAACATGGTATCAGAGCCGCCCTAGGGCTCTCCACACCCGCCGCCTCCCCACCCCACCCGCCGCCCTCTTCTCCGGCCCCTTCTCTCTCACGCCGCTGCCTCTTTATCTCTCTCTAGGGCTTCTCCCCGCGGACCTAGAGCCCCTCCATCTCGCCTTAGGCCCCCGCGCGGTCCCAGCCCGCCGCCCAAGGCCACCAGCCCGCCACCGAGGCCCACAGCCTGCTGCCCTAGGCCTCCAGGCGACCTACCAGCCCGCCGCGCAGGCCTCCAGGCGGCTCCCAGCCGCTGTCCCGTCCCAGCCAGCCGCGCAAGCCTCTAGGGGGCCCCCAGGCGGCACCCAACCAACCGCTGCAAGGGCTGTAAGCCTTCTCTGAGGCGTGCCCTAGTCCTCTATTCGTCCGATATATGGATTTGAGTGCGTAACGTCTACATACGCACTCAAATCCGATGCAGTTGGTGTAGACATTCATCATCGTGTCTACATACCCTAGTTCTTCTCCAAGTGGCAGTATGTCAGAATCGAAAGTCGATATGCCCTCCACTGGCGCATTCAAAAGTCCTGCGCCAATAGTGAAGATGGACGCGTCTAACTATGAGCTCTGGGCTATGCAGTTCATGAGCCTCATGAAGTCAAATGGTAAGAAGCACATTCTTACCGAGGATGAGCCCGTGGAGAAGACAGGGATATATGCCTCATGGGAGGCTGATGACTCCTACCCAAAGGTATGGTTGTCTGGTACATTGACGATGGAAATTGCTAATGGCGTCCTCCATCAGCGCACTGCTAAGGCAATGTGGGATATTCTTGCCGCTACATATTCGCAGGTACGAAATGGGACAAAGATGTTGCAGCTTTAGCATGACATTTTCACAATGAAGTAGAGCGGCAGGCCTCTCCATTCCCTATACACATCCCTAAGAGGGATGTTTGAGAAGTTATACAGTACCATTCCACTCACTGCTACTCCAGAGCAGCAGAAGGCGTTTCGGAATGCCACCATAGTGGGTATTCTACTTGCGGCTCTTGATCCTGAATATGATGCTGCCCGGTCTCAGATCCTAGCTGATGCAGTTATTCCTCCAGTGGAGGATGTTTACAGAAGGCTCAGTCGGATTCCAGTTTCCTCCAGCTCTTCTACTCCACCCCCAACAACGATGGCAGTCTCACGTCGGAGAGGTGGCCCGCCTTCTGGTCGTGGTCGTGGACGTGGCCGTGGATCCCAGGGAAGGGGTAGTCGCTTCAGTCAGACATGCTCCTATTGTCACCGCACAGGACATTCGGAGGAGACATGCTATTCTAAGCATGGATTCCCAGCATCGATACGTGTTGCAGAGCACTCTCAGTCTCCATTACCGTCTGCTGCAGATAATCGATTTGATGAACTTGTGGCCCGTCTCCGAGATATTATGCCACATTCATCTGGTGATTCGTCTGGTGGTTCTTCAGATATAGCTGCTACAGCCTCTGCCAGTTCATCCGCCGCAGCTAGTACCTCAGGTAGATCTACTGCATTCACACCATCTCATGATATATCTGACTGGGTTATAGATTCCGGAGCCACGCATCATCTCTGCCGAGATAGAGATAGACTACAGGCCTACAGGGACATTCCTCCCGGCCGTTCAGTGCAGATAGCAGATGGTACCCATTCGCCCCTTGTTGGTCAGGGGGAGGTCTTCCTATCCTCCACTATGTAGCTACAGAACGTCCTACATGCTCCTGAGTTCTCAATGAACTTGTTATCTATTAGTCAGATCACGAAGGATTTGCATTGTCGTGCTATATTTGACCCATCTTCTCTCATTTTTCAGGACATACTCACGGGCAAGGTGATTGGTTGTGGCTCTGAGCAGAATGGTTTATATCGACTGGTTCGGGATTCCTATGCTGGTGTCTCATCCCATTCTGCCGGACCAGTCTCCTCGTACATCTGGCATCTCCGGTTTGGTCACCTTCCGCTCCAGAAAATGCGCCATCTTCTACCCCAGATCTCTCCTAGTTCGTCTTTTCGCTGTGAAGCATGTCAGTTGGGAAAGCATCATAGGTCGAGCTTTCCAAGTCGTCAGAGTCGGAGCAGTAGCTCCCCATTCGAGTTGTTACATATAAATATATGGGGTCCGAGTCGTGTTCCCGATCATCAGGGGCACAGATTTTATCTTGTGGTAGTGGATGATTTTTCTCGTGTATCATGGGTCTTTCTTTTGAAGAATAAATCTGAAGCAGGAGGTGTGATCAAAAATTTAATTATTGAAATGCACAATGTTTTCTCTTCCTCAGTCAAATATGTTCGGATGGATAATGCCCTAGAATTTTGTACACGCTCACTTTATCAATTTCTTTCATCAAAGGGTATTATTCACCAAACCACTTGTGCATATACATCACAACAAAATGGTGTGGCGGAAAGGAAGCATCGCCATCTCTTGGATATTACTCGAACCCTGTTGATTCAGAGTTGTGCTCCCATTTCTTTCTGGGGGGACGCTGTTCTTATTGCATGTTATCTGGTCAATCGAATGCCATCCTCAGTTCTTGGTGAGAAGATACCTATCTCTCTTATTTTTCCAGACAAGGAGTTATTCTCACTAACTCCACGTGTCTTTGGTACTGTGGCTTTTGTTCATTGTCTATCTCCCGGACTTGACAAACTCTCTCCTAGAGCAGTCAAGTGCGTCTTTGTTGGTTATTCCAGGACTCAGAAGGGCTACCGGTGTTATGATCCCACGACTAAGAGGTACTTTGTGAGTGCTGATGTCACTTTCTTTGAGTCTGTCATGTATTTCTCTCCTGCAGGTGACAGACTGGTACCATCCACTACCATTGATGATGTTTATGTTCCTCCACCACCTACATGGAGTTCACCTGAGTCTTCCCCTGTGCCTGACCCCACGCCAGCATCCCCACCACCACCTCCTCCTCCACCCATTCCACGGCCTATCGTGTCACGACTACCTAAATTCTATACGCGTCGGTCAGGTCCTGCTCAGACTACAAATCAGCCGCTCATCATGCCTCAGGTATGTTCAGATGGCACTACTACTGACGGGTCAGGTTTAGTACATGTGCAGGATTCTTCAGTACAGGACGACACTAGCCCATCCAGTACAACAGATGATGATCTTGATGTTCCGATTGCCATTCAGAAGCAGAGGCGACAATGTGCCTCTTATCCATTTGCTTCACAGGTTTCCTTTCACCGTCTCACTGGTGATTTTCAGAGATTTGCCACAGCCTTGTCTTCCGTAGATATACCACGGACCTACCATGAAGCTTTGAAGAATGATTGCTGGAGATTAGCTATGGAAGAAGAAATGAGGGCCTTGCAGTCCCGTGGCACATGGTCTTTGGTCCCTGCACCTCCTGATGCATCCATTTGAGCTATAAGTGGGTCTTTACAGTTAAATATCATGCAGATGGCACGTTGGATAGGTACAAAGCACGCTTGGTCGCCCGTGGGTTTACACAAACCTATGGCGTGGATTACATGGATACGTTCTTGTTGGGAAAAATGAACGAGTTGTTTATTCCATAAGCCCTAGGCTCTCTTATATAGGAGAGTAGCCTATGGGTAAATTACATAAAGTATACAACTGAAAATAAAAATAACAGAGAGACACACAGAGACTACTATATGCGTTAACACTCCCCCTCAAGATGGAGCATAGATGTCAATCATGCTCATCTTGGACGCACACTTCTGGAATGGGCCTCGTAGTAATGCCTTGGTGAATATATCAGCAGTTTGATTCTCTGAGGCAACATGAGATGTAGCAATGAACCCCTTCTTAATCATGTCACGTATGAAGTGACAATCAACCTCAATATGCTTGGTCCGCTCATGGAATGCTGGGTTGTTTGCAATGAACAAGGCTGCCTGATTATCACATTCCAAGTTCATAGGAAGTGGTACATCTAGACATAGGTCTGTAAGTACAGCCTTCACCCACATCATTTCTGTGCTAGCCTGGGCCATAGCCCTATATTCGGATTCAGCACTAGATCTAGCTACCACCGTATGTTTCTTGCTCCTCCATGAGACTAGAGCATCTCCTACGTAGACTGCAAACCCTGAGGTGGACTTCCTGTCCTTGGGACATCCTGCATAGTCTGCATCCGCACATGTTGAGATAGAAATCCCCTTTCCCTTCTTGAATAGCAAACCTGCACCTGGAGAGGATTTGAGATATTTAAGAATCATATGTATTGCATCCATATGAACCTGACGTGGTTGCTTCATGAACTGGCTCACACGACTCACTGCAAATAATATATCGGGTCTAGTGATCGTGACATACAATAGTTTGCCTACCAGTTCTCTGTATCTTCTCCTGTCCACCTCCTCTGTGTCATCATCATAGAGCTTCATGCTGGGATCCATTGGTGTCGTAGCAGGCCGACACCCAAGCATACATGTTTCACTCAACAGATCTGTAACATATTTCCTCTGCGACATTACTAATCCATACGGATTTATAGCAAATTCCAGCCCCAGAAAATATCTAAGGACTCCAAGATCCTTAGTGATAAATTCGCTTCCCAGCTTTTCTTTTGCCTGCTTTATGCCTTGCTCATCATCTCCTGTAATCAAGATGTCATCTACATAAACCATAATTGCAGTAATACCTCTAGAAGTCTTCTGTACAAACAAGGAATGATCAGCATTGGAGCGTTTGTATCCTTGTTTTTCAAAAAGGTCTGAGAGCTTCTGAAACCATGCTCTGGGGCTCTGCTTAAGGCCATAGATAGCCTTATGAAGTTTGCACACCTTGGAACACTCCCCCTCAACAGCAAAACCGGGTGGCTGTTGCATATAGACTTCCTCCTGCAAATCTCCATATAAAAACGCGTTCTTCACATCCAACTGATACAACGGCCACTCTCGATTGACTGCGACTGACAACAAGATCCGGAGAGTGGAATGACGGGCTACAGGCGAGAATGTATCAAGGTAATCCACCCCGTATGTTAGTGTAAAACCACGTGCAACAAGGCGTGCCTTGTACCTGTCAATAGAACCATCTGCATTGTGCTTCACCGTAAACACCCACTTGCAGCTCACCGGGGTCACATCTGGAGGTATAGGAACTAGACTCCAAGTTCCTCTAGATTGTAGTGCCGCCATTTCTTCCTCCATTGCTAGCCGCCATCTACTGTCCTGCAGAGCATCTTGATAATTCCGTGGAATATCTACAGCTGACAGGGCCACCACAAAGTTCCTAAAATCCCCAGATAGTCGCTGAAATGACACATAAGCAGACAAGGGACATGTAACGCAACTCCTCTTTGATTTGCGTATAGCAATAGGAACATCTAAATCAGTTGTGTCATCATCTGGCTCCTGCAACACATCCTGCTCATAGATATCATTAGATCCATCAATAGAAGTATCTTCATTACATACCATAGGCAAGCTAGGAGACGAGTCATGGCCATGAGCGGGAGGATGCCTGCGGGTATAATGGAACGGTAGTGGAGAGACGGGGATTTGCGGTGGTGGCGGTGGTGGTGGTGGTGACGGTGGAGGTGGTGGTGACGGTGCTGGAGGTGGTGGTGTCATGTATATGGCATTGGTAGGTAGTGGAGGTAGCTGCTGATCACCTGAGCCTGAAAAATACATTACAGATTCAAAAAATGTAACATCTGCACTGACCATATACCGCCGACGCAGAGGATCAAAACACTTGTACCCCTTTTGAGTTCTGGAGTACCCAACGAAGACACACTTGACAGCCCTAGGAGAGAGCTTGTCAGTACCGGGAGACAATTGATGGACAAACACGACTGAACCAAACACACGGGGAGTAAGAGAAAACAGATCCTTCCCAAGATAGATAAGGGAAAACGGAATCTGTTCATCCAAGACAGAGGACAACATACGATTGATTAGGTAACATGCAGTGAGAACTGCATCACCCCAGTAAGAGTAGGGAACATGACTCTGTATAAGAAGTGATCTTATGACATCAAGTAGGTGGCGATGTTTTCTTTCAGCATTTCCATTTTGTTGAGAGGTATGAGAACAGGATGTTTGGTGAATAATCCCTTTTGAGGAGTAATAGTTGGCAAGGACATGAGTGCACAGTTCTAGGGCATTATCACTTCTCACAAACTTCACAGATGTGGAGAAAACATTTTAAATTTCATTCAGAAAATGGATAATAATATTGCCTGCTTCAGATTTATTTTTCATCAAAAATACCCATGACACACGAGAGAAGTCATCCACGAAAACTATATAAAATCTGTGTCCCTGATGATCAGGTACACGACTCGGACCCCAGACATCAATATGAAATAACTCAAACTTGGAGGTACTACTCCGACCTGGACGACTGGGAAAGGTCGACCTGTGATGCTTTCCCAACTGACACGCCTCACATTGGATAGGTGTGTGAGGAAGACCCTGGGGTAACAGATGATGAAACTTCTGAAGCGGTAGATGTCCAAAGCGTAGATGCTACAATAAAGGAGATTCTGGTCTAGTGGGAAGGGATGAGGTTCCAGCGAATGGAGTCTGATTCAGGCGGTAGAGGCCTCCTTGCTCATAACCACGACCAATCACGTTGCCCGTATGGATGTCCTGAAAATAAGAGAAGATGGATCAAAAATTGACCGACAATGTAGATCCTTCGTAATCTGACTAATTGACAACAAATTCATTGAAAAGTCAGGTTCATGTAGCATATTCTTGAGCTGCATAGAGGATGTCAATCTAATCTCCCCCTGTCCAATGATGGGAGAATGTATACCATTGGCAATGACTACCGTTCGGCCTGGAGGAATCTGAGAGTATCCTGTAAGTAAACTCTGATCGCCACATAGGTGATGTGTAGCGCCCGAGTCCATAATCCATGGTAATGAATTTGATCTACTACTGGTAAATGCAAGTATGCTACCTGAAGCACTGGTTGACGCAGAGGTAGAAGCAGCAGCATCATATTGACTCTCAGTAGTGGGTGTTGGGCCAGATGGGGGAATAATGCCCCTCAGACGGGCAACTAGATCATCGAACCGTTGATCCAAAGTAGCAGCAGATGGAGGCTCTATCTGCTCAGCGACTCGTGCAGATGCAGGAAACCCATGCTTCGAGTAGCATGTATCTTCATTGTGTCCAACGCGATGACAGTAAGTACATGTTGGCCGAGTACGGCCTCCTCTTCCACGGGGTCCACGTCCACGGCTCTGATGATGAAATCCACGACCCCTGTTGGCTGCCATGGCTGAAGTATTCTGATTCGTGGCCGTGGAAGGAACTGTGATCCGACTCAGTCTATGGAAAGCTTCCTCAATGGGAGGAATAGTGGAGTCGGCCAAGATCTGGGATCGTGCCGCCTCATACTCTGGATGGAGTGCAGCAAGGAACACACCCACCATAGTCGCGTTCCTATATGTCTTCTGTTGTTCTGGCGTGGCTGTCAGGGGCATGAAGCTGTAGAGCTTCTCGAACATCCCTCTCAGTGATGTGTAGAGTGAATGTAGAGGGCGACCATTCTGCTTTATAGTGAATATATCATGCTGGAGTTGCAGAATCTTTGTCTCGTTCTTCGCCTGCGAATATGTTGCCGCTAGAATGTCCCACATATCCTTAGTCGTGGGTTGATGTAGAATGTCATTGGCAATCTCAATCGTCAATGTACCAGAAAGCCAAACTTTGGCATATGCATCATCAGCCTCCCATGAGGCATTGGCTGCAGTCTTCTCAGCAGGCTCTGGTTCGGTAAGAATATGCTTCTTACCCGTTGACTTCATCATGCTCATGAACTGCATCGCCCACAGTTCATAGTTTGTACCGTCCATCTTGACAATGGGCGCTGGACCACGAAATGCGTCAATGGATGGGATATCTGCCTTGCTTTCTGACATACTGAAGACTGGAGCAATTGACTGAAGATGAGGTTTGTCTACGATGACATAGGCGGGTTTAGTTGCACGTGTAGACCTCAAGAAACTAAACCCATTTCGATGACGATGTGCGCATTAGGGATTAGCACACGCGCACGCGCACAGGGAGCACGCGTGCAGGAAGCACACGCACAGGCTGTCGCGTGCTACTGGAGAAGGCGCGTGGAGGTGTTACTGGAGAAGGCGCACAGTCGCTCGTACAGGCGCACGCGCAGTCGCGCACACAGGCGCGCAGGAGCCGTTGCGCTTGGAGAATCACGCGCATGCACAGTCGCGCGTGAAGGGCTGGCGTGCGCGCACAGGCGCAGTCACGCGTGCGCGCACAGGCGCAATCACGCGTGGAGGTGCACGCGAAGGTGCTGGCGGAGGCGCGGTGGGGCTGAGACGCTGGCGGAGGCGCCGCCGATGGGAGAGGGGCTTGCGGGTGGGGTATGGTAGGGTTAGGGTTTCGAGAACTCCGGTGTAGGACCGTCGCTCTGATACCATGTTGGGAAAAATGAACAAGTTGTTTATTCCATAAGCCCTAAGCTCTCTTATATAGGAGAGTAACCTATGGGTAAATTACATAAAGCACACAACTGAAAATAAAAATAACAGAGAGACACACAGAGACTACTATATGCGTTAACAGTTCTCTCCAGTGGCGAGACACTCTACGCTTCGTATTCTCTTATTTGTTGCTGTGGTCCGTGATTGGAGTATATCTCAACTAGATGTCAAGAATGCCTTCCTGTACGAGGACTTACAGGAGGAAGTCTACATGAAGCAGCCACCTGGGTTTACTGCTGAAAGGGAGAAGCACATGGTCTGTAGACTTCACAAGGCGATACATGACCTCAAACAGAGTCCGAGAGCATGGTTCCAGAAGCTGTCCAACCTAATTGAGGAACAAGGATTCAAGAGGTCAAATGCCGATTACTCGTTGTTTGTCCAGAAGTCATAGACAGGTACGGTTGTCATTATGGTCTATGTGGATGATATTCTTGTTACAGGAGATGATGCTCAGGGCATAGAGAGGGCAAAGGCATTCCTAGGCCGTCAGTTTGTTACAAAGGATCTTGGGACCCTAAGATATTTTCTGGGGTTGGAATTTGCAAGGAATGCACAGGGCTTGGTGATGACCCAACGGAAGTACATTACAGACTTCCTGATTGAGACTGGCATGGATGGATGCAAACCATCAAGTATTCCCATGGACCCTAGCGTCAAGTTGTATGATAGTGATACTGATGAAGTAGATAAGAGGAGATATCGAGAAATGGTAGGAAAACTCCTCTACATTACTATAACTCGCCCAAACATTCAATTTGCAGTTAGCAGGGTGAGTCAATTTATGGAGCAGCCAAGACAGGTTCACATGGATGCTATACACATGATACTGAGGTATCTGAAGTCTTCTCCAGGGTCAGGGCTGCTCTTCAGAAAGGGCACAGACTTATCCATCTCAACGTGTGCAGACGCAGATTATGCAGGATGCCCTAAGGATCAAAAATCAACCTCAGGGTTTGCAGTGTTTGTTGGAGGCTCATTGGTTTCTTGGAAAAGCAAGAAACAAACTGTTGTGGCAAGGTCCAGTGCCGAATCCGAATATAGGGCCATGGCTCAAGCCAACATAGAAACGATGTGGGTTCGGTCCGTACAAGAAGATCTACATGTAGTTGTGCCCCTACCTATGAGGCTTCAGTGTGACAATCAGGCAGCATTATTCATTGCCAACAATCCAGCTTTCCATGAAAGGACCAAGCATATTGAAGTTGACTGCCATTACACTAGAGACTTGATCCAGAGAGGATTGATATCTACTGCACATGTGAGCTCAGGAGATCAGACTGCAGATGTGTTCACCAAAACACTGCTCAGAGGACCTTTTCAGAGATGTTCGTCCAAGCTGAGCATGATAGACATCTATGCTCCACCTTGAGGGGAAGTGTAGAGATAGTTCTCAGTATTATTATCTCTTTATGTATCTTGTCATTATTTCTTTATCTTTTATAGACTTCTTTGTAATTTACCCTTAAAGTCTCTCCCTATATAAGAGAGCCTAGGGTTATTCTGAATGATTATCGAAGACTCTTTTCCCAACACATTTCAACCAGCAAATCTGTAATATATTTCCTTTGGGTCATCACCAGACCCTGTGCATTCCTGGAAAACTCCAACCCCAGAAAATATCGTAGGGTACGAAGATCCTTCGTGATAAACTGACAGTCCAAAAAATCTTTTGCCATCTCTATCCCTTGAGCATCATCTCCTATGACCAAAATATCATCAACATATACCATAATGACAATCGCACCTCTAGAAGTCTTCTGAATGAACAACAAGTGATCCGTATTTGATCTTTTGAATCCCTGTCGTTCAATTAGGAGGGCAAGCTTCTGGAACCATACCCTTGGGCTCTGTTTAAGGTTATATATCGCCTTGTGAAGTCTACACACCATATGATTCTCCCCCTCAGCAGCAAACCCTGGTGGCTGCTGCATGTAGACTTCTTCGTGCAGATCGTCATACAAGAATGCATTCTTGACATCGTTGAAATATGGACCAGTCACGTACTACAACAACAAATAGAATAATGCGAAGAGTAGAGTGACGAGCCACTGGAGAGAATGTATCCATATAGTCCACACCATATGTTTGAGTGAAGCCTCTCGCCACTAGCCGTGCCTTGTACCTGTCAAGGCTCCCAACTGCGTAGTACTTCAATGTGAATACCCATTTGCAGCTAACAATAGATGCGTCACATGGAGCGGTAACCAAGCTCCATGTACCCCGGGACTGTAAAGCAGCCATTTCTTCTTCCATAGCCAACCGTCAGCAGTCAATTTTCATAGCATCCTGATAGTTCCGTGGTATCTCCACGGAAGACAAAGCCGCAACAAATCTCTCGGTCTCTTGTAAGGCGGTGAAAGGAAACCTGGGAAGCAAGGGGATAAGATGCGCAAGTCCGTTTCTGCTTCCGAATAGCAATCGGGACATCAAGATCATCATCCACTGTACCTGATGGTGCACACTCCTCCTGCAAAGAAGAATCATGCACAAGCACACTATCCGACCCAACGTTAGTAATAGCATCTGAACATACCTGAGGCATGATGGATGGTTGACGTACCGCCTGAGCAGGAGCTGACCGACGTGTATAGAATTTAGGTAATGACATGATAGGTGGTTGTGGTGGTGGTGATGGAGATGATGTTGGCGGAACGACTGAGACATGAACGAACAAATGTGGACTCAGACTAAGAGGAGGGGGAATATAGACGCCATCATCAGATGTGGAAGAGGCCAACCAATCACCTGCAGGGGAGAAGTACATAACTGACTCAAAAAATGTAACATCAGCACTGACATAACAACGGTAACCCTTCTGAGTCCGAGAGTAACCCACAAAGACACACTTGACAGCTCTAGGTGAAAGTTTGTTAAGTCCAGGAGACAAGTGGTAAACAAAAGCAACATCACTTAAGACACGAGGGGTAAGAGAAAATAATTGCTTCTCTGGAAAAATAACAGAAAGAGAAATTTTCTCACCGAGTACAGAGGACGGCATACGATTGACAAGGTAGCAGGTCGTAAGAACAACATCCCCCCAAAAAGTAATAGGCGCACAACTCTGGATAAGCAGTGTTCGAGTAATATCAAGGAGATGACGATGTTTTCGCTCTACCACTCCATTCTGTTGAGATGTGTAAGCACAAGTGGTTTGATGAATAATACCTTTGGACAAAAAGAAATGGGAGAGAGAGTGAATGCAAAATTCCAACGCATTGCCTGTACGACCATATTTGACAGAAGAGGAAAAAGCATTCTGCACTTCAATGATAAGACTTCTAATAACATCCCCTGCTTCATATTTATTCTTTAAAAGAAATACCCACGATACACGAGAGAAGTCATCAACTACTACAAGATAGAATCTGTGTCCCTGATGATTAGGAACCGACTCAGACCATAAATATCAACATGAAATAATTCAAAAGGCGAGCTACCGCTCCGACACTAACGATTAGGGATACTAGCTCGATGATGCTTTCCCAACTGATAGGCTTCACATCAAAACGACGATCTTGGAGAAATCTGAGGCAAGATATAACGCGTCTTTTGAAGCGGGAGGTGACCGAAGCGTAGATGCTAGGTGTACGGAGAGACTGATCCGGCTGAGTAGAAAGAGATGCCAACATATGAATTTCGGACCAGACGATAGAAACCATTCAGCTCAAAGCCACAACCAATCACCATGCCCGTTAGTATGTCCTGAAAAATAAGAGAAGATGGGTCAAATATAGCGCGACAGTGCAAATTCTTTGTAATCTGACTAATAGACAGTAGATTCATTGAAAACTCAGGAGCATGTAAAACCATGGTTTTAAAAGGCGGCGCCTCGAGGCGCAAAGGCGTACGCCTCGAGGCGAGGCGGGCCCAAAACGCCCCGAGGCGCACGCCTCAGGTACATCTTAAGAGGCGTACGCCTCAGCCTCGCCTGAGGCGCTCGAGGCGAGGCTGAGGCGTAAGCCTTAAAAAATCGTATTTTTTTTTATTTCAGCTTTGCACGTGACCTTTTTTTGTAAGACCGAAGGGTCGGGGGGAGGGGGGCGTTCAAAGAGAATTGATTGCTTGAAATAAGTGAAGCTCCATGATCTTGTATACATCATGTTCCATTTATCATACACCGACACATACTATTTCTATTACACACAGATTTGAGTTTGAATTGTAATAAATATTTTATATTAGTTGCAAGTTTTCAACTTGATGTTGTTATTTGGTTATATAAGTTGTGAATGTTAGATTAATTATCGTATATATGAAGAAGAAAGTTTGAAAATAAACACGTGAAGTAAAATAATTATTTTATTTTATTGTGAATAGCAAAATAGAACTAACATTGTTAGTAAAAAATTTCGTCCATATGGTAGGAGGGGATGCATAAGGTTCTCCAACAACGTCCAGCAAGATAAATGGTTGGGATTCAAGGTATGTTGGTATTTTTTTACTTCGAACACTAACAATTATGGTTTTTATAGTACTTTAGTATTAAGTATAGACTTTAATTCAATACTCATATAGAATTATTGAAGTTGGAGTTGGAACTTGATATTCCATATATTAGTAGCTTAGTATTAGTTTTTTTTGAACTACAATGCCTTCATCGCTTATGTATTGTATCTTTTACTAGTGTTTAACTATTCTTAAATGTGTTTTTGGGAAAACTAAATATTATCATATACTTTTTTCAATGTATTTTGCTCTAATTTTAATTTTTTTTTCAAAAAATTGAGGCTTACGCCTCGACCGCCTCGAGGCTTACGCCTCGCCTCAATTTTAGGAAAAACGCCTCGGACCGCCTCGCGCTTTTTTAAACCTTGTGTAAAACATTCTGTAAATGCATGGAGGGTGACAAGGTAATCTCCCCCTGTCTAATGATCAGGGAATGAGTCCCATCAGCTACGGGCACTGAGCGTCCAGGTGGAATGTCTCCGTATGACTTAAGTCTATCTCTATCGCGGCAGAGATGATGGGTTGCGCCGGAGTCCATAATCCAATCTGAGAGATCATGACAGGATGAAAAAGCAGAAGGACTACCTGAGGTGCTGGTAGCGGCAGAAGTGCTGGCAGATGCTGAAGCAACAATATCTGAAAAGCCGCAAGCTCCTCAAACTGGTGATCTGAAGTGGATGCTGACGGAGATGTAACATGTATCCTCGGAGTGACCTGTGCGATGGCAGAAAGTGTATGGTTGGCGAAAACGACTTCCTCGGCCACGAGGTCAATGTCCACGGAATGAAGACTGACTACCTCTCCCTCGTGACACACTGAAGGTGGTGGAGTAGAAGTGTTGGAAGGAACAAAGATGCGACTAAGCCTCCGGTAAACTTCCTCCATAGGAGAAATGGTAGCATCCATGGTTTTAAAAGGCGGTGCCTCGAGGCGCAAAGGCGTACGCCTCAAGGCGAGGCGGGCCTAAAGTGCCCCGAGGCGCACGCCTCAGGTATAGACTTAGGGGCGTACGCCTCAGCCTCGCCTGAGGCGCTCGAGGCGTGAGGCGCTCGAGGCGAGGCGGAGGCGTAAGCCTCGAGTCATGAGGCCTTTTTTACATTTTTTGTTACACATAGTCCTATTTTTTTAGCATTATATTTTTTTATTTTTGTACTTTTGTTTCCATGTTAAACCTTGCATATTTCTATATATATATAGCTCCATGCAAAGAGAAGAGATAGCTTGAAACAAGTGAAGTTACATGATCTTGTATACATCATATTCAATTTATCATACATCTACACATACTAGTTCTATTACACATATTTTTGTTTGAATTGTAATAGAATTTTATATTAGTTGCAAGTTTGCAACTTGATGTTGTTGTTTGATTGTATAAATTGTGAACTTAGAATAGTTATCACATATATGATATATGAAGTAATGTTGAAAAATAAACACGTGAAGACTGAAGTAAAATAATTACTACATTTTATTGTGAGTAGCTGAATACAAATAATATCATTAGTAAAAAAAAATGTCGGGGGCGCTGCCCCCACACCCCCGCAGGGGGGAGCGCACCTGCTCCCTTCAATTTATCATACATCTACACATACTAGTTCTATTACACATATTTTTGTTTGAATTGTAATAGAATTTTATATTAGTTGCAAGTTTGCAACTTGATGTTGTTGTTTGGTTGTATAAATTGTGAACTTAGAATACTTATCACATATATGATATATGAAGTAATGTTGAAAAATAAACACGTGAAGACTGAAGTAAAATAATTACTACATTTTATTGTGAGTAGCTGAATACAAATAATATCATTAGTAAAAAAAATTGTCGGGGGCGCTGCCCCCACACCCCCGCAGGGGGGAGCGCACCTGCTCCCCCCTAGACCGCCCCCACAGGCTCGCTGACCGGGCAGCGAGACCCCGTCTTGTTGGGGTATGATATGGCAGGAGGGGATGCATATGATAGTTCTCCAACTACGTCCAACAAGACAATTGATTGGGATTCAAGGCATATTAATATTTTTTATTCGTACTAAAGATTATGGTTTCTATTGTACTTTAGTATTAAGTATAGACTTTAGTTTAATACTCATATAGAGTCATTGAAGTTGGAATTGGAACTTCATATTTTGTATATTAATGGCTTAGTATTAGTTTTTTTGAACTTCAATGCCTTCATCGCTTATATATTGTATCTTTTACTAGTTTTAAATTATTCCTAAATGTGTTTTTAGCAAAATGTAATAGTATTATATAATTTTTAAATGTATTTTTCTTTAATTTTAAATTTTTTCCAAAAAAATTGAGGCTTACGCCTTGAACGCCTCGAGGCTTACGCTTCAAGGCTTACGCCTCGCCTCAATTTCAGAGAAAACGTCTCGGATCGACTCGCGCTTTTTTAAACCTTGGTAGCATCCGCAAGTATCTGAGATCAGGCTGCCTCATACTCAAGATCAAGTACTGCTAGCAATACCCCCACCATGGTAGCATTACGAAGGTCTTCTGCTGCTCAAGGGTAGCCGTGAGAGGTAAAATACTGTAAAGTTTCTCAAACATCCCTCGTAGGGATGTATACAAGGAATATAATGGCCGACCATTCTGCTTCATGGTGAATATGTCATGCTGGAGCTGTAACATCTTTGTTTCATTTCACACCTGCGAATAAGTGGCTGCCAGGATGTCCCATATCGCCTTAGTTGTGGGTTGATGGAGGACATCATTTGCAATCTCCATCGTCAACGTGCCTGAGAACCAAACTTTGGCATATGAATTATTAGCCTCCCAGGAGGCATAGATCCTAGTCTTCGTTGTTGGTTCTTCCTCGGTAAGAATGTGCTTCTTACCGTTGACTTCATGAGGCTCATGAACTGCATTGTCCAAAGTTCATAATTCGTCCCATCCATCTTGACTATTGGTGTGGGACCTTTAAACCCGACGATGGAGGGTATATCTACTTTATTGTCAGACATAATACCGGAGACGAAGAACTAGGATCCGTAGACCAAATAAAAATTGTCTACAACTGGACGGGATTTGAGTGCATATGTAGACGTTACACACACAAATCCATGTAGACGTTACCGACGGAGGAGAGGACGGCGGAGGAGGGCTTCCTACGGTGGAGAGGTCGGCGGCGTTGAGAGAACCGGGTGGTGGAGGAGGCCGAAGACGGAGAGATAGGCCAGCAAGAAGAGGCAGGATGGTGGCGGCGGGAGGAGAGGGGGAGTGTGGCAGTGGCCGCGCCCTAAGGTGAGGGGCAACGGCGGCGGAAGGAGAGGGGCAGTGTGGCGGTGGCGGCACCCTAAGGTGGGGGGGGGGGGGCGGCGGTGCTAAGAAAGGGAGGGAGAGAGTGAGGGGTGGCGGTGGTAGGGTTTTAGGATTAGGGTTAGGGTTTTAGCTCTGATACCATGTTGGTGGAAATGAGCAATCTGTTTATTCCATAGAACCCTAGGCTCTCTTACATAGAGAGGACCCATGGGTAAATTACATAAGAGGTTATCGAGAAAATAAAAATAGAATAAATAATAGACCGACTACATAATATTCTCTACAGTTATGATCCAACTGGTCATCGCTATTAAATTTCTGCAGATGTAACCTTTTTTGAGCAGACCAGTTTCTTCAATCGGTCTGTTACAGATATCCCTATAGATCTCCCACCTCCACACATTGTATATAAATGCAGACAAATATCTCCACCACCAGATGTTCCTCTGCCTGTATCATTCTTGCAGGATAATATGCCTTCTACACGTGTTCCCCCTCATTGTTGTCTCTGATGATCCCCATGATCATCCAATTGCTCCGCGCGGAACTAAGAGGCAATGTACTTTTCATCCGATGTCACATTACACTTCTACCACTGGTTTACCTTGCACTGACAGACGATACGCAAATACTCTCATGACTATTTCTATTCCGAGAGACGACCATAGTGCTTTGCAGGATTCATGATAGTAGAAGATCATGGATGAAGAGATGGATGCCCTGATTTCCAGAGGGATGTGGGATCTAGTGCAAAGCCTAAAGGGAACTAGACTCGTGGCGTGTAAATGGGTCTTCACGACCAAGCAGTCACCCGATAGGTCGATTGACATGTTGAAAGCTTGTTTTATGGCAAAGGGCTTCACACAGACATATGGAGTGGATTACTTTGAAATATTCTCACCTGTTGCACATATGGGGTCAATAAGAATACTTTCTGTGGCAACTAATAAGGCATGACATATTTTTCAGCTAGATATGAAAAATGCATTCCTATATGGTGATCTTGATGAGGAAGTATACATGATGCAGTCTCCGGATTATGAAGTTGAGGGGGAGTGTGTATGCCGACTTCACAAGGTCATATATGGCCTAAAGCAGAGCCCAATGGCATGGTTCGACATACTTACTGTAGAGATCAGCACTCTTGGCTTCCAGAGAACAACTTTTGACTATACTGTGTTTGTCAAAAGACGAACTAGTACTTGTATACTTGCAGTCTATGTGGATGATATGGTTATCAAAGGTGATGATGATAAAGGGATACTAGAGACCAAGGCCTTTCTCTAGAATCTTTTTGTTACCAAGGACCTTGATCCACTACGTTATTTCTTGACATAAAAATACTACGCACTACAGAGGGTCTTCATCTCTCGCAGAGGAATTACTTGGATGCAAGCACGCTGGTATTCCTGCAGACCCTAGGAAACACTTCACATAATCAAATCCCGTCTTCAAAGATGTTACTCGATGCAGAAGCCTAGTTAGGAAACTTCTTTACCTTACTATCACCAGAACAGATATTTCTTATGCAGTGAGCAGAGCTAGCCAACACATGGAGCAGCCTTGTTACAGTCACCGACAAGATGTTCTTCAGATTCTATGATACTTGAAGGAATCACCTGGGTGTGGTCTCTTCTATGGGACAAATGGGTACATCGATGTTTGCATATGCTGATGTTGATTATGCAAACTCACTAGAGGATCCGCGTTCCACCACGTGTTATGCTATGATGGTTGGAGGAAATCTTGTTACTTGTAGAAAAGAGAACCAAATTCCTAAGTAATACCTTGGATTTACTTAAATCTCCAGGTACTACGAAATGTTTTTTTTACACGGGAGCTACAGCGGTGTCGCATGTTGAACGTGCGATACTTGTAGTATTTTTTACCTGGGAACTACAGAATTAGCGCATCTTAAGGATGCGATATATGTAGCGCATATCGAATATGCGATTTTCGATCTCAATAAACCACGCGTATTCGGAAACCCTCCTCACGCCTACTCATTTTCCCAACTCCCCACTGCCTCCTGACTCCCCACTGCTGCAGCTCGCGACTCCGGCCTCCCCCTCTCCGACAAACCTCCATTTTGAACAGCCCAAGCCTAGCGAAGAACTCCTTTTCCGTACCTTCCTTGTTCATTACCGCCCTAGCCACCACCGCCTCTCACTATGGTGTACCCATTGTTGCATCCATTGAGATTTGGTAAAAAAATTTTGGAGATTATAGATATTGGTTATATAATATGCATATTTAGCTTCATTTCATCAATATATTATTTTTACTTGCACGTTGTGTCACGTATTAGGTCGGAATGGAGCTGTTGTATTGTATGTTTCATTTGAAGGGTACACTTATTGACTCTTCGATGACCAATGTACGTGGGTTTGGATTAATGCCTAATACGATGTTTGAAGAGACATTGAACTTAGTTTACCGTAAGTTCAACCTGGATGTCAATAATCAAAAAATCCGATTACTTCATCGCATCCCTCGGGGCTCAGGGGAGGAGCCATCATTTTCATCTATCGTCGATGATGATGATGATGTGCAGGGAGTTTTTGTGTATGCTCGGACCATTGGGAAATCGATGCTTACTGACATTATTGAGCGAAGTCCCCAATGTTGTGACTAACACGGGATCGTTTGTTGTCCCTAGCACACAACCAACAGTTGTCCCTAACACACAACCCTCCTTTGACATGGATGTGCCTATAACGCAGCCATGTATGCATCAAGAATGACGCATGAGTGACGCTCTGCCGCAAGAGGTTAATCATATTTTGGATGATTTCATACCTTGGGGAACCGATGATGACCTGAAAGAAGATAGTGAAGAAGATGTTGAAGATAATGTGGTAAACGAGATCCGAGTCGATGAACGAAGCACGCATCAGATTGTACCCCGTTAACTTTTTTTGGGTTGAGAGGATCCAATACTCGTTCAACCTATGAGGACGACATTCGAAAGAAGTATGGACTTGATGGCATCGCTGACGAAATAGACAAGGGCATAACCTTCAAATGTATGGAAGATTTGATTTATGCTGTAAAGAATGGATGTGTTTGGTATTTACGAGGACATTTTAGGAAATTTGATGGTCTTTGGGTGATCTCTAAGGTTGTTGGGCCGCACACTTGTATAAACCCTACGGTTAATCAGAGGATCATCCTCAATTGGACTACAAATTCATGTCCAGATCGTTGCTATCTCTTGTGAGGGATGACCATAATGTTCATGTATCGAGTTGTAGAGCTCATATCCACGAGATGTACAACTACTGGGTTACCAAGAAAAGGGCTTAGGATGCTCGGAGGAAGGCAATCGGAATAGTATTCGGTGATTGGAAGAAGTCTTATGCTGAAATGCCTTACCTATTGCATGCAGTGAAGGCTGGTATACCGGGGACTGAAATTGATATCGAATACAGCGAACATCCTGATCCTCGGAAACCAGTCCAGTGGGATGATCCGGAAGATAGAGTCATTGCTCTCAACCAGTCCAATGGGATCTTTGCGACCCCAGCCTACGTGCATTTGTATAGGATGATTACGAGAAGATTTATTGGACGGTTAGGTACAACTTTGGCAAACAACGTAAGTGCTCTGACAAACGTTGTTGTAATTTACTTCAAGAAGTATTCATCAAAATAACCGATATGTACTTTTTTTCTTGGATGCAACTCGCCAAGTGGGACCGGATATACAATATTAGACACGAGGAATGCCGTGAGATTGCGGTACAAGCAAAAGCGGAAATGAAACAATGGTTGGCGTTTCAATTTGCAGATGCAGTCACAATACATGAGAACCATGCTGATGTGGCTCAGGTGGAGGCTAGACGAGGAAGAGCAAGAGGAAGAGGTCGGGGAAGAGCACATGAACCAGTAGCGGAACCCGTGGACAATGAGGAAGCCGCTGGGGCAGATGACGATCTTGCGTCAACGGAATTGGAGAGCTAGTTCGTCACACTGGCTGTCGAGCGACCACGTGACGACATGCCAACACCGCAAGCACCGATGAGGCAAGATATGGACTCTAAAGAAACGCAACCCACTTATTGCACGCTCACACTGCCACCAATGCCTACCTTTGACGAAGACGGTGCAGGATTCTCGTAAATCAACATGATAGACGAGATGAGCCGTTTGTTACCCTTTCATCTGCGTGATAAAACGAGAACATATAAACGTGGGAGAAGACGTTGAGGTGTAATTTGTGTGGTTGTCAATGTGAGATAAATATGAGAATGTATATCAATGTGGACATTTTAATATATGTAATTTGTGTGAATGTGTTTGTGCATCGATATATAACCTTTGTGACTGTGAATGTTTGTGTATCGATAACCCAGTTATGTGAATGTCGAGATCAGAATTCCTTAGGAAGAGTGGCTCTATGCAAGTTAAAATGCAAGTAGGAAAGAACTTCAAGGAAATATTGGGTTAAAGGTAGATCGATAAATCGTGTTTAAGCAGGGTTATATGAGAAACTTACTGGACTTGTTCCAGGAAGAACCTCATATAGTGTGTGTTTAACATGAGTTATATGAGAAAGTTCCTGGAATTATTCCAGGAAGATCCTCATATAGCGCATGTTTAACACACGTTATATGAGAGTTCTTGAAATTGTTCCAGGAAGATCCCGTTGTCTCTTTTGCTACCTCCTGAAGTTAGAGTTCCTGCCATGGGAACTCCCTGTACGTTGTGCCTGCGGCTGAGATGACTATGGCTGTGGGGCGATGTTCACCAGATCTCTGAGGATATTGATGTCGGTAATGTCCCCACTCATGACACAAGTAACATCGGATTGGTCGGGTAGATGGAGTGGTCATGTTGTGCTCCGAGCCGGCCCTGCTGGGGGTTTGTTTGCTTGTTGAGATCCAGATGGTCATGCTGAATCGGTGCGATGTCCGACAAGTGCTCCTCATAAGGCAGTCGATGGAGATGAGCGAGCACTTCCGGAGAATGCTGAACCCGTGAGTCGGAAACACCTGGCTGACCTCTATTGTTTAGATGGTCGACGAATCATCCCAAAAGATCATTGTGGTATAGGTGCCTCTCATGACGAACTGTCAAAACATCTTTCATGGATATTCTCAAACTTCTCCGCTACGTCAGTAGCCTCGAAGATGGATGTGATATGCAAACCGATCAACTTCTCTTCCCTTATGCCTCTGATGAACTTTTCCGGATTCTCCTCTGGAAATGCGACAGCTGCTAGTGTGTGTCGAGACAGCTCAATGTATCGAACAAAGTAATCTTTGGCTGTCATCCGTCCCTGACGAATCTCTGCAACAAACGACGTTGAGACTCCTTCCACTTAGTATAAAAGAAGTGGGACCTCAACCTTGTCTCAAAATCATCTCATGTAGGCACAAGGCCTAACTCAGAACTTACTGAATCCCGCCATCTCTCGATGAAATATGTTAGTGAATATTCCATGAAAGATAGCCACGTGTCTTGTGGCACACGAATCATCCTCAGCACCTTCATCACCCTCTTGAGCAATTGCTCAGCAACATCTGACGTACCAATGCCCTCAAACATAGGCACATTGGCCTTATGGTAGGATGTGGAGACGGATCGATAACTGTGGATAGTAGAGTACTCCTGTGCGTCCTCATCTACATACAGTGTGGGGTCCTACTCTCTGACTAAGTCTCCATCCTCATCTCCATGCTCTGGTATCTCCTCAAGTGGATCATCGAAACGAGGTTGTTGTACCTCTACCGACTGTCGTTGGTCCTGGTATGTGCCGTCGTGAGATGGACGGCAGGTGGAATCTGACAGGTCCTCAAATCTAAGCTCCATATCCGTCTGTCTGTCAGCAATCTCCGTCAGCTGAGTCAAAATTCGATCCTACTAATCTTGCATAGCAACCTTCTGTTGCTGAAGGTCGGTGAAAATAGTCAGTATTAGGGAGGAGCATGGGTTGGGCTGGGCAGGCCCAAGCCCGTTTAAAAACTTCAGTCCTTGGGTCGGGCCTAGGCCCACAATTGTTTTTGGTTCGGCCCACGCCCAAGCCCAACTCAATTCCTATGGACCGAGCTTGGGCCGGGACGACCCATATCCACCCATTATAGATTATTAACTTTGAGTTTTGTTTAAAGTCAATCTCAATTCAAGTTAGATGAGCTAAAATTGTTTAAAACATATGCCATAATACTTATGAAACAACTAAAACTCAATTCTACCAAAGATGATTTCTCATTTTATACAAGCGCACTCAATGTTAGATACCATAAATGTCTCTCATTACAGAAATTGAAAGAGTGAACCAAACTTACACAGTTAACAAAAACAGGTGCACCGGACACTGCATGTTAAAAAATGGGCATAATGCCCATATTGGGTAAAGGATCAATAATAGAAAATACTCTAATGGAAAAAATAAACACTAAGAATCTTAAGAATAACCAGCAGAATGTAAAACATAGGCTAATTAAGGAAAATTAATTCCGAATTGAAATATAATGATCATCAACTCATATGTCCCACACATGAATTTCTTGATCTATAAACATTGAATGAAGACAGGATACATGAACAAAGTGTTCATGTAATAGGTGAGAGTTTCTAGGCGTGTAGTATATAGGAAGGGTTCGGGCCCTCTTCGGGTCAGGCCCATGGGTCGTGTTGGGCTGGGTGATGAGTGGAGATTTTCCATCGGTCTTGCGTTCCACACAGGGTGGGAGCGCAGTCGCTGCGACGACCGACGAAATATCCCAAATCAACAACAATTAACCACAATCAGAATAAAGCAATTAAACCTCAAAAATGTGGAGTTAAAATTTATTATAAATCTACATGCAAATGTGTATAGGTGTAAGCACAAGTAGAGGTTGAACACTGGGAGCAAATGGTTGGGAGCAAAATAAATGCACAAAATTATTCAATTCTCTTCTTGTCCATGTAATTGTTTTTGTGGGTTTTTAATTTTTATATTTTTTATTTGATTTTTGGTTTTATAATTTTTATTTGAATTATAATTTTCTGATTTTATATTTTCTGTTTATATTTTCATTTTTTATATTTTCACTTTCCTTAATAAAAACAATATAGCCTATATAAGGCTTTATTTACACAATACATAGAAATATATTTATAAATAATATTAAATCTAATAATTTGTTTTGGGGTTTTTAATATTTTTCTAATGTTTTTGTATTTTTCCAGAAATTTTTGCTAATTTTTATGTATTTTTAAAGTTAAAAAGATCCCAATAATGGGGTTAATACATAATCAAAAAATAATTTGGGCTTTAAAAATATTAAATAGGTCCCAAAATTACCCAACTTAATTTTAATATGTAAATAATAATATATAAACAACTATAAAACAAGCAAACATATTTTTGGTATTTTTGAAGAGTTTTATATATTTTTTAGGATTTTGGAAATTCTTGAAATTTTTATGTTTTCTTTTCTATTTTTAGGTTTTTTTGTTTTCTAGACTCAATAAATATCAAAATATATCATATATAATTTTTTTTGGAAATTTTCCAAAAAGTTTTTCTATTTTTTTGGTATTTTATAAATTAGACAGGGAATATACGCTTCTATTTCATTTTTAATAACTAGATAAATGTTAAAAATGCTTAATAAACTATGGGCGTTAATTTACAAGGTAAGGGGAATCTATCCTAATTTTTGTAAAATTTTAGGAGCACGTTAGCTATATAAAATAAATCCATAAAGATTACACAATTATATGGCATGACAGGGGCATAGATGCGAATAAAATAAATGACAGGGACAAAAGTGCAAATATGCCAACATATAAAAACATTTATTTAATTTTAACGCATCAATATACAATTACAAAAACTGCCAGGGACTTCGTTACAAAATTCCCACCCTCACGTTGGACTACACGTGAGGCTGGGAGGGACCAAAACGCAAATATGAAAAGTATGAGGGCCGACATGCAAAATGCCCTATTTTATTTACACATAATATTTTATTTATAGCATTAAAAATTAAATATGAAAATGTGGGGCATAAGATTTGCAATTTACCCCAAAGAAGCGCGGGCGGACGACAATCTGGCCTTCACTTATCCACGTGGCATCCATCCAACGCACCATACGGCTTCGCCGGTGAGCGGTGAATATTAGATCATCTGAGATGATCCGACGGTCGAAACGCTGCTCCATCGGACGGTTGCATTGCAATATGGAGGCGCTCCCTTCATCCAACGACAGGGGAAGAGGCTGGAAGAACGGGGAAGAACACTCGCCTGGGCGAGGTTCCTCCGGCGAGATCTCCCTTCCATGCTTCCTTGCAGGTGGCTCTATCTCCAGGCGGCTTCAGAATAGCACGAGGTTGACCGGAGCTCCTCCACGAGGTTGGGGAAGATGAGGAGCTCCAGGTACCTCATGATTTGGATGTCCCTATTGCTGTGAGAAAGCAGAAACACACTTGTGCTTCGTATCCTCTTACCTCTCAGGTCTCCTTTCATCGCCTCACAGGGGACTTTTAGAGATTTGCAGTGGCTTTGTCTTCTGTGAAGATCCCACGGAATTATAAGGATGCATTGAAAGTTGATTGCTGGCGTACTGCAATGGAGGAGGAGATGGCTGCCCTACAGTCACGGGGCACATGGAGCTTGGTTCCCGCTCCTTCAGGAGCATCTGTTGTTAGCTGCAAATGGGTTTTCACTGTCAAGTATCATGTAGTAGCCTTGATCGTTACAAGGCAAGGCTAGTGGCGCGAGGTTTTACTCAGACATATGGCGTGGACTATATGGATACCTTCTTTCCAGTTGCCCATCATTCTACTCTTCGTATTCTTCTGTCAGTAGCTGCGGTACGCGATTGGCCATTGTTCCAACTTGATGTTAAGAATGCATTTTTGTATGGCGATCTGCAGGAAGAAGTCTACATGCAACAGCCTCCTGGGTTTGCTTCTGAGCGTGAGAATCATATGGTGTGCAAATTTCATAAGGCAATACTCAACCTCAAACAGAGCCCAAGGGCATGGTTTCAGAAGCTTTCCCATCTAATAGAAGAAGGATTCAAGAGATCCAATGCATATCACTCGTTCATTCAGAAGACTACTCAAGGTACAGTTGTCATCATGGTGTATGTTGATGATATTTTGGTTACAGGAGATGATGCTCAGGGGATAGAGATGACAAAAGCATTTTTGGACCGTCAATTTGTTACAAAGGACCTTGGTACACTACGATACTTTCTTTTTGAGGCTCGAAAAAGGGGGACGCACTCGTTGGTGCTCGCCCCAAAAATATATTAACAAAAATGAGAAGAACAAGAAGTACTTACAGTGGGGTGAGGGGATAAGAGGGCGCAGAAGGGGATAAAAACTAAAGACGAACCACTCGGCAAACAATTGCCGTTACATAATTACAGACACCAGTCAGATATAAGTCTATTCGCCAAAATGTTAACGTTCTCCCTATAGAATCGCATGCCCGAGAAAATAGCGTCATTCCTGGCCCGCCAAATGGACCACAATCGCGTGATAGGCCCCAAAATGTCGCCTCGTGCCCTCGACCTGTTCGACCAAAGGATCTCGCAGAACGCTTCAATGTTGTCCGCACGAGCCCAAACCACTTCGTCCCAGATTCCCGCAACCAAAGAACAACGAAAGAAGAGATGATCGAGAGATTCGTCATCAATACGACAGAGATGGCAGATGGCGTTAGACTGGGGAAAAAAATTGGCACACCGATCCCTGGACATCAAGCGCCGCTGACGAAGAAGCCATAAGAAGATGGCGATGCGCTCCGGCAAGCGCAACCCCCAAAAGAAAGCACAGTCACGCACCATGGTGGAAGACGAAGTAATCGGAGTAGAGAGCAAGGCCCTATAAGTCTTACGCATGCAAAAGGCCCCATCCTTCCAACGCTAATGGTCCCGCTGATCGGAGGGGGCAGCCGCAGAGTTGAGAGCCTCCATCAATGAGGCGAAATCCGCCACCCGCTGATCCGATAAAATTCCAGAAAACCGCGGGCTCCAATACCCGTCAGACCAGCAATCCGCGACCGAAGCGAGCTTATCCGAGGATAGCGTAAACAAATGCGGGAAGCGCGCGTTGAGAGGGCCACCTGCAAGCCAGTCTTCCAGCCAAAACTTAAAGGATTCCCCCGACCCAAGAACCGGGGTGAAGAGCGCAAAATTCCTCCACAAAGTAGACGAGATGTCGCGCCAGAAAGGAGAATAGTGGAGATGCAATGCCCCCCGCTGCAAGTCGAACCAATCGCTACCCAAAATCGCACGAAGGACGTTGCAAAGAAAAGAATCTTCCTTGCCCCAGATTTTGCTCACCCATTTGAGAAGTAAAGCATCGTTAACCAGGTCCAATCTCCGAACGCCAAGCACACGCAGCGCTTAGGCAAAGTCACCACATCCCAAGCGACGAGATGCATCCCCCTGCCGCTCCCGTCAGAACGACCCCAAAGGAAGCGCCGCATGCATCTCTCCAGCCGAAGACGGATCCCCACAGGCATTCTCCTCACGGATAAGAAATATACCGGAATAGAAGATAGAACGGATTTAAGGAGGACCAGACGACCTCCCCGAGAAAGCAAGGCGGCCCTCCAGCCCGCTAGACGTGCCTCCAACTGCTCCGAAATAGCCCGCCAATCCGTCGAACGGGCCCTCCCCACCGAAAGTGGAACGCCAAGACACGTAAATGGAAGCTCCCCAGGCACAGAACCTAGCAATCAGCCACATTCCTCCGCCTCCGAAGGCGACATGCCAAAAGTAACCACGTTTGATTTGGAAGCATTAATCGACATCCCATATAGCTCACCAAAAATAGCAAGAGTATTGGCCATACCCGCCACCTCGTCCGGGCCGCCCTCAATAAAACAAATCGTATCGTCCGCAAACTGGAGCAAAGGCACGCATACATCCCCCTTGCGGAAGCCGTTAGTAAGGCCCGCCCCAATGACGCGGTCCACCATACGCGTCAAGACATCAGAGGCCAGAACGAAGAGAAGAGGCGCCAGGGGGCAGCCCTGACGCACCCCCCTGCGAGGCTGAAACGAGCCACCAACCGGCCGCCCATTAATTAAAACAGAGAGTGAGACCGTGGAGACGCATCTGCGCATCCAAGCAATCCACAAATTAGGGAATCCCCGTCTACGCAAGGTCGACCAAAGGAATCGCCAATCAATTGAATCATAGGCCTTGGCAAAATCAATTTTCCAAAGCACTCCCTTCCTTTTTTCTTTCTTCCAAACGGCCACCATTTCAGACGCGACAACGATGCAGTCCGCAATATGTCTTCCCTTAATGAATGCCCCTTGGACGGGGGAGATAAGGCCATCCAAGATCCGAGTGAGGCGAATGGCCAAGGATTTGGCCACAATAAGATAAATACCATTGGAAACTGAAATTGGCCGAAAATTGTCCAAGCGCAGCACTGGGTTTTTCTTAGGAATGAGCACAATATTCGCCCGGTTGATGTGGTCGAAGCCGAGGTTACCAGCACAAAAATCAGAGACGACGTCGAGTACATCCGCCGCGACAGCCTCCCAAAAGTCGCGAAAGAAGGCAACAGAGAACCCGTCCGGCCCCGGCAAGGAGTCATGATTTAACGCCCATACAACGGCTTTAATCTCCTCTAAAGAGAACGGACGGATAAGGTTCTCGGAATCCGAGACCGAGAGAGAGGGAGCATCCAGCCCAAGCCAACGCCACCGCCGCGGAGGGAAAGAAGAAGAGATACGTCTGAAATGATCAATGATGGCACTCCCCATCTCCCTATCCCCGGTGACCACCGCGTCATTGATAGAGAAGGACCGTATCATATTACAACGCCACCGATTGCTAGCGACCCGGTGAAAGAAAGCCATTTTCGCATCGCCCTCTTTAATCCATTTTTCCCGTGAGTGCTGGCGCCACTCCAAGGTTCTTTTGTTATCCTCCTCCCGCACCCGAGCGATAGCAGAAGAATGTTCCCGAAGCTCATCGGAAGAGAGTTCACGCACGTTTTCCGTGGTATCTAACTACATGATGATTTCCTCGTCCTGGGCGCGTGCCGCCCGCCGCGCCTCTCTGGTAGAAAATTTGAATTCAGCGAGAACCCTCCGAAGGGAAGAAAGCTTCTGATTAAGTCTAGAAGCCGCGGAGCAAGAGACTGGGACCTGAGTCCAATGATTCTGGACTAAGGATCTAAAATTGGGTTCCAAGAGCCAACATTTTTCATATCGGAAAGGCCCCCGAGGTTTTATGCTGTCACCAGTGTCCCAAATAATGGGAGAATGATCCGAGAATGACCGCGAGCGGGATGAAACCAAGCATAGAGGGAAGGAGTCCATAGACAAGCCATTAACCAAGAACCAGTCAATCCGCGAACGAGAAGAGTTATTCCGCCAAGTGTAGGAAATACCGCTCGGGACCAAATCAGAGAGAGCCAATTCATCAATCACGTCCAGAAATTCATGTGAGCCAGGGTCGCGGTCGCCCCTGCCGCGAGGCCGATCGGACGAATGAACGGTGACGTTGAAGTCACCCCCCATAATCCAAGGAAATCCCGAGAATAAGTTTGCCGCCTCCCGCAAATCCTCCCATAATTCGCGACGTAAAATATGGCACGTCGGAGCGTAAATACATGAAAACACCATCATAGCAGAGGAATCGACCCGTTCCAGAGCAACTGAAATCATATGACGATCGGCAAGCATGGAGCTAAATGAAAACACAAGAGATCGCCATGTCACAAGGAATCCCCCAGCGGAACCAATCGAATTAACCGCACGGAAATCATCAAACGGACCAGCACCAAAAGAACGCCACGTATAAACATCAAGGGCCGCCTGTTTCTTGTATAAAGGCAACATCACAACACCATTCTGAGAGTCGCAAGCCCAGGGACCGACGTTTGTCCAAGTCCACGAGGCCGCGGACATTCCAAGAAAGGACCTTCATTAAAAGAACCTGAGAGAATGCCCCCAAAAAACACGCCGAACGAGGGAACCACCAATCAATAACCGCCGGAGTTCGCCCCCGGGTCATTAGCTTCCGAGTGACCATCGCTACCTCGAATTCCCCGAACACCCGCGGCCTCAGCCACGGTGTCCCTCAGAGAAGAGCAAGAACGAACCACCCGAGGCCCAAGGATTGGACAAGCTCGCCTGCTGTAAGTTGATCCGAAGCGTCTGAGAGAAGGGGCCACTCGATCGGCAGATAGTTGGAAGCCAGGGAGAGTCGGAGGAGGCGATGATACCTCATGCAAGATAGGGGTGGACCGCACTGGAGTTGCGTGTGAAGCATCGCGGTCAGAGACAAAGGTTGGTGAAGCATCCAGGCGGAGGGCCTCAATTTGAATCACAAATGAATCGGGCATTGTGGTCCGAGTACGCTGATAAATGGGCCGCGGCCAAGATCCGAAGTGCGGAATATCACCTGCCCGCAAGTTGAGAAGATCCGCCGAGCGATCCGAATAAGCAACCCGTAATCCAGGCATCGATCCGAACCAAGGGAAGATAGAAGCCGAATCGACCTCGGGAATCCCCGCGAACGGAAGTTCAGAAGATACGGGCGATAGTTGCGGGGTCCCAAAAGGCGTCTCGAAGGAATCTAAGACATCATGCGTGCATGGCGACTCTTCGTGAGAACCCACGAAATGCTCCACGTGGCACGCTGGAACCGAAACGTCGCACACCACGTGGTGCGGCTGGATCGAAGCTTCGTCCTCCCGAGCCAAACCGACGTCGACCGCCGGCGCCGACAAGATCGGAACCTCGACCACCGCCATGCACGCAAGGTCGGGCGACAAGGGCGTAATGTCGGGCGCATGTAAAGCGGTGTTGATGGCGAGTGCGAGCGGGAGTGCGAGCGATGCGAGAGGGAGTGCGAGCGGTGGAAGCGATGCGGGCGCAAGGTCGAGCGACAAGGGCGCAATGTCGGGCGATGCGCGTGCCTTAAGCGCGGTCCTCCGGGATGCGCCTCCGGCTTATGGAACAGCCGAGACATGTTTATGTCGGGTAAGCCAGTTTATGGAACAACCGATATTGCCTTTGCAGTTTGCATCACTATAACTCGACCTGATATTGCCTTTGCAGTTAGTCGGGTAAGCCAGTTTATGGAACAGCTGAGACATGTACATATGGATGCCATATATATGATACTCAGGTATCTAAAGTCGTCTCCAGGCACAGGGCTATTGTTTAGAAAGGAAACCAGTTTATCTGTTTCGGCATGTGCGGATGTTGATTATGCAGGATGCCCTAAGGATCGGAAGTCTACCTCAAGCTTTGCAGTGTTTGTGGGTAGCTCTCTAGTTTCTTGGAAAAGCAAGAAACAAATAGTTGTGGCTAGATCCAGTGCTGAATCTGAATATAGGGCCATGGCACAAGCAAGTATGGAGATGATGTGGGTTCGAGTTGTACTAGAAGACTTACATGTAGATGTACCTCTACCCATGAAGCTACAGTGTGATAATCAACCCGCATTATTCATTGCCAATAATCCTGCCTTTCATGAAAGAATCAAACATATTGAAGTAGACTGTCACTACATCAGAGATATGATCCAGAAGAGCATGATCTCTACTCCACATGTTAGTTCTAGAGAGCAGACTACCGACATCTTCACCAAGCCATTGCTCAGAGGACCATTCCAGAAGTGTACTTCCAAGCTGAGCATGATATCTATGCTCCATCTTGAGGGGGAGTGTAGAGAGAATTATGTAGTCGGTGTACCGTTTGTGCTTTTTTATTTTCTATGTTCCATCTTATGTAATTTACCCATGAGTTTTCTCTATATAAGAGAGCCTAGGGTTCCCTGGAATAAACAACTCTTTTTCTTCCAACAAAAATAAATGACTCTTAAGTTCCACGTAAAGCCCTTGGAGAATGACTGTTTATACCGTCTATGCAGAGTGGATTTGACCGTGACTGCTTGATGCCCCTCCTCAGGACTGTCATTTAGTCCACTTGGAATATAGGATTATGCAACCACATGTGGGACATGTGATGCTGCATGCATAAACTTGCTAGCATTCAGAGGTAAGCCGCATGCCTAAACTTGCTAGCATTCAGAGATAAGCGTTCAATTTGGTTTGATTATTTGATGTGTTGACAACACCATATTTCAAATATTTAGGAATATGATGCACACTATGGAAACTTTGTGAAGATTTAAAAAAGAAAATTGTATAAAAATGAAAAATTTTAACTTCGACTAAAAAATGCTATTAACATAGATACAATTTTGTATATCATATAAACATCGGCAGTATTGATCCATCTTTAGTTGAACTTAGTTACTCATTAACTTATAATAAACCCTAAAAAGGGACCAGTACCAACCTCGTTTAATATGGAATAAAATGAGGGTTTATGATTTCAGATTCATTGGGAAATGACCCTATGAAAATTTCCCTAATATTCAATATTGATAATTAGCAACAATAAGGAAATTCCATGGGATTCACACAAACATTCAGTCCAAAATATCGAACATGTCATCTTGTGACATACTAAATAAGAAAACACGATGTAAAAAAGTACGTTAGTTGTTCTGTATGGTCCTTTAGATTTTGCATCTAGTAATCCATTTCGAATGGGCGTAAAGTAAGCAAAATTTGCAAAAGAAGGCGGGGAAGAGCAAATAAATGTTCCAGTTAAAACAATAATAATAAATGGTATTTTTGTATTTGAGACCGAATGCCCAGAAAAATAGATATGTTCCAAAGCAACGAGCGTAGCTGACCCCACTGAAAGTGGGAAATGATTTGGTGGTTGTTATTGTTTACATCCATGTCTTTATGCTATTTTTTTGGTGTGTTGACTGATTTGTGGTTTTCCCGACATCTTATATGAAATAAAGATTAAGGTTTCTTGGTCAGATTCCATCCCACTATTTTGTAGACATCGTAAAATCGTTAGGAACCTGAATAGTACAATGTGACAATCTTACTTGAGATAACTAGATAACAATTGTTTGGGCCAAAGGTTGACTCGTCCATGCATAGGAATTATAACATGCGGTGACAGCTCCATGAACTTGTAAGTCGTCTCAAAATAATTCTGCACATATAAATAAAACCATTATTTAAAATTAACATAAAAGGGTATAGTAGTACGGACAACATTTACTCCTACATGGACAAAATAATCCAACACAGAAAACTTATGCCCATACGTAGAAAGGGCATCCCATTGTCATAGACAGTGTTCCTCAACTTTAGAAATGTAGAGATATTTCTGTTTACAATATTTATTTCATGTTTCCATAATATTTCGTAATTCTATGTACTTATGAATGTCTTATGTAATTTACCCATAGGTTACTCTCCTATATAAGAGAGCCTAGGGTTTACGGAATAACAACTCTTTCTATTTTCCCAACATGGTATCAGAGCAGCGGTCCTAACTCCTGTACCGAAACCCTAACCCTAACCCCACCTCAAGCCCCTCTCGCCCACGCCACCCCTCTTCCCTGCATTGTGTCGCCTCGGGCCACTTCGTGCCGCCTCGGGCCTCACCGCGCAGCCCCTCCTCCTGATGAGGCACTTGGTTGGCTTGTATCAGACCTCCGCAGGATAAATCCTGCCTTGTGCTCACACCATATCTATCTGGAAGAAGATGCCAAGTCGTCCCAAGAATTCCAAAGAAGACTGAAACCAAATTTACGGGACGTCGTCATAAAAGAAATTACTAAGTGGTGTGATGCAGGTATCATTTACCCCATCTCTGACTCTGTATGTAGTTCCAAATAAAGTTGGACTCGCCATTGTTACGAATGACAAAGGAGAGGAGATTTCTACTCTGGTACCGACATCCTGGCGTGTGTGTGTTGATTATCGTCACCTCAATGTAGAAATCAAGAAGGACCACTTCCCCTTACCGTTCATTGATCAAGTGTTGGAAAGACTATTCGGCAAGGAGTTCTACTTTCTGGATGGGTACTCTGGCTACAACCAAGTGGCAAAAGCCCCAGAGAAAGACCAAGATAAGACTACCTTAACTTGATCGTTCGGCACATATGCTTTCAGGAGAATGCTCGTTGGCATGTGCAATGCACCTGCTACATTCCAAAGATGCACGCTTGCAATTTTCACCGAAATGGTTGTCATTTTTCTCGAGGTGTTTATAGATGACTTCTCCGTCTATGGTGACAGTTTCGATTCCTGTCTTGAGCAACTTGACAGAGTATTTCAGAAATGTCGTGAAGTCAATCTTTTCCTATCTTGGGAAAAGAGCCACTTCATGGTCACAAAAGGGATTATGCTGGGTTATGTCATTTCCAAACGTGGCACGGAAGTCTACCCGACAAAGGTGGATGTTATTAACAACCTTGAACTGCCTCAGAACGTCAGACATGTGAGGTCATTCCTAGGAATATGGGCTTTTACAGGAGATTCATTAAAGATTTCAGCCGCATCGCCCGACCTATTACAGAATTGTTGTGTAAGGAGACTGAATTTATTGTTGATCAGTAAGTTCTCCTTTCATTTAATCAATTGAAGGGCTAATAACTCAAGCTCCAATCCTACAGCTACCTGACTGGACGTTACCATTTGAGATCAAGATCGATGTGACAGACTTTACAGTCGGGGTTGTTCTAGGACAACGGAAAGACAAGGTGCCTCATGCCATTCATCGAAGCTCAAAGAAATTACACTGTAACAGAAAAATTGTTGGTTGTAGCATTCTCTCTCGAGAAGTTCAGATCCTATCTACTTGGATCAAAAGTCACCATTTACACTGACCACTCTGCTATCCAATACTTACAGCAGAAGAAGGATGACAAGCCTAAACTGATCAGATGGATCCTTCTCCTTTGGGAGTTCGACATAGAAATCAAAGCCAACACTGGGGTTCAGAATATGGTAGCAGATCACCTCTCCAGGATTGAGCAGCAAGAGCCTCAACTGAATAGTGCACCCATCACAAATACCTTTCATGACGAGTCGATTGAGCCGTGAATTCACTCCCTTGGTATGATGATATTGTAAACTACCTCATCTCTTGTGTAGTTCCACAAGATTGAACGAAGATCAGAAAGGACAAGTTCTTGTGTACTATTCATTTCTACCAATGGGAAGATCCTCTCTTATTTAGGGAGGAAGCGGACTGCATTTAGCGCAGATGTATCCCTCAGGAGGAGCATCATAGTGTCCTCGAGTATTGTCATTTGCTCGAATCTAGTAGACACCACTCTAAAGATAGAATGACAGTGAAAGTACTGCAGTGTGACCTTTGGTGGCCCACATTATTCAAGGATGTTGTTGCGAACGCCAAGCGTTGCATTAACTGTCAACTCACAGCTAAGGATTCAATATCCCTGAAATTCATACAGATTGCAGATGTATTCGATGCTTAGGGCATCGATATCATGGGACCCTTCCACAACAATCAGGGATACGAGTACATCCTTCATGTCATTGACTATATGAGTCGTTGGGTTGAAGCTCTCCCTGCTCGAGCCGCTGACAGCCGTACAGTTCGTCTCTTTCTGAAAGATAACATTATCTTGAGGTTCGGAATTCCAAAGATACTGATGTCAGACGGGGGCCACTTCATTAACAGAGAGATCAAGAAATTGACGAAGGAGTATGTTGGTGGAAATGAGCAATCTGTTTATTTCATAGAACTCTAAGCTCTCTTATATAGAAAGGACCCATGGGTAAATTACATAAGAGGTTATCGAGAAAAAAATAGAGAAAATGATACACTGACTACATAATATTCCCTACACTCCCCCTCAAGATGGAGCATAGATATCAATCATGCTCAGCTTGGAAGAACATCTCTGAAAAGGTCCTCTAAGCAATGGCTTGGTGAAAATGTCGGCAGTCTGCTCCTCTGAACTAACATGTGAAGTAAAAATCAAGCCCTTCCGGATCATATCTCTAGTGTAGGGGCAGTTTACCTCAATATGTTTTCTTCTTTCATGAAATGCTGGGATTATTGGCAATGAACAAAGCAGCTTGATTGTCACATTGAAGTTGCATGGGTAGAGGTACATCTATATGCAAGTCTTCTAGTACAGCTTGAACCCACATCATCTCCGTGCTTGCTTGTGCCATGGCCCTATATTCAGATTCAACACTAGATATCGCCACAACAGTTTGTTTCTTACTTTTCCAAGAAACTAAAGAGCAACCCACAAAAACTGCAAAGCCTGAAGTAGACTTACGATCCTTAGGACATCCTGCATAGTCTGCATCTAAACAAGTCGAAATAGATAAATTTGTGTTCTTTCTAAACAGCAATCTTGTGCCTGGAGAAGACTTTAGATATCTTAGTATCATGTATATAGCATCCATATGTACCTGTCTTGGTTGCTTCATAAATTGACTCACTCGACTTACTACAAAAGCAATATCAGGTCGAGTTATAGTGATGTAAAGAAGCTTACCCACCATCTCTCTATATCTTCTCCTGTCCACCTCTTCAACATCGTTGTCATATAATTTCATACTTGGATCCATATGAGTGCTCGATGGTCTACATCCAACCATGCCCGTTTCAACCAGCAAATCTGTAATATATTTCCTTTGGGTCATCACTAGACCATGTGCATTCCAAGCAAACTCCAGGTCCAGAAAATATCGTAGGGTACCAAGATCCTTCATGACAAACTGACGGCCCAAAAATGCTTTTGTCATCTCTACCCCCTGAGCATCATCTCATGTAACCAGAATATCATCAACATATACCATGATGACAACCGCACCTATAAAAGTCTTCTGAATGAACAACGGGTGATCCAGATTTGATCTTTTGAATCCCTGTCATTCAACTAGGTCGGAAAGCTTCTGGAACCACGCCCTTGGGCTCTGTTTAAGGCCATATATCGCCTTGTGAAGTCTACACACCATATGATTCTCCCCCTCAGCAGCAAACCCCGTGATAATTGCATGTAGACTTCTTCCTGCAAATCGTCATACAAGAATGCATTCTCGACATCAAGTTGAAATATGGACCAGTCACATACTACAGCAACAAATAGAAGAATGCGAAGAGTAGAGTGACAAGCTACTGGAGAGTCCACACCATATGTTTGAGTAAAACCTCTCGCCACTAGTCGTGCCTTGTACCGGTCAAGGCTCCCATCTGCATGGTACTTCACAGTGAATACCCATTTGCAGCTAACAATAGATGCGCCGGACGAATCGGTAACTGTTGGGAAACGTGAATGAGATTGTTTATTCCATAGCCCTAGGCTCTCTTATATAGGAGAGTAGCCTATGGGTAAATTACATAAAGAGAATACCAAGAAAAATAGAATAACAAAGAGATACAAGTTATGCGTCAACACTCCCCCTCAAGATGGAGCATAGATATCAATCATGCTCAGCTTGGACGCACACTTCTGGAATGGGCCTCTAAGTAATGCCTTGGTGAAAATATCAGCAGTCTGATTCTCTGATGTGACGTGAGATGTAGCAATGAACCCCTTCTGAATCATGTCACGTATGTAGTGACAGTCGACCTCAATATGCTTGGTCCTCTCATGAAAAGCTGGGTTATTTGCAATGAACAAGACGGCCTGATTGTCACATTCCAACATCATAGGAAGAGGTATATCAAGACATAGATCTGCAAGTAAGGATTTCACCCACATCATTTTTGTGCTGGCCTGGGCCATAGCCCTATATTCTGATTCAGCACTGGATCTAGCTACTACTGTCTGCTTCTTGCTCTTCCACGAAACTATAGCATCTCCAACATAGACTGCAAACCCTGATGTTGACTTCCTGTCCTTGGGACATCCTGCATAGTCTGCATCCGCGCATGCTGTGACAGAAATCTCCTTTCCTTTCTTAAATAGCAAGCCTGCACCTGGAGACGATTTTAAATATCTCAGAATCATGTGTATTGCATCCATATGGGCCTGACGTGGTTGCTCCATGAACTAGCTCACACGATTCACTGCAAATTGTATATCAGGTCTAGTGATCGTGACATACAGTAATTTGCCTACCAGTTCTCTGTACCTTCTCTTATCCACCTCTTCTGTGTCATCATCATACAGCTTCATGCTAGGGTCCATTGGTGTCGTAGCAGGTCGACACCCTAGCATACCTGTTTCACTCAGTAGATCTGTGACATACTTCCTTTGTGTCATGACGAATCCATATGGATTTCTAGCAAATTCCATCCCCAGAAAATATCTAAGGACTCCCAAGTCCTTGGTGACAAACTCGGTCCCCAGCCTTTCCTTTGCCTGCTTAATGCCTTGGTCATCATCACCTGTAATCAAGATATCATCAACATAAACCATGATTACAATGATACCTCTTGCCGTCTTCTGCACGAACAAGGAATGATCAGCATTGGAGCGTTTATATCCTTTTTTCTCAAAGAGGTCTGAAAGCTTCTGAAACCATGCTCTGGGGCTCTGCTTAAGGCCATAGATGGCCTTATGTAATCTGCAAACCTTGGAACACTCCCCCTCAACAGCAAAACCAGGTGGCTGTTGCATATAGACTTCCTCCTGCAAGTCTCCATACAGAAATGCATTCTTTACGTCCAGTTGATAGAGTGGCCAGTCTTTAGCAACCGCAACAGATAGCAGGATCCGTAAAGTGGAATGACGCGCCACAGGGGAGAAGGTGTCTAGGTAATCTACCCCATATGTCTGCGTGAAGCCCCGAGCAACAAGGCGTGCCTTGTACCTGTCAATAGAGCCATCTGCATTGTGCTTAACTGTAAACACCCATTTGCAACTCACCGGGCTAACATCTGGAGGTATAGGAACCAAACTCCAGGTTCCTCTAGACTGAAGTGCCTCCATCTCTTCTTCCATTGCTAGTCGCCATCTAGCATCCTGCATAGCATCCTGATGGTTCCGTGGAATGGTTGTAGCTGAAAGTGCCATAGCAAACGTCCTGAACTCTCCAGATAGCCTCTCAAAAGATACCGCTGCTGACAATGGATATTTGGCACAGCTTCGTTTCGGCTAGCGTAGAGGGATTGGAACATCCAGGTCATCTGTGTCATCACCATGCTCCTGTAATGCATCCTGCTGAGAAATGTCGTCAGATCCATCAACATTAATATTTTCATTACATACCATAGGCGGGCTAGTTGACGGGTCATGACCATGAGCTGGAGGAAGCCTGCGGGTGTAATGAAATGGTAGCGGGGATACTAGTGATGGTGGTGGTGGTGGTGGTGGTGGATTTTGCGGTGGTGGTGGTGCCATGAATACGGTCTCAGGAGGTATAGGTGGTGGCTGTATGTTTCCGGATTCTGAAAAATACATAATGGATTCAAAGAATGTAACATCTGCACTGATCATATACCGCCGACGCACAGGGTCAAAACACTTGTACCCCTTTTAAGTTCTGGAGTACCCCACAAAGACGCACTTGACAGCCCTAGGAGAGAGCTTGTCAGAACCAGGCGACAACTGATGGACAAATGCGACTGACCCAAACACACGAGGGGTAAGAGTGAACAGATCCTTGTCAGGATAAATAAGTGAAAAAGGAACCTGTTCATTCAAGACAGATGAGGGCATACGATTTATAAGATAACATGCAGTGAGGACTGCATCACCCCAATAGGAATACGGAACATGACTCTGAATGAGAAGTGACCTTGTGACATCAAGTAGATGACGGTGTTTTCTTTCTGCAACCCCATTTTGTTGAGACGTATGAGCGCAGGATGTTTGGTGAACAATTCCTTTAGAGGAGTAGTAGTTGGCTAGATTATTGATGCACAACTCTAGGGCATTGTCACTTCTCATATTTTTGACAGTTGTGGAAAAAACATTCTGAATCTCATTTAGAAAGTGAATAATAATATTTCCAGCTTCAGACTTATTTTTCATTAGAAACACCCATGATGCTCTAGAGAAGTCATCCACAAATACAATATAAAACCTGTGCCCCTGATGATCGGGAACACGACTCGGACCCCAGACGTCGACATGAAACAACTCAAACTTGGAGTTACTACTCCGACCTTGACTACTGGGAAAAAATGACCTGTGATGTTTTCCCAACTGACACGCCTCACACTGGATAGGTGTGTGAGAAAGACTATAAGGTAGGACAAGACGCAACTTCTGAAGCGATAAATGACCAAAACGCAGATGCCACAGGAGAGGAGATACTTGTTCTGCGGGAGAAGCTGTGATTCCGGCAAACGGGGTCTGGTTCAGACGATATAGGCCTCCTTGCTCATAGCCATGACCAATCACGTTGCCCGTACGGATGTCCTGAAAAATCAATGAAGAAGAATCAAAAATAGCTCGACAATGAAGATCCTTCGTAATCTGACTAATTGACAACAGATTCATAGAAAAATGCGGTGCATGCAAAACATTCTTGAGCTGCATAGAAGACGTTAATCTAATCTCCCCCTGACCCGTGATAGGAGAAGGCGTGCCATTGGCAATAACTATTGTCCGTCCTGGAGGAATCTGAGTGTATCCTGTAAGTAGGCTCTGGTCGCCACATAGATGATGTGTAGCGCCGGAGTCCATGATCCATGGCAGTGAATCAGACCTACTACTGTGGAGTGCAAGTGGACTACCTGAAGTACTAGTAGAGGCCGAGGCAGAAGCAGCAGCATCAGTATGGTTCTCTGTAGTCGGTGCTGGACCAGATGGTGGAATAATGCCCCTGAGACGGGCAACTAGATCATCAAATCGTTGATCCAATGTAGCAGCGGATGGGGGCTCTATCTGCTCAGCGGCTCGTGCGGATGCAGGAAATCCATGCTTTGAGTAGCATGTATCTTCTGTATGTCCGACTCGGTGACAATATGAGCATGTGCGCCTAGTGCGACCACTCCTTCCACGGGGATTACGTCCACGGCCCTGGTAATGAGAGCCACGACCTCTGTTGGCCGCCATGGCTGAGGGATTCTGACTCGCAGCTGCTGAAGGTACTGTGATTCTACTCAATCTGTGAAAAGCTTCCTCCATGGGAGGAATAGTCGAGTCCGCCAAAATCTGTGAACGTGCTGCCTCATATTCTGGATCAAGCGCAGCGAGAAACACACCCACCATCGTCGCATTCCTGTATGTCTTCTGCTGTTCTGGCGTGGCGGTAAGAGGCATGAAGCTGTAGAGCTTCTCAAACATCCCCCTCAATGATGTATAGAGGGAATGTAAAGGACGGCCGTTCTGCTTTATTGTGAATATGTCATGTTGTAGTTGCAGGATCTTTGTCTCATTTTTCGCCTGAGAATACGTTGCTGCTAGGATATCCCACATATCTTTAGCCGTGGGTTGATGTAAGATGTCATTGGCGATTTCAATAGCCAATGTACCGGATAGCCACACCTTGGCATATGCGTCATCGGCCTCCCATGAGCCATAAACTCCAGTCTTCTCTGCAGGCTCGGGCTCGGTAAGAATGTGTTTCTTACCTGTAGACTTCATCATACTCATGAACTGCATTGCCCACAGTTCATAGTTCGTACCATCCATCTTGACAATGGGCGCTGGACCACGAAATGCGCCCATAGATGGGATATCTGCCTTGCTTTCTGACATGATGGAGACGGAAGACTGGAGCGACTGAAAGGATATAGTCTATGTCTACAATGACATAGATGGGATTAGTTGCGTGTGTAGACTTCAAGCAACTAACCCCATGTAGATCAGGAGCTGTGCCCTAGAGTTTTGGGACTTAGGGCACGTACGCACGTGCGAGAAGCACGCACGCACCTGGAGGATCACGCGCGCAACTGGAGACTCTCGCGAGCACTAGCGCACGCAACTGTGCACGTGGCAGTGCGCACAATCGCGCAGGGGGCTATGCACGCGATCAAGCTATGCGCGCGAACAGGAGCGCGCGACTATGCGCGTAGTCGATGCACAGGACTGTGCGTAGGTGTGCGGTGACGCACGCACAGGCGCACGATGCTGTGCGGAGGCGTGCAACGATGCACGCAGAGGCTGGGCGACGTGCACAGGCGCGAGAGGCGGTCGAGAAGCGACGCGCCCAGGCGAGAGGCGACGCACCCAGGCGATCGCCGAGAGGCTAGGCGGCGCCGATCTGAGAGGCTAGGGGGCGCCCAGGCGAGAGGCGACGCGCCCAGGCGAGAGGCGACGCGCCCAAGCGAGAGGCGATGCGCCCAAGCGATCGCCGATCGGCTTAGGCGGCGCCGATCCGAGAGAGAGAGAGAGAGAGGAGAGGCCGGCGGGTGGGGTTAGGGTTAGGGTTAGGTTTCGAGAACTCCGGTCTAGGACCGTTGCTCTGATACCATGTTGGGAAACGTGAATGAGATTGTTTATTCCATAGCCCTAGGCTCTCTTATATAGGAGAGTAGCCTATGGGTAAATTACATAAAGAGAATACCAAGAAAAATAGAATAACAAAGAGATACAAGTTATGCGTCAACAGTAACCAAGCTCCATGTACCGCAGGACTGTAAATAAGCCATTTCTTCTTCCATAGCCAACCACCAGCAATCAATTTTCATAGCATCCTGATAATTTTGTGGTATCTCCACGAAAGACAAAGCCGCAAGAAATCTCTGGAAGCCTCCTGTGAGATGGTGAAAGAAAACCTGGGAAGCAAGGGGATAAGATGCACAAGTCCGTTTCTGCTTCCGAATAGCAATAGGGACATCAAGATCATCATCCACGGTACTTGATGGTGCACACTCCTCCTGCAAAGAAGAATCTTGCAAAGGCACACTATCTGACCCATCGTTAGTAATAGCATCTGAACATACCTGAGGCGTGATGGATGATTGTCATACCGCCTGAGCAGGACCTGACCGACGTGTATAGAATTTAGGTAATGGCAGGATAGGTGGTTGTGGTGGTGGTAGCGGTGATGGAGATGACGTCGGCGTGACGACCGGGACAAGAATGGACAAAGGTAGACTCAGGCTAGGAGGAGGAGGAACATAGATGTCATCTTAGATGTGGAAGAAGCCAACCTGTCACCTGCAGGGAAGAAGTACATAACAGACTCAAAAAATGTAACATCAGCACTGACAAAATATTTCCTGTTTACAATGTCATAATAACGGTAACCCTTCTGAGCCCAAGAGTAACCCACAAAGACACACTTGACAACTCTAGGTGAGAGTTTGTCAAGTCCAGTAGACAAGTGGTGAATAAAAGCAATAGCACCAAAGACACGAGGTGTAAGAGAAAATAATTCCTTCTATAACACTGACGATTGGGAAAGGGGAGGTACTGCTGTGACACTGACGACTAGGAAAGCTAGCTCAACGATGCTTTCCCAACTGACAGGCATCACATCGAAACGGCGAACTTGGAGAGATCTGAGGCAAGAGATGACACATCTTTTGAAACGGGAGGAGACCAAAGCGTAGATGCCAGATGTACGGAGAGACTTATCCGACTGAGTAGGAAGAGACGCCAGCATAAGAATTCATGACCAGATGATAGAGACCATTGTGCTCAGAGCCACAACCAATCACCCTGCCCGTTAGTATGTCCTGAAAAATAAGAGAAGATGGGTCAAATGTAGTGCGACGATGCAAATCCTTCGTAATCTGACTAATAGACAGTAGATTCATGGAAAACTCAGGAGCATATAGAACATTTTGTAAATGCATGGACGGTGACAAGGTAATCTCCCCATGTCCAACGATGGGGGAATGAGTTCCATCAGCTATGAGCATTGAGCGTCCAGGTGGAATGTCTTTGTATGACTAAAGTCTATCTCTGTCGCGGCAGAGATGATGGGTTGCGTCCGAGTCCATAATCTAATCTGAGAGATCATGACAGGATGTAAAAGCAGAAGCACTGCCTGAGGTACTAGCACGGCAGAAGTACTGGCAGATGCTGAAGCAACACTATCTGAAGATCCTCCTGGAGAATTTATAGATGGTTGAGGCATTATATTGCGCAATCGCACCACAAGCTCCTCAAACCGATGATCTGAAGTAGATGCCGGCAGTGTTGTAACGTGCTCAGCTACACGCGCCGATGCTGGAAACCCATGCTTAGAATAGCATGAATCCTTGGAGTGACCTGTGCAATGGCAGAAAGTGCATGGTTGGCGAAAACGACCTCCTCAACCATGAGGTCCACGTCCACGAAAGGACAACTGACCACCTCTCCCACACGACACAGCCATCGCCGAAGGTGGTGGAGTAGAAGTGCTGGAAGGAACAGAGATGCGGCTAAGCCTCTAGTAAACTTCCTCCATAGGAGGAATGGTAGCATCAGCAAGTATCTGAGATCGGGCTGCCTCATACTCAGAATCAAGTGCTGCTAGCAGTACCCCTACCATGGTAGCATTCCGAAAGGTCTTCTGGTTCTCAGGGGTAGCCGTGAGGGGTATAGTGCTATACAGTTTCTCAAACATCCCCCTCAGAGATGTATACAAAGAGTGAAGCAGCCACCCATTCTGCTTCATCGTGAAAATGTCATGCTGGAGCTGTAACATCTTGGTCTCATTCCGCACTTGTGAATATATGGCGGCAAGTATATCCCACATCACCTTAGAGGTGGGCTGATAGAGGACATCATTGGCAATCTCCATCGACAAGGTGCCTGACAGCCAAACCTTGGCATATGAATCATCAGCCTCCCAGGAGGCATAGATCCCAGTCTTCTCTGTCGGCTCTTCCCCAGTAAGAATATGCTTCTTACCGTTCGACTTCATGAGACTCATGAACTGCATCGCCCAGAGCTCATAGTTCGTCCCATCCATCTTGACTATTGGCGTTGGACCTTTGAATGTGCTCATGGAGGACATATCGATTTTGTTTTCTGACATGTCGCCGGAGACGAAGAACTAGGGATTCTAGATGAGAAACAAGTGTCTACATAAACTTGATAGGATTTGAGTGCATATGTAGACTTTAAACACTCAAATCCATGGAGAGAGAGAGGCTGACAGAAGAAGGGTCGTCGTCGTTGAAAGGAAGGGGACCCGGCGGTGGAGGTCCCCTACGTTGGAGAGGGGGTCGGTAGCGGAGAGCCGGCGGTGGGTAGAGAGCCGGCAATGAGGGGGCCGGCGGTGGAGGGTGCGGATGTAGCGGGAGAAGGGGAGGAGCGGAGTGGCGGCGCCCTACGGTGAGGGAGAGATAGGGGGCGGTGGTAGGGTTTTAGGGTTAGGGATAGAGTATTGGCTCTGATACCATGTTGGTGGAAATGAGCAATCTGTTTATTCCATATAACCCTAGACTCTCTTATACAGAGAGGACCCGTGTGTAAATTACATAAAAGGTTATCAGGAAAATAAAAATAGAGAAAATGATACACCGACTACATAATATTCTCTACAGAGCACGGCATCGAGCATCGAGTCGCATCTCCATATCATCTCCATACCAACGGCATGGTTAAAATATCAAACAGAGAAATCAAGACGATTCTGCAGAAGACTGTGAAGCCGGAAAAGAAGAATTGGTCCAAACTTTTGGTTTGGACTCCGTCCTTTGGGTATACGTAAGCACTTACAAGTGATATGCACCGAAGGAACACCCACAACCTCAGCAGCATCAAAAGATTCAAATAATGTCACTCAAAAAATCTTCCTTTAGTTTGCTTATTTTCTTCATTTCTTCTTTTCTTTTGTATTTCCTACTCTGTTTTCCTCATTCATTGCTTATATACCTAGGATATGCTTCAACCTAAGTATAAGGGGGTGGGTGACGTACCTTGTTCATTCTTACCATTGTCTCCTCTCTTGTTGATATTCCTAACTATACTTAGGGAAATCTTACCCTAAGTATAGGGGGAGACCAGTTGAATCGTTGCGATTGTTCATTCCCAACCTCGACCCTCTCCGTATGTAGACACTCTGCTATACTTAGGATTATTAGATCCTAAGTATAAGGGAACGGTTGACTTTACATTCTTTCGTTCATTATTCTTTAGTAATGGTATTATAGACTCTTATATACTTAGTATGAGTTAAGTCTTCGCTTTTCTCTTCGAACTATGAGTCCACAACTCAAGCAAGTATAGGGGGTTGTATATACTACGTATATACTTTAGCCATAACTCGTACTTTCATATTTTTAATAAACATGGCTAAATTACTATTTATATACAAACATATACAATTCATTAATAAAAAGATTATTGTTCCTCAAATTATTTCTGTATATATTGAATAATAAATCAGGATAAAATATTTTGCAAAATACTTAAAAAATAGTGTGAAAATCTATTTGAAAAATCTTTTGAAAACCTCTGTAAAAATATTTGGATTGTAAAAATTTCTTTTCTTTGTGTAAAATAAAATATTTTGAAAACCTATTTGCAAATGTTTTGGAAAATGATTGCAAAAATATTTGAAAAATCTATATATAGTGTTTGAAAAAACCTTTACAAAATGATTTTCAAATGTTTGTAAATGGTTGTAAAAAGTATTAGCAAAAATTATTTTGGACGATAGTTTTCACATTAGTTCGTAAAATAATTCTCAAATAAATTTGAGGAATATAGCCATCACAAAAACCTTATTAACTGTATATACATTATATCTTGTGTAAATTCTTAAAAACTCAAGTCTTGTAAATAATTGATGCATCCTCACGTAAATATTTGTACCTATTTTCTTAGCCAAAATCTTTTAATACCAAAAAATTTGCAAAATACAAAAAATACAAAAACATTTGCAAAAAAAATCTTCTTCAAAAATTGCATAAAATTTGCAAAACTTTTCAAAAATCCATGAAAAGTAAAAATTAGAAAATGGTATCACAAAAAGATTTTCTTGCATTGTACATAAAATTTGTATTCTTCGGAATAATTAGACAATTGAACAAGCCAAATTAAAAGTCTGGAGATTGGAGCATGGAATAGACCTTAATACACCTAATTTCAGACGAACCCATTAAGGACTAGAAGAGGTGATGTTTTAGCTCACCTTTACTTAATTCTTTACGTTCCATAAGATTATATTCATGAGTCAATTCAATGTGCTTAAATAGAACCCTTCATATCATCCGTAAGACTCTTGAGACAGTGACTTGATTAGAAACCTCGCACCTAACACTTAGCTCAACTTAGATGGACTGTTGAAAACTCTTGGAATCTAAGTCAGGGACGGTGCAAGGTCGATTCGTCAAGGGTGGCTCAGGAACCATTCTTGGGGATAGCCGATACCAGTACTCTAACCCACTTCTTTTGGTAACAAGGATATCTAAGACTGGAGATGGATTGAGACAATGCTTCGAATGAGGAATGGTCTACCGTCACAACTTTTCCAAGACCCCAAAACAGTACGTGGAACAAAAGATACTATATCCACAGGGACATAAACAAGAATGCAGAAGTTGTACAAAGTCAAAGAAAATATCCAAAAAAGCCTATAACAAAAATTCCACCAAAAATTTGAGCTTGAGAAAAAAGCTCACTTCTTGGGGAAGAATCGGTTACGCAGACCGACCTCACAAGGGAATGAAGACTACATTGGTCCATTCTCACTTCTCTTCTCATTCTTCTGACTTTTTCCCCCATCCGGTTGTAAAGACAGGAAGCGCGTAACCTTAGAAGGGAATATCTTCCTCTACAAGGACAAGGTACCAAAGGAGCAGATGCCTTGATGGTTCAATGGTTTTGTCTGGGAAGAGCTGAACAAATCCACACACATGGTTCTATCATTCCAATTGAGCAACGGTATGCAACTGGGAGGATGATTCTGATCTAGCTGTGAATTAAACTGGATGATATGAGTATGGAATCTGAGGGCTTTTATGTCACACCTCCCGACTTTAATATGGTTCCTAACACACCATTAATCCACAGGCCTTGCCAGAGCTCCAAACTTTGACTTTACAAAAGACTAGTTTAAAAGTCGACAATTATTCTAAGTTATTTCGTCCTCTTTTCTTTATTTCTCATTTTCCGTATTTGTTACATAAGTGTCTGCTAGAGATTAGCAAAGGCATGTATGGGGTGATAAATCCCTATTTCATCACCTTTATTTTATCATTTTAGCCTTAAAAACCTCAGCTAAGGCATATAAATAGCAGTATTTTGTACATATTAACAATCATTATTTACTGTATTAATTGTATATAAAATATTGCTTTTAAGGCCAAAATTAGAGAATAAAGGAAAGAAAAGAAAAGAAAAGGAATAAAACATCAAAGGTATTCTATGACCCTAAATCCCGAGACCAAGTCAAGAATTGATTTGGTTGACAAGGAATAAAGTATGAGAGATAAGGGTCAAATATATAATAAAAACATCATTCTTTTATTCACTACTAAGTTCATTTTTTGAGACCCAAATTCTTAATTCTTTATACCTCAAATAAAGAAACTTTGTACATGAAAGTTGTAGATAATAATACATAGGAAAATATAAAATTAAGTTTGCACAAAAATAACATGCAGTATACATCTTATACTCAAAATAATAATCCAAAATCTCAATTTCCCAGACCCATATCTCTCAAATAAAAATTCAAAATGTATCAAAATGATCTTTAATTGTATATAACTTTCAATAAGCTATTTAATGAATGTAGTTTCATATCCTTTGGATCCCAAATGTACCCTATGCCTGAATAATATTCATTTTATTTATTATTTATAATTTTTACAATTTTGTATTTTTATAATTTTGTAAATATTATATATACTATATGTTATATTAAGAATAGAATAAAACCACAAAAAACATAAAAATAAAATACTATAAAAAATACATAAATGAATATACAATATATCGATAAAATATATACCCCAATTTATTTAAGTAAACAAACAACATCAGAAAAATAAAATAAAAATATATTTATTTCTGCAAAAACAGGTTATGAATATATATAATAAGAGAATAAAAAACAAAATCAAAAATACCAAATAAAAATAAAAGACCAAGAACATAGATGATATACTTATAAATATACCCTTAAAAATTAACTTATAATAAATAACACCAAAAAATAAATAAAAATCACATTAAAATACTACATAAAATAATAAACAATTTTAATTTTATATGCAAAAATTTAATAAAATCGTTTACTATTTTTAATTCATTTATTTGTGAATAAAACCCCTATTTTGTCGCGACTTGGGCTGACGTGGCCCAATCGCATGGTACCTTTTGTTGAGCTCTAGGTCAACTAAGCCTCCAGGCATTCTGACCTGACGTCAATGTCTTTTCCCGCATTTTGTGCAATTTTCCGACATCTAATCGAACCTTTTCATTATTTCTCCATGCCAAGATCTTCCTCAATCATCATTGATATTCGCATAAACCTTTGATCTCTTGTACATAACCTATGTTCTTCCCAAATCACCGAATAATAAGGGTCATTAGCTTTGTCTATAAATAAAAACCCCTCTCCTCCTCTACTTGATCCCTCATGGTTCCCCTACTTGTGCCCTTGCGTGCGTGTGTGAAGGCCAGGTGACAGTTGCACCTTCCCCATGCATTGAGAGTGTTGGAGTGAGGAGAGGAGGCGATCCACGATGGTTCTCCGACCATCCTGCTCCCTGTCCCCAAAGCAGGTATAAGAGCTGCCCGTTTTCATTTCTTAAGTAGATTTACCTCTTGTTTTTTCATTTCTGTAAGTAGATTAGGTTCTTATGCAATAGAATTGTAACTTTTCCAAACTTTTTGTTCGTCAGAAACGCTAGGACTCCAGCCATTTCACCAAGTCCCTGACTGTATCCCCCCACGTCGTCCATCTCATCATCTTCCCTGCGTGTTCTTCATCCAATCCTCCATCTAGACCTACCTGATCAGTTCCCGATCAGTGAATCGAGGCCCCTCCTCTATCGCCAGCCAGAGCCCCTTCCATTCCATCACTTCCCTTTGCATTTCAGCTTCACAACAGGCCAAAGACTTTTGCCTCAAGCCAAGGAATCCCTTCGTGCAGGTCGTGCGCCAAAAGGACCCATCCTGGGTCGGATTTGTATCCGGCCGAGACTCTACATGCCCCCCAGCTTCTCTGGCATACCAGAACCCAATCACTGGGTCCTTGAACTTCTGGAGGGTGACATCAGCTGTGGAACCCCCTCCTGGACGTGTAGAGCATAAAAGCATAGCCGACGACCCCAGGAGGTGCAAGGAATCGAGGATCGAAGTTCATGGAAGACCTCCTTCGTCCCTGTTCTTCGTCAACAACAGCACTCGTCCGATGAAGATGGCACTTCAAGATCAAGTCTCAGCCGTCCGATTGAGGCTCCCCAGCACCGTCAGATCGGGGGATAAGTCTAATCGCACCCCTTCATCAGCGAACAACCATCGCACAATGAGGAGAAGCCATGTGTCCAAGTGAGCCTCATCGAACCATCTGTTTGCGTGTAATAAGAGTGTAAATTACCCACCCCCTCTGCCTTTTTCACTTTTATTTCTAGTATAATGAATATGGGTTGGAGTGTAAAATATTTAGGAACAATTGCAAGAAAACCCTAGGATTTCGTACGAATTGCAAATATGTCCATGCCAACTCAGCTGGCGTGGCCCTCTTTCATAAAAATTGCACAATGGACCAAATGTTTTGTATAATTGCATACATGTCCTCCTAGATGCATACATTTTATATTTCATGTGAAAATTGTAAAGAGGTCCCTGGATTTTGTATGAAGGGTTTGAAAATGAAAAGATATTTTATTCTAATTGCAGTTTGGACCCAGCCAGTAAATGAAATTGAATTATCATAGGATTTTTGTGAAAACTAATTCAAGTTTGATTTTTATTTTGCATATGCTTAAAATGACGTGCTTCATTACTGTGATTTTTATTTTGCATTTTTAGGCATTTAAGCACTTAATAAAAATCAAACAGTAACCTTATTTTTCCTGTTTAACTTTGAAAATCACAAAAAAATATTAAAAGAAATTGGAAAATTCCAAAAAATTGTGATTTAATATAGTATTTTATCACTCCAGACTGAAAATCCATATAAATAGAAGAAGAAGAAGAAGAAGAAATCAAAAAGCTCTAAAATTCAATAAAAAATAAAAATTCTACAAAAACCCCAAAAATATTTATTCTCAACTCAGAATTTTCTGTATATTATATACTATATACAAAAATTATTTTTGAGGAACTTTGAACCATTTGGCTATTTTTAAACCTCAAAACCCTTCGGCTTATTTATTAAATCCCTAACTTGGGATATTTTGACTTTAAAATTCCATAAAAATTAGCAACAATTCCAGAAAAATCATAAAAAACATTAGATCAAAATATTTAAAATACAAAATATGTTATTTTCTTATTTTTGACTATTTTGATCAGTATTTACATATAGTACTTTGTATAGTATATATATAGATACATTTATACCTTATGTTATTAAATACTATAAATAACTAAATATAATTTTTAAAAATCTAAATAATAATAACAATAAAGGATTGTACATGTAGGTATTTTCCTGAAATTTTCATATTTAGTATATTATATATGTGTGTATATTACCTATATTGTCTATATACCTATATATACATTTATATTACTTATTAAAAAATCAGAAAATATAAAAATAAAATAAAAAATGATAAAATTAATTAAGAAAACATTTAAAAAGCAAATTAAAGACCCACATAATGAATAAAGACATACATGTGCATAAATATACTTTGATTAGAAATAATCAGAGGCTACCCGACTTGCTCTCTATGGTTCGACCTCTACATGCTTATTTGCTATACACTTAGTTTTGTATTGAATAATAAATTTTAATTCCACATTTTTGTCATTCATTGCTATTGTTTTATCGTGGGTTAATTTTTTACTAATCGGGATTTGATGAGCGGTCACCGCATCGACTTGATTTCTCGCCTTCTAACATTTCTAGACCCTCGCCAGATAATGATTATCAATCCCCCCATCTAATTATCCTGCCAAAACAAAAAACCACTTCCATCACCCATAACCGATCAAAGTGACATGTATAAATCCTTAGCGTATTAATTTTGCTATTTGTTTTTAAATTTATTATTATTCTACATAAACACTATTCACCTCCCCTCTAGTGTTTCCTCAAATTTCTCTCTTCGATTATTCACATTAACTTAGTCACAACAAAACCTATACATGCATCCCGCACCATGAAGAGGGAATCCCTCGAGGAAGCCTGCTTCTTTCATCCAAATTAAAGGGTCCTTGGCAACAGTGAGGTTCTCTTTTCCGAAGATATCTATGTATTATTTACATGTTTATACATGTACCTATGTTTTCAAAAATGCAGAACTTATTATCCTAAAACCAGTTGTAGTATACTTTATAACAATAAATGTTATGATATTCTAAAACTGTTAATGATACAAATACAATAATATACAAAAAAAAACCTTCATGTTTCCACCAGCATTAACATCTAGAAGAGCACTCCCTTGCCTGAAATTTTAAGCCAACTTCAAATATTAAGGTACGAGCATACAAAATTCTATAGTACTGAATGGAAAAATAGAAGCATGTACGATCAAAAAAATCGCTGAAATAGGCTTAAGCATTAAAACATAATGCAGTACGATCTAATTATATTAAAGTAAAATAACAAAATATTCTCTACCTCCCACGTCAGTGTTTTTTCCTTCAAGGTCCCTTAATTTCTTCGAGAACGAGGTCTATATTAGAGAGAAGCATTTATTAAGAACACAAGTAGAGAACTATTTATGTTTTTGTATTGTTTCCCTATTTTCTTCTCTTATGTCTATCTTATGTAATTTACCCATAGGTCCCTCCCCTATATAAGAGAACTTAGGATTCAAGGAATAAAATATCTTTCATTCAATTTCCCAACATGGTATCAGAGAAACGGTCATAAGCCTGAGCTCTTGTACCTGAGAAAGCCCTAACCCTGATCCCACCAGCCGCCCTCTTCCAGGCGTCACCACCCCTACTCATCCGGACATCGCCGCACCTTCCGTTGTCGACGTCGGCCCTCCTCTCCTACTGCTGACTCCATCGCCCTCTCTCCCGGGCAGCTCCATCACCGGCACCACCGCCCTCTCTCTCGGGCAGCTCCATCACCGCTCACCCACCATCGGTGTCGTCTTTCTCTCCCTCTCGAGCAAGGGCACTGCTGCCGCCAGATCTCCTTGCTGACGGACCTCTTTACGGCTCTCTGTTCTTACATCGAGGTCCATTCATGTTGATGGATTTGATTGCATAAGTCTATCAAATCCCCATATGTCTATGTAGATACTCATCTATTGGTTTACAGAACCCTAACTTTCTTCATCCGGTGATATGTCAGAAGTAAAGTTGATATCCTCGCCATATGTGCTTTCAGAGGTCCAGCGTCGATTGTCAAGATGGACGGGACGAACTATGAGCTCTGGTCATGCAGTTCATGAGCCTTATGAAGTCTACGGGTAAGGAACCTATTCTCACCGAAGAAGAGCCTGTTGAGAAAATTGGGGTCAATGCCTCGTGGGGAGCAAATGATGAGAATGCCAAGGTTTGTCTTTATGGTACATTGACGATAGAGATCGCTAATGATGTGTTACATCATTCCACCACCGTGGCGATGTGGGATATCCCTGCAACCACTTATTCTCAGGCGAGAGATGAGACAGATTCTGCAGCTACAACACAATATCTTTTCTATCAAGCAGAACGGTCAGCCACTTCATTCTTTATATACATCCTTACGTGGGATGTTTGAGAAGCTCTACGGTTTCATGCCACTCCCATCTACTCCAGAGCAACAGCAAAAGATATATAGGAATGCCACCACGGTTGGTGTATTCCTTGCAACCATTGATCCTGAGTATGAGGCTGTTCATTCTTAGATTCTGGTGGAAGCTACTATTCCTCCAATGGCGGAAGCTTTCTGCAGACTGAGCATTATCACTGTCCTATCTCTGCCTCTAGTCTGACTTCTTCGGTGATGCCAGCCTCTCAAGGTAGAGGAGGCTCTTCTCAGCTTCGTGGACATGGACTTCGTGGTAGAGGGGGTTGTATTCGTCAACCATGCACTTAATGTCATCGCCCCAAACATACATAGGATACATGCTACTCCAAGCATGACTTTCCTGCATTGCCCCGAGTAGCTGATTAAGTTGAGTCTCCAGATGTTGCTTCTTCGGGTCAGATGTTTAGCATGATTGAGGGACATTATGCCTCCTGCCAGTCCCATTGCTTCTTCATCTACCTTGGGACGTCACTCGGATGTTGCTGCTTCGGCATCTTCCAGTACCTCAGGTAGTACCTATGCACTTAGTACTTGTAATGAATCTGATGTTGCATAATGGATTATGGACTCTGAGACTACACATCACTTATTTGGAGATAGAGATCAACTTACCGTGTACAGATAGGTTCCTCCAAGGAGAACCATGGTTATAGCATATAGGACTCATTCCCCAATCACAGGACAAGGGGAGATCAGTTTGATGCCTTATATGCGTCTGCAGAATGTGTTGCAAGCACCCGAGTTTTATGAATTTATTACCTATTAGTCAAATTACAAAGGATCTATATTGTCGAGCTATTTTTGACTCATCGTCTCTTGTATTTCAGGACATCCTTATAGGAAGGGTGATAGGTGAAGGCCGTGAGCAGGGCAGCCACTATCGCTTGGTCTGAACCCTGTATGCAGGTCTTTCCTCTCATTCTATTGGACCAGTCTCCCTCTTTGCGTGGCACATATGCTTTGGTCACCTTCCGCTCTAGAAAATGTGTCGTGTTTTTCCTCAGATTTCACCTCGCTCGCCCTTCCTGTGCAAGGCGTATCAGTTGGGAAAGCACCATCAGTCTACTTTCCTTGGTCGTTAGAGTTAGAGCAGTAGCTCCATTATTTGAGTTATTTCATATTGATATTTGGGGTCCAAGTCATGTTCCTGATCACCAAGGACAAAGGTTTTATCTAGTTGTTGTGGATGACTTTTCCCGTCTGCCATGGATCTCATTAATTGTTGTGGACACTGGTTACAGGAGATGATGTGCAGGGAATAAGAAGGGCAAAATAATTTCTGGGCCAACAGTTTGTTACCAAGGATCTTGGCACCCTACGGTACTTTTTGGGTTAGAATTTGCCAGGAGGTGGATAGGAAAAGATATAGAGAAATAGTGGAAAAGCTTCTTTGTTCCACTATAACTAGGTCGGGTATCTAATTTGCAGTTAGTCAGATGAATCAATTCATGGAGCAACCTCGATAAGTACACATGGATGTTTTATATATGATATTGAGGTACCTAAAGCCTTCTTCGGGTGTAGGATTGCTATTTAGAAAAGGAGAAACACTTACTATTTATGCATGTGCAGATGTAAACTATGCAGGATGTCCAAAGGATAGAAAGTCCACTTCGAGCTTTGCCGTGTTTGTTGGCGGTTCTCTTATTTCTTGGAAGAGTAAGAAGCAAACTATGATTGTTAGGTCAAGCACTAAATCTAAATATAAGGCTATAGCACAAGCTAGCACAGAGATGATGTCGGTTCGAGTAGTACTAGCATATTTACATATAGATGTACCTCTTCCTATGCAGTTACAATGTGATAACCAGGCCGCCCTATTCATTTTTTTTAAGCCAAGAAAGGGGGAGACACTCTGAGGTGTTCGCCCCAAAGATTTATTGAAAATAGAGGGAGAAGGTACAAGAAAGCACGCGAAGTGATAACCAGGCCGCCCTATTCATTGCAAACAATCCTACATGAGAGAACTAAGCATATTGAAGTGGATTGTCACTATACACAAGACATGATTCTGAAAGGTTTTATCTCTACCTCCTATGTCAGCTCTGGAGATCAAATGGCAGATATCTTCACCAAGTCTTTCCTCAAAGAACCCTTTCAAAAGTATTCATCCAAGCTGAGCATGATTGACATCTATGCTCCATCTAGAGGGGGAGTGTAGCGATATATTTGTGTTTTTGTATTGTTTCTCTATACTTCTCTTATGTCTATCTTATGTAATTTACCCATAGGTCTCTCCCTTATATAAGAGATATATAAGAAAGCCTAGGATTCAAGGAATAAAATATCTTTCATTATTTTCCCAACAATACAAACTTACGTTTGTCAGAACCCATTTATGTAAAAAAGGAATCCCAGCCCAGCAACCAGGTTATGGCAGGAGAACCTAAAATTTATTATAATTACAACAGTATTCATCTATATAATTGAAATACAAGGCCATCACATTTGTGGGACATGCCTACGATTCCTCTAATTGAACACTTATCCAGGAAGCACTTCCCGACTCACGGACAAGACAACCTTATGTCAGAGATGGTCAAGTGTAACTACGCGAATCTAAAACCTGTTAAAACTGAGAGAATATCCACTTTGTTGATTTGGCTATCTGACTTTGGTTGCGGCAATATTCCATAATGTGATTTTTAGTTCAAGCCCTAGTTGGTGTCCAGCGCCAACTTGGGTTTTATCAAGATATTTGGAGCTGGAATATGGTGCACCCAATGCAATGTTGAGATTGATGCAGGCAAGCGGAAACTTATGCATTGCAATGGAACCATAATGGCCATGGATGGACAAATGAAGAATAACCATCAAAATCTTATGAAGGTGCTCTCATCATCATTGTTGAAAACATTGTATCATGTTAAATGGATCTCAGGTGTGGGTTCATTTAATCGAGTCCTATATATTATTGTTGAGAGAGATATTTATCTTCCTTATTTATTTATTCTGTATTTTTATTCGTCTCTATATATATGTTGTTCTGTAGGGTTTCATCTCTATATAAGAGAGCCCTATGACTTTTCATAATGTTAGAGTTATTTTGTAATTGGACTATTTCTCTTTATTTATTTATTGAGTCACGTAACCCTTCAAAATACTTTCTATAATTTCTTTTTTTGGCTCTCTAGGATTTCACGTTATATAAGAAATCCTAAACTCCTTGAATAAGACAAGTCATTTCATTCTCTCATCTTTCTTCACATGGTATCAGACCAACCATCCTGGATTGGAGCTCATACCCATACCCACCCACCATTAGCGCATGTTCTCTCCTCTCCCTTGCACAGGCCCTCTCCTCTTCATATGGGCCCCGTGCAGGATCCTCCCCAGTCCCCACGTCACCATCACCACCAAGCACCTGCGCCAGGACTTGCGGAGACTGCTGCGACACCCTAGGGTGTCGTTATAAGGCTCCCTCACCGCACAGGCATTTTGTGTGCTACTGCTAGCGCAGCTACGCCACTGCAGTTCTCTGTTGCAAGTTCTAGAGAGAATTCTGCACCCCCAGTTCTACCAAACGGAGCGCCGTTGGCCTCTTCTGCAAGTTTATCACTTTGTTCTGGGGAGATTATCGATCAAGTATTGATGTGACTGAGGTATGTTCTCTACTGTGCCAAATTCCAAGCATCATGGAGAGTTCTGTTGCCAACTGGTAGCATCACCTGCTCTTGCGGCTGATCAAGTTTTGCAGCCATCGCCCATTCTTGTGGAACCTTACTGCTGCACCGCTCGAGTCTGAAGTTGAAGCACTGCAGCCCTTGTGATAAAAATAAATCTTCAAAATCTCCAGTTGTCCGAGTCCAAAGTTGAGTTCTGGCTATAAATCCCCACTTGTTATTTAAAATCTCCTGCGATTTAAAATCTCCAGAACGCCCATGTGATTAAAATCTCCAGTTGTCCGAGCCTGAAGCTGAAGCACTGCAGCCCTTGTGATTTAAATAAATCTACAAAATCTCCAGTTCTGCCTGAGTCTGAAGTTGAATTCTGGCTATAAATCTTCAGCACTCCATGGACCTCCTGTGAACCGCCAACAATCACCTGTGCAGCCCTAGGGCATCTTGTAGCCCTTTGTAGGCACCGCAGCCGCTGATTTAGTCACCCACATGCGTGACTAAATGGAGGATTCATCTTCTTGATATCTTTATCTGACCATGATGGCATCTCTTCCTACTGAGACCAAATTCATATACAATATGTCTTATAGGATAGTACAAGGAACTTCTGCCAAACTCAAGGGCAAAGAGAATTGTGTGCTCTGGTCTCAGGCATTCAAGGCGTTCATCAGCAGCCAGGGAACTTTTATTACCTGCCTGGTAAAGGTTTTGCAGAGCTCTACTCCCAGGGAGACTACTGCTACAATGCATCTAGCTACTACCTCAGATACTACAGCCAACGTTGTTTCAATCTTGGCACTAGCCTAGATCATTGACTCAGGAGCGTCTAGCCACTTGATTGGAGAAGATGATCTTATGACCGCTTCTCAACCATCATCCATGGTGAAAACGGTTCGGCTAGTCAACAGTGCTCATTCTCCAGTTAACAGTGTTGGGATTATGGAGTTCTCCAAACTCAAGCTCTCTGCGTTTACTGTGCACCTGATTTTCTATGAGCCTATTGTCAGTTCATAAATTGCGTATTGAATTGAACTGTCATGTAATTTTTCATGAGGTCTACTTTTATTTTAAGGACATCGAAATGATGCAGATCTTTGGTGTGGTGCAAGAGAAGACTGGCCTTTACTACCTTGATATCCCCACAGATTCAAACTTTGTGGGTCTTGTCTCCATCTCTGTTGACTCGTTCCTATAGCATTTGCGGCTGGGTCACCTCTCTACTAAAGCTCTTTCTCAAATGTTTCTCGAATAGACATCTGTAACTATTGGAGTATGTGTGTCACACGTGTAGAGGGTAATTGGATCCCTCCAAGGTGTCCAACTACTACCTCCAGTGGTTTAGTCCCACATCTAATATTTATGGGACTTGGAGAGTCAACGGGGGCTATATAAGAAGCCTCACACCACATGTATCGGATGAGAAAAGAACCCTAATTATGTTCGGTGCCTCGAAGATCTCCGTCGTCATTCTGATCAACTCCAGGTTCTTGTTGGGTTTCTTCATGAAACCCTAATGATGATTGAAGAAGTTCTATAATGCATCCAGGAGCTACGGGCAGAATCCCATCTCATCGGGATTATGTACATTCAATCTGCTACACGCTCAAATTGGTTTCATTTTCCTCTTGAAGATTCGGGTTCCATGTGCTCGCACAAGACGGCGCATCTTCCAGCCGAAGTTCTTAAAAAAAGGGGGGAGGGGGCACATCTACTTCCAAATCTATCTCCAGGCGAAGATCTCCATGTCCATAGGCAACGTCGCCCACATCGTCGAAATCCTCCAAGGAGTTGCGCTTGTCCTCCATCGTGTCCAAAGCGATGCAACAGCAACAGCACCTCCTTCATATTATCTCCAGGTGCCATTCAAAGATTGATGGCGCACCTCCCTAGCCGCCCTCAATCTCCAGCAAACAGGTGGCGCCTTCGCCAAAGCACCATACTCCCCTTAAGCGGTGGCGATGCCCCTCCACCTTCCTTCTCGCAGACCCTTGGCTCCAGGCGGAGACTCCTTTGTCTCCATGCAATGGTAGAGGCTACCATCAAGCCCCTCCAGCCATTCTCCCATGGCGGCAGCGGCAGCGGCAAAGGCAAAGAAAGAGGGGCATGTACCCCTTCATTTATTTGAAAAGGGGGGGAGCTTTCGGCCCCAATCAGGCCAAATAGTTTCCAAAAAAAAGACGGAAGAGGGTTTGTTTAGGCCTCTGCAACAGTTGGGCTAATGTAAAACAAAAATGAATGAAAAAAAGGGGGAGAGAAGAAGATGGACTTGATTCGGCTACGTGTGTATTTTTTAAAAAAGGAAGAAAAAAGGAGAGTTGCGTACAAAAAAACCATACGCGGAAAAAATAAAGGAGACGGCTAAAAAATAGCTGAGAAAAAAAGGGATTGTACAAAAAGAATCAGTATGAAAAAAATGATTTAAAAAAGAAACGTCGAGAAAAAAATTACAAAAACTTATTGATTTTTGTTTCTTCCCATTTTCTTGTCTTCTCCCAACTTTGTTGATGTTGTGTTCCGACAAGTATGGGAGAAAAGGGGAGTATTGTGTAGAGTTCTATGGCTCAGTTTCAGAATCAGATTTTCTAAGCCAAATTTCAGGCCAAGTTCTGAGTCTTCAGTTTGACATATACATGTATGCAATCATCACTTGTATGGTCCCCATCTTTGTTTTTGGTTTCAGAGTTTTCATGTGATCCATAGGGACTCAAGAGTAGAGATCTCATTCTCTATCTGGGTTGCAGAAATTGATAATCGGTACTCGGTCCATGGAATCACTGACTAAGGATTAATTGAAAGTCGGACGACTAATCCGATTCAGTCGGCCCTTAGTCACTTTTGAATTTTTAAATTATCTTAAATATATAAATCATTTTTTATACATATATTCTTATATATTTGCATAGATTTGTACATTTTCTATACTATAATAATGAAACAAAAGAATTAAATGACTTTAAATATAACATTAAGTATATTGGAATAAGTTTTTCTAAAAAAAGTAAAAAATATTAAAAATAAAAAAGTTCTATGTAAAAGTCGGTCTAGTCAATCGACTAGGACGATTATTCGGCCCGATTAGTCGGTTGACCGACTAATGGCCAACTAGGCCTAGTCGAGTCGGCTACCCCACCGACTCGACTAGTCGGTCTAGTCGGTTGACTTTTACAATAGTGTTCTCTATGCCATTGTAGGCTAGGGTTTTCATGTGGTTCCATAGGAATTCCAAAGTAGATATCCCATTCCCTGAGCCAATATGGGAGAAACCCAGTTCTCCGATGAGGAGACATTCAGACTCCATTCTCCAGTGATCGTGGACTCCGATGAGGATGTCTCCATGGTTTTTTCAGTCTGGCCCTTCAGAGATGGAGTAGTTGACCACATGATGCAGTCTTCTATATGTGGCAGGCCGAAGTACTTCGGCGAGGAGACTCATTCCAGTTTCAGTGACTCTAAGAGGCGCAGTACAAAGAACATATTCTCCGACGAGGACACCTAGTTTAACTCACACTATAGCTCGTTTGTTCCTTCTCACCTACACGGCATGAAAAGCAACGTCCTCGACAGCAACCGACAGTTGTGTTTGTGTTGAGTTGATGTAGTCTGTATTGTCTTGCATTGTGAGTTTGAGTGATTTCTTTCTGTGTCCAAGCTGAGCATTACATGCTCCAACTTAAGGAGAGTGTTCGAGTATGTGCATCACATGTGTAGAGGGATAATTGGATCCCTCAAGGGTCTGAGCTATCTCTTAGAATCATATGGACATCATTCATATGTGCATGTTTAGGTTGCTCCATGAACTGGCTTACTCTGCTTACTACAAAGGATATATTTGACCTGGTGATGGTAACTGTTGACATAGATGTTTTTATCTATCCTTTATTTATATTTACTTATTCTTTTGTCTACTTTATGTAATTTTTCCTAAGTTTTTCACCTATATAAGAGAACCCAAGGGTCTCAATGGAATAGAATGGATTATTTTTCCTTTCCACATGGTATCAAAGCAACAAGTCTTAGACTGGATCATTTGCCCTAGATGCCCCCACTGTTGTAAAAGTCGGTCGACTAGGCTGACTAGTCGGTCCGACTAGTCGAGTCGGGGGGTACCCGACGCGACTAGGCCAAATCGGCCAATAGTCGGTCAGACCCGATTAATCGCCCGATTAGTCGGCTAAGTCGACCGACTAGTCGGCCGACTTTTGCATAGAGATTTCTAGGCTGACTTTTGCATAGGGATTTCGGATATATGTTTCAACGCAAACCGTAAACTCGAGTACCCGTTTAGAATTAGATGAGATTTAGGGCTTGTTGTTAGACAATAAGATGAGATACTTAAGGTTACATGCTAATAAGTATAACTCACAAATAAATTAAAAACAGATAAAGAAAAAACACTAAATATTATAAGAAAATTCTGTATACTTCTGTACTTTAAATTATAGTTTTTCATCTAGATATAAAATATCAACTAATTAATATACTATCCTGGATAATTTTACTTAAAACTTTGTGATTTAATTTCATGTTGGTTAACTTATATAAGATTAGAATTGTGTTTATTACACCTAAATGTTCGTTAACTTAGATACTTCTTGTTGATTTGCATGGTAGTTAGGTAACTTAGGTTATTTACCTTTTGTGGTTGTTGATTAGATTTGTAATAACTTATTTCTAACTTCAACTCAAGCTATGTACCAAACATTTTGTTCTTAACATTTTGTCTGTGCTATGAACCAAACATTTTGTTCTTAACTTGCTTCGTTTTTTCTTCTGTTGCTATAATTTTTTAAGCTCTCAAAAATATTAAAACTTCTAAATATATGAATATAAATGAGAGTATATGTTATAAAACTTTATTTATATATTTAAAATAATTAAAAAATTCAAAACCGACTAATGCCCAACTAAATCCGATTACTCTCCCGACTGCCGATTAATCCTTAGTCAGTGACCCTGCTGACCGAGTACCGACTGCTGACTTCTGTAACCTTGGATGCCCATTTCCCCACCTAATCCCTAGAGGGTGTTGCTCCTCTCTCTCTCTCAACCATAGCTGGGGTTGCTACCGCAAGCGTCGCAGTCGCAACAGTCGTAGGTACAACAACCACAGAAGCAGCAGTCGCTGCCTGCGGCCACCAGGACCACCATCGAGAAGCCGCAGCAGCAACAACAACCTATTGTCGCCACCACAACCCCAAAGAGGGTTTCCTAGCAGCCTCTTCGTTTCCCAATGGGGCTATATTGTCAACCCTCGTGATGCCCTAGAGGTCATCATCATCATCATCCATGAAATCTTGGAAATCGCTGCAAGAGCGATTTAATTCACCGTTCTCTCTAATTTTGAAGTTTTTAGGGTGGTTTTGATCATCTAAACCACTCTCATCACTCGAAGAAGCTTCTAACGGATGGAAGAGGTTGTGGTATGAGTCTACACCCACAACCATCTTCATGTATGTCTATGTAGATGTGTCCATACTTGTCTGCAGCCCCAATCTTCATAGCAGTCATCATCATGTCAGAAAACAGGTTTGACTCCAAGATTGACATCCCATTCTCGGGTGCCTTCAAAGGTTCAACACCCATTGTCAAGATGGATGGGACTAATTATGAGGTATTGGCTACGCAATTCCTGAGCCTAATGTAGTGCAACGGTAAGAAGCACATTCTGGCGTAGGACGAACCAATAGACAAGATTGGAGTTAATGCCTCATATGAAGCAGATGACACATATGCGAGTGTCTGGCCATCTGGGACGGTATCCATGGAGATAGCCAATGATATTCTAAGACATCCCACCACAAAGGCGATGTGGGACATTATCGTTGCTACCTACTCACAGGTGAAGAATGATTCGAAGATACTGCAACCGCAGAATGATATCTTCACTTCAAAGTAGAACAAACGTCCACTCCATCGCTTTTATACTTCTCTCAAGGGTAAGTTTGAGAAGCTTTATGGTCTCATTCCCTTGACTGCTTCGTCGAAACAACTAAAGGCTTACAGAGATTCATTGATGACTGGAGTTTTTCTACTAGCTATTGATCATGGTATGATGCAGCCTGGTCATAGATTCTTACGGATGCCACTGTAACTCCAATGGAGCAGGCATACCGTAGATTGAGCAGGCTTTCTATAGCACCCGATGGTATTACTCAGCAGTTATATACCTCCTCGGCTATGACTGCATCTCGTGGGAGAGGGGGTTCTACATAGTACAAAGGATGTAGTACTCGTGGCAAGGGAGGGGGTACTCAACCCTGTCAGTAGTGCACACACTGCCACAGACCAGGATATCCTGAGGATACATGCTACTCCAAGCATGGTTTTCATGTTTTGGTTCGTGTTGTAGAGTAGAATGAGCCATCTAGTGTTCCTCTTCCAACATCTGATCAGAGGTTCGATGAGCTTGTGGCAAGACTGAGAGATCATGCACGAACCTCGGTCGTCTACTACTCCCTCAGGATCTTCATAGGTAGTTACGTCAGCATCTACCACCACATCAGGTACTACATATACTTTTACTAGTTGTTACAGAGCAGATTTATCAAAATGGATTATAAATTCAGGAGCTTCGCACCACTTCTGTGGTGATAGAGGGTAGTTAAATGCATACAGATCGATTTCGCCAAACATATCTGTAGTAATATAGTGGATGGGACCCACTCTCCCATTACCGAACAGAGGGAGGTGCAGCTGACTTCGACAATGAGTCTACATAATGTTCTTCGTGTTCTTGATTTTAAATGAATTTCTTGTCTACTAATTAAATCACCAAAGACTTACACTGTCATGTCATATTTGATTCATCTTCTCCTGTGTTTCAGGACATTCTAACAAGCAGGGTGATTGGGTCTGGTTGTAAGCATGGAGGTCTCTATAGACTAGTCCAATCCTCATATGCTTTTGCTTCGTTTATTCGCACTGGATCAATCTCCTTATGTGTGGCACCTTCGGTTTGGTCACCTTCCTCTACAGAAGTTGTCCACGTACTTCCTCCAATTTCTCCTCACTTTACCCTCCAGTGCGAGACTTGCCAGCTTGGTTAGCACCATCGATCTACATTTCAGAGTCGATGGGGTCGAAGTAGTCATAGTATTTTTGAGTTGACCGATCTTGACATTTGGGGTCCGAGTCATTTCCCAGACGATCAAGGACACATATTTTATCTTGTTGTTTCCAGGTTGTCTTGGATATTCCTACTTAAAAATAAGGTTGATGTCGGTTATGTCATTCAGTCTTTTATTAATGAATTAAAGTATATTTTTTTCTACAAATGTCAAGTATATTCGTTCTGACAAAGCATTAGAATTATGTAGCTTACAACTCTCACAGTTCTTCAAGACTCGTGGTAATATGCATCAGACTTCATGTGCATATACATCTCAACAAAACAGGATGATTGAACGCAAACATCGTCACCTTTTGGATATCACCACAAACATATTAATTTAGAGTCATGCTCCTCATACCTATTGGGGAGATACGGTTCTAACTGCTTGCTACCTAGTGGATCGTATGCCCTTATATGTGTTGGGTGAAAAGATTATGTTCTTGATTTTGTTTTCCGAGAAGGATCTCTTCTCCCACGCTACTCATGTGTTTGGGTGTGTTGTCTATGTTCATCATACGTTTATTGGTCATGACAAACTCTCTCCTATTGCTCATGTGGAGTTGGAGCAATTGGGTTTTGCAGATGTGGCGGGGGTCTAGATCATAGGCCGTGACTTAAAAGTGACCTTGCTCCTTGACAATCATCCTCAACGAAGTGGTGGTAGAGATCCTGGCTTGGAGGAGTTCCGGAGAGTGGCCCATTCCTTGGGCCAGTCCATTATTGATGTGGCTGGTTGTTCCTTAACTTGGTGGAATGCCATATCTCGGTCCAGACTAGATAGATTCTTCCTGTCGTCGGATGGAATCGAGAGGTTTCCCTTTTCCCGCGCTTGGATGTTGTCGCGGGCCCATTCAGATCACATGTTGATTCTTTAGTCGTCCAGTGAGGAGAGGACAAATAGGTTCTTCTTTCGTTTCGAGCGAAGTTGGATCTTGGAAAAGGGGTTTAGGGAGGTTGTTGCTGAGCGGTGGAGAAGCTGGGAACCTGCAGGTAGAGTCGTCTCTCAATTGGTAGAGAAGCTGAGATTGTTGAAGCTCTTTCTTACTGAGTTCGGAAGGGAGGTGAAGGCTAGGCGGAGGGTTAGGAGGGGAGAGGCTCAGACGGGTGTGGTACGTTTGGATAGGTTGGATGATGAGAGGGGGCTGGACTAGGCGGAGGTGGCGGAAAGGCTTGGTCTCCTTGAAGAATTGTTGTTGGAGGTCAAAAAGGAAGAGGTTGAGGGGAGGTAAAGATCTAGGCAAAGGTGGCTGAAAGAGGGTGATGCCAATTCGAGGTACTTCCATTTGATGGCTTCTGAGAGGAGGAGAAGAAATTGTTTGCATGAGCTTGAGATTGGAGGAGTAAAAGTCTCGGGGGAAGCACAGTTAGGATATGTGTTGCATGGCCACTTCGTTAAGGCATCGCGAAGGAGAAGGGGGGACGGATGAAGGTGGTTGGGAAGAGAAGTGGAGACCTTGTCTGGTGAGAAGGGGGTGGTTTGCCGGGTCCTTTTACTGAAGAGAAGGTGAAGCGAGCAGTCTGGGGTTTGAATGCAGAAGGTGCTCCAGGTCCAAACGGCTTCCCAGTACTGTTCTATTGTAAGTTTGGGAACTAGTCAAGGCAGAGGTGATGGAAGTTCTTAATGAAATCAGGGTAGGGAATAGAGGGTTCGAGAAGGTGAACCGAGCATTGATATTCCTCCTTCCCAAGGAGTCTCCGTTGAGGGTGGAGGACTTTAGGCCTATTTGTAGCATCCGGTTTCCAATCAAACCTGAAGTCGTCCGATTTTGGGTCTAATGAATCCAAAAACGTTGTCGGTCAATACTAAACAACTTAAAACGACCAACTAATCATGAATCAAAAGTCGTTCGGACGAAATCGACCAAAAATCGGTCCCTCCGTAACGCGCGCCGTGAAAAGCCGCGACGAAAATTCGGAAACCGCGAAACAAACCGAGACCGTCATTAGATCCGATTCGACGACACAAGACCAACGGAATCGACCGTTCGTCAATCAGAGGTCGTTTGATATTTTTAAATCGTAAAATTTAACCTTAAACAAAATCCGTATCCGAAAATTTCGGAGGTTCAAAACCCAACCGAAAGTATATCAATATTATACTCATATTGATCGTCGTTTAGAGACGGTCAAAACGAGATATTACTCGTCAAAATCCGATATCCGAGGCGCGAATACGGAAGACTTTAGTATTTTAAACAAATAAATAAAATAGTTAAAAAAAATAAATTCAAATTTAGTAGCAGACAACTTGCTACTACTGTTCACAGGAGAAAAAAAAATATAGCCGTGGATTTTTTTTCTCCCTCCATTTCTTAGCCACTTGCTTTAATTATAGTATCCACTTGGCATCTTTGAGAGCCCATTTGGAAATCAATAAAGCCCCACTTGCTCCCTATAAATTCTTCCAAGTCCCAGCCGTGACTCCCATTTCTCCTCTTCGTCATAATTCCCAATCCCAACAAAATCCTCTTCCTTTTCTATACAATCGAGAGATCTCAATCTCATTTCCAGCCTCTTCCTGCTGGAACTCCACCTCCTCAACGCACAACCATTGAAGGAAATCTGCAGCAGGTAACCATTAGCCCCAGATCACCTGCTACAGCTGTTAGATCTTCCATTTTTCTTCTCAGTCAGCAACTGCTGCTGTGAGTTCCTCCAAAGCAACAACAACTCCAGCTGCAAATTCTGCTTCATTTGAGGTATTTGCTATTGTTTATAACTCTCTTAACACTCCAGATTCAAACCCAAATTGAAGCCATTCCTGGAACCGTTCTTACATGCGTTTGGATCTCAAATTTCTGAATATCCAGAGGTACCATCCTATACCTCTCATTGCTGCCATGCATGTGCATTATCCTTGGTTATATGTACAATCCCCACTTCCTTTTGCTGCTATGTATTGATCCTCACATTTGATTCTCCTTTTTGCTAAGTAAATTAGGATTATATCTGAGGTTAATCCCCTGTTGTAATTGAGAAAACAATTTTATATTTTGTTGCTCTACATTCTGCTATTAATGAGATTGTTGTTTCAAACTAATACAAGATTGAAAATCTATTAGGAATCAAAGATCATATTTGAAGATGCCATATTTACCTTGGTAATCGGATGTAAAGACTTATAGGAAAGTAGCATGCAACTCCCTTCCAACCCTTAGTTTCATTCCTTGAAGATGACAGTTGACAATAACTTAATAATTAAGCTGAAACTATTGGATAAGGAGGATGTATATTAACATATCAATACTGTTGTTTGGCATATTTGGAAAGATGATGTCATGGTAAAAAAAAATGATAAGAAAGAAATTCTCTACTATCTCCTGTTATCAACTACATGTGGGATTTATATGTACAACGTGAATGCCTTGAATGAATAATAGTATATTGGTGTTGCTACAGTCTGTAAATATAGGTATACAAGGGTTGCTCTGTTCTAATAAAATCTGGAGGGCATCCTCTCTAGATTAACATACTTAAATTTTCTCCAAGAGAAGAAATACATTAGGAATAAGTTATTTATTGAAATTCTCTCCCATCCAAACAATATTAGATCGATAAGCAAAAAAAAATAGCTGAATAATTTTCAGTTGACCATTAGACTGCTACTAGTTGCATTTTCAGTGCCTCAACATTGTTGGATTTACATGGTTAATGGGATAAATACATAACCCTACTACACATCAATGTTGATTCATCTCTTCATCTCAGGAAAAGGCACATCACTTGTATACGTTTTCGAATTTTGGAAAACCATCGATGAGCACCAATGTAATAGAATTATGGAATTACTAATTCATATATTATGGAAAAGTTTATGTCAAGTTTTTGGAAAAATCTACCCCAACACAAGCTTTACAGATTCTGAAATAAATATGAAGCTTAGAAGGGTTTCGAGGAAGGTGCTATAAAAATAATAGGTTCCATATAAATGTCACTTAAGGCCTTGGTAGTAAATCATGTCTGGCCAAACTAGTCAAGATTACCATTTACTACATGTATACATTACGGCTACGTGAACAAAGATGACCCCGTAATAATAAGAATAATTACCTTAGTTAGACTTCTTTCTGATCAACATGGAAGTTGCTAAGCATCCGTATTGGGGGATGGAGATAACAATGCAACGACCGCATCAATATACATTGCATCTATTAGTTTGGCCAAATTGATATTCCATGTTATGAGTTTCTCATCCATACTTAAAGATAAAATCCACTTTCCTTTTTCACTAAAGTACAAGTCAGTCATGCAATCCATGTACCCTAGTATTTCCAATCTATTCTGGCATTCATTACATAAGCCAGGGTGACTTGTAAATAAATTGTGCCGGTCATGGTAATCTTTACACCTGACCGTGCGAGGGCGCGGTGACCCTCAACTGGGCGGAAGAAAGGAAGCCCAGTTTGGGCAGCGGCCGCCAAGTGCGCGGGTCTAGGATCCCAGTCCCATTTCGGTTTTTACGCGAGCTCGCAGTGTTTTTACGCCTCGTTGGGATCCAGACTTTAGACCAGTTCCGCTGACCCTGTTTTAGGATGCCCAGGCGGGGGATCCTGGTTTTTTCAGCTTTACGTACGAGCTCGGTTGCCCGTACTAGTCGGGCTGTTTTTCTAGAGCGACTTTTCTAGGGAGTCACTCTCACCCGTCTCAGTGGCGTAGTTGGAGAATAGACCTATCCCTCTATTGGACCGCGCTTCCAATTAGAGGGCGAGACGGAAGAGCCATTTGTAGGCTTCATTCACCGCTTGAGTTACTTCGCCAACAGACATGGCGATTCTACATCTAGATCATCCATATCTGCACCTATACCATCTGGAATTGTATCTGAAACATTGGAATTAAGAATTTGAGAAGTTACGATCAAGGGTTAGGGTTAGTAGGAAATGACCATTCTCTCTACCCAATGATTTAAATAAATTAATAGATCCTTCCAATCATAACTTTTCCATTATCACTCAACAACATGATCTATGAATAGATATGTGCTTACACTCAGATACTCATGAATACTCAAGTACTATAAAATATGTCACATGTGGGGAATGCCGAGGTATGGGACAAACATTTGAGATGCTTACAAGTAGCCTGAAAAACCTTTTTCATTGCAAAGTAGAAATAAAGTTTAATTTGAGTTGTTCTTGCCTCTCTACTTGCTTTCTTTTGTAAATAATAAATGCCGGTTATTTTATATAAGTTTTTGGGAGGTACCAGCAACCGCTGACGCCTTTTCCTTCCTAACATGTTTGGCAGGCAAACAGCCTGCAACTCAGTAGCTATACATGCTTCCTGGAGACAGAGTTTATACCCGACGGTATGAATTACTTTGTCTCAGTTTTTGTCCAGATAATGATGTAAATGTTATCTCTTTTGTATCACATTTTGGGATATATGTTGTAACATGGAATATGTTTGTACATGTTGTAAATGGATATGAATATTAATGAAAAGAATTTTGGTGCCATATTGTGGTCATGTATTGAGAATGAATGTCATACTTGCGAAAAAAAAAATTCCCTGTATTTTTGCGACTTGTGCGATTAAACATGAATGATATCTTGCGAATTGCGCGTAAACGGGTACCCGGATCCTGAGGGGTTCACAGTTTGGTATCAGAGCAGTGGTACCCCGATACGCACATTCGCGATATTACAATTCCGATCGCATTAAGTTCTCGAATAGCGACAGTCTACCGACTTGTCGTGAGTTCGAGAAGGGAAATATGACATTCATATTCAATAACCACAGATGTCACCAATTTCATTAATTTTCATCTTATATCCCAAGAAGAGAAAAGCATTTATGATAAATATCTGTCTAGGGCATCCTTATGACTAATTATGGTTCTCATGCAGAGCCATGGCATCTCGACCAGGTCAGGATACTACTGATCAGCTGGCACGCATACTGAGCGCACTTACCGATCTTCAGCAGCAGCAGGCTGCTATGAGAGGCCAGCAGGAGCAAATATTGGCCCAGCAGACTGAGATTGCCGATAGGCAGACGGACATGGAGATGAGGTTTGAGGACCTGTCAGATTTCACGTACTATCCATCCCAGGATGGGATACGACAGGACCAGCACCAGTCCGTTGAGGTGGAGCAGCCTCATCCTGACGATCCACTAGAGGACATTCCAGAGCATGGAGCTGAGGAGGATGCAGACTTAGACAGGGAGCAGGACCCTGTTGACTTTGCTGACGAGGATACACACGAGTATGCAGCCATTCACAGGCACCAGTCAGTCTTCACTTCTTTTCAGCGGGCCAACATACCCTTGTTCGAGGGCACAGGTCCACCAGACGACGCGGAGCAGTGGCTGAAGAGAGTAATGAAGGTGCTCAGGGCGATTCAGGCGCCACGAAACACGTGGCTATCTTTCATAGAGTATTCACTGATAGACTTCGTCGAGCGATGGTGGGAGGCCATAGTGTCCGAGCTAGGCCGAGAGCCTACTTGGAACGATTTTGTGACGAGGTTCAGAGCCCACTTCTTTTCTGCGAAGTGGAAGGAGTCCCAGCGCCGACTGTTTGCAGAGCTTCGTCAGGGACAGATGACAGCCAGGGATTACTTCATCAGATATACAGAGTTGTCACGACATACACGAGCAGCTGGCGCATTTCCAGAAGAGAATCTGGAAAAGTTCATTGGTGGCATGCGAGAGGAAGTACAGGAGAAGCTGGCTGGACTACACATCACTTCTATCTCCGAGGCTACCGATGCTGCGGAGAAGTTCGAGGACATTAGAGGGAGACGTTACGGGAGCTCGTCTGGAGCACCGCCTAGACCGCGACGATCTTTTGGGCCGATACGTCGACCGTTTCAGCAGCAGAGGTCAGCCAGACGGTTCCGACCTACAGGTTCGACATTCTCTGGCAGTGCTCGCTCTTCTCCATCGACTACTCTAGGAGGAGCACTTGCCGGACGTGGCACAGAGTCCGCTCGACCATCTGGGTCGCAGCGAGCAGATAGACCACCTGCAGGACCAGCTCGGAGCACGGACACAGCTACTCCCTCTACTCGACCAGTCCGGTGTTACCGATGTCACGAGTGGGGACATTACCGAGCACAGTGCCCACAGGCTTCTGGCGAGCCTCAGCCACAGCCTTCACAGCCACAGCCTCAGACACAGCGTTCAGGGAGTTTCCGTGGCAGGAACTCCAACTTTAGGCGATAGCAGCAGAGACAGACGCAGAGTGTGGCAGGATCTAGTGCTGCATCAGCCAGGCAGGGGCAGTTACATGCCGTTACTGAGGAGCAGGCACGTTCAGCCGCTACTGTAGTGAAAGGTATGGTCTCAGTCTTGGGCCGACCTTTCCATGTTTTATTTGATTCCGGCACGACACACTCTTTCCTTGCTTCGAGGTTGCTTGTTTCTTTAGATAGAGTTGCAGAGACGCTATCGTCTCCATATCACATCCGAGGGCCAGGTGGCCAGTTATTTGTCATATCTCTGATAGTCAGGCACTTGCCCGTACTGATTGGCGGTTACGAGATGATCGCAGACTGTCTACTCCTACAGCTTGATGAGTTCGACTTGATTTTAGGCATGGATTGGCTATCCACTCATCATGCACTTGTTGATTGCTTTAGGAAGACGGTTGTCTTCAGGATTCCAGATCTACCCGAGTTCACTTTTGAGGGTACTACACATGACTCCACCATGGAGTACATTTCAGTATTGCGAGCCCAGCGACTTGTGGATCAGGGTTGCGATTCATATCTTGCCTTTGTTCGGGAGGTGTCTGATCAGGAGCCGATGATACAGGACATCCGAGTAGTCTCAGAATACCCTGACGTATTTCCTGATGAGCTACCAGGGCTACCTCCTGAGAGAGAGATCGAGTTCGAGATCACATTGTTGCCAGATACACAGCCGATATCGATGGCACCATATCGCATGGCACCAGCCGAGTTGAGGGAGCTGAAGGTGCAGTTGCAGGAGTTGCTTGACTTGGGATTCGTGAGGCCGAGCACTTCACCTTGGGGTGCTCCGGTTCTATTTGTCAAGAAGAAGGATGGATCCATGAGACTATGCATCGATTACAGGCAGCTGAACAAGAGAACGGTGAAGAACCGTTATCCCTTGCCACGTATCGATGATTTGTTTGACCAGCTCTAGGGATCTTCGGTTTTCTCGAAGATCGATCTTCGCTCAGGTTACCATAAGCTGAGGATTCGCGAGTCGGACATTCCGAAGACAGCCTTCAGGACTCGCTATGGACACTACGAGTTTGAGGTGATGTCGTTTGGGCTCACCAATGCATCTGCGGCTTTCATGGATATGATGAACCGAATCTTCCGTCCATACTTGGACAAGTTTGTAGTAGTGTTCATCGATGATGTGCTCATCTATTCACGGAATGAATGGGATCATGCGAATGATCTACGGATTGTCTTAGATACATTGCGGGAGCATAAGCTATATGCCAAGTTGAGCAAATGTGAGTTCTGGTTATCCCAGGTCTCATTTCTCGGGCATATCATTTCTGGAGCAGGCATTGCAGTTGATCCTGCAAAGATAGATGCAGTCATGTCTTGGGAGCAACCCAAGACAGTTACACAGATTCGGAGCTTCCTCGGATTAGCGGGCTATTACAGACGCTTTGTCAGCGGATTTTCACGCATCGTCCGTCCATTGACACGACTGACGCAGAAGGGAGTTCCATTTATTTGGGACGATTCATGTGAGCAGGCCTTCCAGACTCTGAAGGAGAGATTGACTACAGTGCCTATTCTTGCTCTTCCTTCAGGCACTCAGGACTATGCAGTTTACACAGATGCATCTGGAGAAGGTCTAGGAGCAGTGTTGATGCAGAGGGGACAGGTGATTGCTTACGCATCACGGCAGTTGAGACCGCACGAGCGGAACTACCCCACACATGACTTGGAGTTGGCGGCAGTTGTCTTCGCTTTGAAGATCTGGCGCCACTATCTATATGGGGTGAACTTCGAGATTTTCACAGACCACAAGAGTCTGAAGTACATCTTTGATCAGAAGGAGCTGAACATGAGGCAGCGTAGATGGCTCGAGCTGCTGAAGGATTATGATTGCACGATCTCTTACCATCCCGGTAAGGGAAACGTGGTGGCTGATGCACTTAGCAGGAGAGCACATGCAGAGGGTACGGCGAACTGGCTATACACGTGGGATACACTTGCAGCTTTGAGTGATTGGCATCCTCAGGAGAGCACATCCATTTCTACCGCCGTGCCTCCACGATACAACAGTCTTTGGGATCGTATTGTTGAGGGCCAGAAGACCGATCCTTGGATTCATGATAGATACATGCGCGCCATCAAGGACGAATTTGACGACTTTGTTGTGATGGAGTCTATTTTATGGAAGGCAGGACGGGTCGTTGTACCCAATGATGAGCAGCTTCGCAGAGACATTCTCGATGAGGCACACAGTTCACGGTTATCTATCCATCCAGGCAGTACGAAGATGTACCGTGATCTGCGTCGACATTTCTGGTGGGATGGGATGAAGCGCGATGTGGCGCTACATGTTAGCAGATGCATGACCTGTCAGATGGTCAAGGCCGAGCACAGAAGACCGCCAGGATTGCTGCAGTCTCTCCCCATTCCCGAGTGGAAATGGGAGAGCATTTCTATGGATTTTGTCACAGGATTGCCGAAGACGCCAGGTGGCCATGATTCTATATGGGTCGTTGTTGATAGGTTGACCAAGTCAGCCCTTTTCATACCTGTCAACACGACTTATACTCCATCTAGGTTGGCCAAGCTCTATGTGCAGAACATTATCAGGCTGCACGGTATACCACGAGAGGTGGTGTCTGACCGGGATTCGAGATTCACATCTCATTATTGGCACCAGTTTATGAAAGCACTACAGACAGAGCTGAGGATGAGTTCTGCATATCATCCGCAGACAGATGGGCAGAGTGAGCGCACCATTCAGACGCTTGAGGATCTACTTCGCGCATGCACTTTGGAGTGGAAAGGGTCCTGGAAGGACCATTTGCCTTTGGTGGAATTCACGTACAACAACAGCTATCACTCCAGTATTGGCATGGCACCATTCGAGGCCCTATACGGGCGGAGATGCCTCACACCTCTCAGTTGGCGTGAGGTAGGGGATCATGCTTTATATTCCGTGGATCTCTTGGAAGAGACTGCGAAAGCTGTTGATCTTGTGAGACGGAGGCTTCTGACGGCACAAAGTCGCCAGAAGAGTTATGCAGACCGTCGGAGGAGAGATTTAGAATTTCAGGTAATCTAATTATTTTCTCCTCATCCCCTCAATTATGATATATAGGTGTTCAATTTAATCTCATACTAATGACATTCCTATAAATTATAGGTTGGAGATTGGGTATTTCTCCGTGTATCTCCCATGAAGGGAGTACAGAGATTCGGTGTTCGTGGCAAGTTGGCGCCGCGATATGTTGGACCTTTTGAGATTCTGGCTAGAGTGGGGAAAGTGGCATACCGAGTAGCCCTTCCTCCACATCTTTCAGCTATTCATGATGTTTTCCACATATCCAATCTGAGGAAGTATGTCCATGACCCTCGCCACGTCATCAGTTACGAGAATCTTGACGTAGAGCCAGATCTGACTTATGAGGAGAAGCCAGCCCAGATACTTGATCATGCTGTGAAGAAGCTTCGCAGCAAAGAGATTTCATTGGTCAAGGTCTTGTGGCACCGACACGGCGTCAAGGAAGCGACATGGGAGACTGAAGCCGACATGCGGGCACGATATCCGCAGCTATTCTGATGTAATCGTCAAAACAAGCTTTTGTAATTAGACACATTATAAATATATGGCTTGTTTTCCCTTTGAGGTTTTTATGGATTCAAAACCCTTTGAGGTTTTTATGGACATATGAAATTCAAACAAGTCACCGAATAGCCTTAACTCGAGTCTCGAGGACGAGACTCCCTTTGAGGTTTTTATAATTGTAGCATCCGGTTTCCAATCAAACCTGAAGTCGTCCGATTTTGGGTCTAATGAATCCAAAAACGTTGTCGGTCAATAGTAAACAACTTAAAACGACCAACTAATCATGAATCAAAAGTCGTTCGGACGAAATCGACCAAAAATCGGTCCCTCCGTAACGCGCGCCGTGAAAAGCCGCGACGAAAATTCGGAAACCGCAAAACAAACCGAGACCGTCATTAGATCCGATTCGACGACACAAGACCAACGGAATCGACCGTTCGTCAATCAGAGGTCGTTTGATATTTTTAAATCGTAAAATTTAACCTTAAACAAAATCCGTATCCGAAAATTTCGGAGGTTCAAAACCCAACCGAAAGTATATCAATATTATACTCATATTGATCGTCGTTTAGAGACGGTCAAAACGAGATATTACTCGTCAAAATCCGATATCCGAGGCGCGAATACGGAAGACTTTAGTATTTTAAACAAATAAATAAAATAGTTAAAAAAAAATAAATTCAAATTTAGTAGCAGACAACTTGCTACTACTGTTCACAGGAGAAAAAAAATATAGCCGTGGATTTTTTTTCTCCCTCCATTTCTTAGCCACTTGCTTTAATTATAGTATCCACTTGGCATCTTTGAGAGCCCATTTGGAAATCAATAAAGCCCCACTTGCTCCCTATAAATTCTTCCAAGTCCCAGCCGTGACTCCCATTTCTCCTCTTCGTCATAATTCCCAATCCCAACAAAATCCTCTTCCTTTTCTATACAATCGAGAGATCTCAATCTCATTTCCAGCCTCTTCCTGTTGGAACTCCACCTCCTCAACGCACAACCATTGAAGGAAATCTGCAGCAGGTAACCATTAGCCCCAGATCACCTGCTACAGCTGTTAGATCTTCCATTTTTCTTCTCAGTCAGCAACTGCTGCTGTGAGTTCCTCCAAAGCAACAACAACTCCAGCTGCAAATTCTGCTTCATTTGAGGTATTTGCTATTGTTTATAACTCTCTTAACACTCCAGATTCAAACCCAAATTGAAGCCATTCCTGGAACCGTTCTTACATGCGTTTGGATCTCAAATTTCTGAATATCCAGAGGTACCATCCTATACCTCTCATTGCTGCCATGCATGTGCATTATCCTTGGTTATATGTACAATCCCCACTTCCTTTTGCTGCTATGTATTGATCCTCACATTTGATTCTCCTTTTTGCTAAGTAAATTAGGATTATATCTGAGGTTAATCCCCTGTTGTAATTGAGAAAACAATTTTATATTTTGTTGCTCTACATTCTGCTATTAATGAGATTGTTGTTTCAAACTAATACAAGATTGAAAATCTATTAGGAATCAAAGATCATATTTGAAGATGCCATATTTACCTTGGTAATCGGATGTAAAGACTTATAGGAAAGTAGCATGCAACTCCCTTCCAACCCTTAGTTTCATTCCTTGAAGATGACAGTTGACAATAACTTAATAATTAAGCTGAAACTATTGGATAAGGAGGATGTATATTAACATATCAATACTGTTGTTTGGCATATTTGGAAAGATGATGTCATGGTAAAAAAAATGATAAGAAAGAAATTCTCTACTATCTCCTGTTATCAACTACATGTGTGATTTATATGTACAACGTGAATGCCTTGAATGAATAATAGTATATTGGTGTTGCTACAGTCTGTAAATATAGGTATACAAGGGTTGCTCTGTTCTAATAAAATCTGGAGGGCATCCTCTCTAGATTAACATACTTAAATTTTCTCCAAGAGAAGAAATACATTAGGAATAAGTTATTTATTGAAATTCTCTCCCATCCAAACAATATTAGATCGATAAGCAAAAAAAATAGCTGAATAATTTTCAGTTGACCATTAGACTGCTACTAGTTGCATTTTCAGTGCCTCAACATTGTTGGATTTACATGGTTAATGGGATAAATACATAACCCTACTACACATCAATGTTGATTCATCTCTTCATCTCAGGAAAAGGCACATCACTTGTATACGTTTTCGAATTTTGGAAAACCATCGATGAGCACCAATGTAATAGAATTATGGAATTACTAATTCATATATTATGGAAAAGTTTATGTCAAGTTTTTGGAAAAATCTACCCCAACACAAACTTTACAGATTCTGAAATAAATATGAAGCTTAGAAGGGTTTCGAGGAAGGTGCTATAAAAATAATAGGTTCCATATAAATGTCACTTAAGGCCTTGGTAGTAAATCATGTCTGGCCAAACTAGTCAAGATTACCATTTACTACATGTATACATTACGGCTACGTGAACAAAGATGACCCCGTAATAATAAGAATAATTACCTTAGTTAGACTTCTTTCTGATCAACATGGAAGTTGCTAAGCATCCGTATTGGGGGATGGAGATAACAATGCAACGACCGCATCAATATACATTGCATCTATTAGTTTGGCCAAATTGATATTCCATGTTATGAGTTTCTCATCCATACTTAAAGATAAAATCCACTTTCCTTTTTCACTAAAGTACAAGTCAGTCATGCAATCCATGTACCCTAGTATTTCCAATCTATTCTGGCATTCATTACATAAGCCAGGGTGACATGTAAATAAATTGTGCCGGTCATGGTAATCTTTACACCTGACCGTGCGAGGGCGCGGTGACCCTCAACTGGGCGGAAGAAAGGAAGCCCAGTTTGGGCAGCGGCCGCCAAGTGCGCGGGTCTAGGATCCCAGTCCCATTTCGGTTTTTACGCGAGCTCGCAGTGTTTTTACGCCTCGTTGGGATCCAGACTTTAGACCAGTTCCGCTGACCCTGTTTTAGGATGCCCAGGCGGGGGATCCTGGTTTTTTCAGCTTTACGTACGAGCTCGGTTGCCCGTACTAGTCGGGCTGTTTTTCTAGAGCGACTTTTCTAGGGAGTCACTCTCACCCGTCTCAGTGGCGTAGTTGGAGAATAGACCTATCCCTCTATTGGACCGCGCTTCCAATTAGAGGGCGAGACGGAAGAGCCATTTGTAGGCTTCTTCACCGCTTGAGTTACTTCGCCAACAGACATGGCGATTCTACATCTAGATCATCCATATCTGCACCTATACCATCTGGAATTGTATCTGAAACATTGGAATTAAGAATTTGAGAAGTTACGATCAAGGGTTAGGGTTAGTAGGAAATGACCATTCTCTCTACCCAATGATTTAAATAAATTAATAGATCCTTCCAATCATAACTTTTCCATTATCACTCAACAACATGATCTATGAATAGATATGTGCTTACACTCATATACTCATGAATACTCAAGTACTATAAAATATGTCACATGTGGGGAATGCCGGGGTATGGGACAAACATTTGAGATGCTTACAAGTAGCCTGAAAAACCTTTTTCATTGCAAAGTAGAAATAAAGTTTAATTTGAGCTGTTCTTGCCTCTCTACTTGCTTTCTTTTGTAAATAATAAATGCCGGTTATTTTATATAAGTTTTTGGGAGGTACCAGCAACCGCTGACGCCTTTTCCTTCCTAACATGTTTGGCAGGCAAACAGCCTGCAACTCAGTAGCTATACATGCTTCCTGGAGACAGAGTTTATACCCGACGGTATGAATTACTTTGTCTCAGTTTTTGTCCAGATAATGATGTAAATGTTATCTCTTTTGTATCACATTTTGGGATATATGTTGTAACATGGAATATGCTTGTACATGTTGTAAATGGATATGAATATTAATGAAAAGAATTTTGGTGTCATATTGTCTCTTTTACTTGTGGTCATGTATTGAGAATGAATGTCATACTTGCGAGAAAAAAAATTCCCTGTATTTTTGCGACTTGTGCGATTAAACATGAATGATATCTTGCGAATTGCGCGTAAACGGGTACCCGGATCCTGAGGGGTTCACACTATTGCTCTCTCCAACGCTTTTTATCTGATTATGGTTAAGATTCCGGTGAACAGAATCAAGGCAGTGATGGATTCGGTGATGCTGCAGGGGCAATCGACGTTCATCCCGGGATGTCATATAGTGGATGGTTTGGTGATGGCATCGAAAATCTACCTTGATTGGAAGCGGTCGAAGAAGAAGGGAATTCTTTGGAAGATTGATTATGCCAAGGCATATGATTGTGTTGACTGGAGATTCTTGTGGTCATCCATATGATGGAGAGGCCATCCTGAGGTCTTGGTTGATTGGATGAAGAGATGTGTCACTACCTCTTCGTACTCGATTCTGGTGAATGGCAAACTAGAGGATGGTTTCTTTCAGGCTCAGCAGGGTGCCCGTAAGGGGTGCCCGTTGGCCCCTATGCTTTTTTGTATTAGTAGCAGATGTGTTAGCGGTACTTCACAGACATGCAGTGGAGGCGGGGTAATGTGAGGGCTTTCCAGTGGGGGATATCTCTATCATGTTGCTTTAGTATACTGACGATACGGTCTTATTCCTTGGTGGCACTGAGGACCAGAGTTGCAACACGGCCCACCTGGTGGACATTTTTAGCAACCTTTCTGGTCTCAAGGTCAACAGACACAAGTCGGTGGTAATTTCATTTGGGATGGAGGACTCGGAACGTGTCAAATTTGCGGAGTTGGTGAGCTGCCCCCTGGGAGAGCTCCCTATCTACTACCTGGTGCTACTGTTGGTAGTTGGACGGTTGAAGAAGTCTGAGTAGGACAGTGTTGTGCAGAGAATGGAATAGAGATTGGTTGGATGAAAGGCGATCAACTTATCTCAAGGGGGAGGGGGGAAGCTGATTCTTCTGAAGAATGTGCTCTCGACTGGACCATTGCGAGAAGAAAAGATGTAAAAAATCGACTGGACCATTTAAAAAAAAGAAAAACCGAAGGAAAAAAATTGTGACTACTTATATGGATTTTTGTTTCTCCCCATCTTGTTTCCTCCTAACTTGGTCGATGCCATTGTTTTGTGACCAGTATGGGAGAAAGGGGGAGTATTGTGTAGAGTTCTATGCACAGTTTCAGCTTTAGGTTCTCTAGGCCAGATTTAAGACTATAAATATTCAAATTCAGACTCAACGTTCAAATTGGTTCCAAGTCTTCAGTATGATACGTGTGTGTCTGCGATCATTATTTGTATGGTCCATGTAGAGATATATTTTATATTTATGTATCTTTATCTGTCTTTCGTTTTTCTCTGTCTACTTGATGTAATTTACTCATAGGCCTCTCCCTATATAAGAGAGCCTAGGGATAAAGGAATAAACAACTTAATTTTATTTTCCCAACATGGTATCTGAGCGGTGGTCTTATACCAAAGCTCTTGTACCGAAACACTAATCCTATCCCCGCCGTCAGCTTTACGTGCGCTCACCGCCTAGGGCACTCGCAGCTTGGGCACCCATCGCCCAGACCGCATTCTCAACCCGTTGTCGCCTAAGGTTCATCGCAGCCCAAGGGCTCTCGCCGCCCCTCGCAATCATGGCAGCAGACTTGCCTCGCCGCTCCTCGTGATCCTGGTTGCATCCCATCGCGGCCCCGGTTGTGCCCTCCCATCGCGGCCCCGGTTGCGGCCTCCCATCGCGCTCGGCGGCCCCCATAGGTCCCGCAACCTCCCTACGGATGTAGCCTTGCTGCCCCCCCAGCCCTGCAGTTCATGCGGCCTTGACGCCCCTGTCGTCGTTCCCAAAGGGCCCTCCTCAAAGTCCTATCACGGCTAGGCCATCCTTCGGCTACTAACACACCTCTGTGTTGATGGGTTTGGATGCTTGAGTCTACACATGCAACCAAACCCCCTTATGTCAATGTAGACAAAAGCTCATCCAGTCTATCGCCCGAGTCTTCTCTAGACATCATATCAGACAGCAAAATTGATATTCCCACCACAGGCACCTGCAGAGGTCATGTGCCTATTGTGAAGATGGATGTGTCCAACTATGAATTATGGGTCATGCAGTTCATGAGCCTAATGAATTCAATGGGTAAGAAACACATTCTTACCGAGGAACAGCCGACGGACAAGACAAGATTGTATGCCTCATGGGAGGTTGATGACGCATATGCTCAGGTCTGGTTATCTGGTACCTTGATTCGAAACATTGTCAACGATGTCTTGCATCAGTCCACTACCAAAGTCATGTGGGACATTCTTGCTGTCACTTATTCATAGGCCAAGAATGAGATAAAGATTCTACAGCTTCATCATGACATCTTTATTATAAAGTAGAATGGTCGACCTCTGCATGCTCACTACACTGCATTGCAGGGAATGTTTGAGAAGCTTCATAGCTTCATGTCCCTCACAGCTACTCCCGAGCAGTTGAAGACCTACCGGAATGCCACCATGGTGAAAGTTTTTCTAGCCTCTCTAGATTCACAATATGAGGCTATTTTTTCTCAGATTCTAGCAGATGCTACCATTCCTTCCACGGAGGAGGCCTTTCAAAGATTGAGCCAGATCAATATCTCCAGCCCTGCAATAGTGCCAAATTCTCCTTCTATGGTGGACTCTCGTGGAAGAGGTGGCCCAACTTACTTCAGTGGACAAGGACCACGTGGTAGAGGTGGTCGTGGTCGTGGACCACCTTGTACCTACTATCATTGAACGGGTCATTCCGAAGACACATGCTACTTCAAGCATGGTTTCCCAGCATCTGCCTGTGTAGCGGAACAAGTTCAACACCATGGCGCTCTATCTGCATCGGATCAGCATTATGATGAACTTATGTCTCGACTGTGAGATATTATGCCCTGTGCTAGTACCCCTTCACTAGTTTCAAAGAGCAGCTTTGATGTTGCTGCCACTATAGGAGCTAGTACCTCAGGCAGTGCTCATAGCTATACTTCTCATCATGATTCAAGTATCTCTGAATGGATTATAGATTCAGGTGAAACGCAGCATTTGTGTGGAGACAAGAATCAGCTCATATCCTATAAGCAGGTTTCTCCAGGATAGAGAGTGGTCATAGCAGATGGAACTCATTCTCCCATCACTGGAATGGGGGAGAGAGCACCTTGATGTGATCCATGAAGTTGCAGAATTTCCTGCATGTCCCTAATTCTTCAATAAACTTACTATCTATTAGTCAGATTACTAAGAATTTACATTGTCGAGCAATATTTGACCCATCATCTCTTGTGTTTCAGGACAATCTTACAGGCAAAGTGATTGGGTGTGCCCATAAGTAAGGCGGGTTGTATCGACTCACCCAAACATCATATACTGGAGCACCCTCTCATTCTACTGGACCTGTCTCTCCTTATCTATGGTATCTGCGCTTTGGTCATCTTTTGCTTCAGAAAATGCGTCAAGTCCTTCCCCAGATCTCGCATCGCTTGTCGTTCAATTGTAAAGCATGTCAGTTAGGGAAACATCATCGGTCTGTCTTCCCTAGTCGTCAGAGTCAGAGCAGTAACTCCCCTTTTGAGTTTTTCCATTTAGACATTTGGGGTCCAAGTCATGTTCCCGATCAGCAGGGACACATGTTCTATTTAGTTGTTGTGGATGATTTCAGTCGTTTGTCTTGGGTTTACTTGAAGAATAAATCAGGAGCAGGCAATGTTAATATGAATTTCATTAAAGAAGTACAGAATGTTTTTTTCCACCTCTGTCAAAATTGTGGGAACCGATAATGCTCTTGAATTCTATACTAATATACTATCTTATTTTTGTCATCACACGACATTCTTCATCAAACATCTTATGCTTACACGTCCCAACAGAACGGTGTCGCAGAAAGAAAGCATGGTTACCTTTTTGATGTCACTCATACTCTCCTAGTCCGGAGTGGTGCATCGCATTCTTTTTGGGGTAATGCTTCTCACTGCTTGTTATATAATTAATTGTATGTCCTCATCGGTGCTGGAAGAGAAAATACCTTTCTCCATTGTTTTCCCTGACAAAGAGTTGTTATATCTTACACCTCGTGTTTTTGGGTCCGTTGCATTCGTCCATCAGTTGTCTCCAAGGATTGACAAGCACTCTCAGTCTCCAAGGGTTGTCAAATGTGTTTTTGTCGGTTATTCCAAGACTTAAAAGGCGTATCGTTGCTATGATCCATTACAAATGAGGTATTATGTTAGTGCAGATGTCACATTTTTTGAGTCTGTCGTGTTCTTTTCTCCTACAGGCGACAAGTTGGCACCATTAAATTCAGATGATAAAATCTATATTCCTCCTCCACCTGTATCACCACCATCTACACAACCACCTCCAACTCCACCTTCACCACCGTCACCTCCACCAACATTATCTCATCCCATTATTTTGATTTCTCCTCTACCCCAACACTACAGTCGACAGCTAGCCCATGCTCATGAAATGGTCAATCATCCAACATGCCCCGGGTTTGTTCTGACAACATTAATCTTAATGATGGGTCTAATGTTGTTTCTCAACAGGGGTTATTTCAGGAAATGAATAACCAGGCATGTACTACAAAAGATGCAGAATTTGATTTGCCCATTGCTTTGAGGAAGCAAAAGCGTTCATGTGCTTCATATCCGATTGCTTCTCAAGTCTCCTTCAAGCGGTTGACAAGTGACTTCAGGAGGTTTGCAATAGCCTTGTCCATTGTAGATATACCACGGACATACCAAGAAGCATTGAATGATAGCAAATGGCATCTGGCTATGGATGAAGGGATGGCAGCTCTCCAGACAAGAGGTACTTGGAGACTTGTTCCATCTCTTACTGGGCATCTATCGTAAGTTGCAAATGGATATTTACAGTGAAGCAAAATGCAGATGGTAGCATTGACAGATACAGGGCTCGACTGGTGGCCCGTAGGTTTACTAAGACATACGAGGTGGATTATCTTGACACATTTTCTCCAGTTGCCCATCATTCTACATCACGGATTCTTTATCTCTTGTTGTGGTTCGAGATTGACCCCTGCTTCAGTTCGAAGTCAAAAATGCCTTTTGTATGGTGATCTTCAGGAGGAAGTCTACACGCAACAGCCATCGGGGTTTACTGCTGAGCGGTTATGTTCGCAGGTATTTAGACTTTATAAAACAATCTATGGCCTTAAGCAGAGTCCAAGAGCTTGGTTCCAGAAGCTCTCGGATTTATTTGGAATGCAAGGGTTCAAACGGTCAAATGCAGATCCTTCCCTCTTCGTGCAGAATACCTCCAGAGGTACGACTGTTAATATGGTGTATGTTGATGATATACTTATTACAAGAGATGATACGCATGGAATAAAAAGTGCAAAAATATTTCTAGGCCGTGAATTTATTACCAAGGATCCGGGGGTTCTTAGATATTTTCTGGGATTGGAGTTCGTCAGAAATCAATAAGGGCTTGTGATGACTCAGAGAAAATATGTCACTGACCTGCTAAGTGATATAGGTAAGGTTGGATGTCGACCAGCTACTACACCCATGAATCCAAGCATGAAACTGTATGATGATGATACTGATGAGGTTGACAGAAGGAGATACAGGGAACCGGTGGGAAAGCTTCTCTATGTTACCATTACCAGACCCGATATTTCATTTGCAATCAGTCGAGTGAGCCAATTCATGGAACAACCTCGTAAGGTACATATGGATGCTATACAAATGATACTAAGGTATTTTAAATCATCTACAGCTGCAGGGCTGCTATTTAAGAAGGGTAACTCTATCACTATCTCAGCATGTGCAGATGCAGACTATGCAAGGTGTTCCAAGGACAAAAAGTCTACATCAGGATTTGCTATATTTGTTGGAGATTCCCTTGTCTCGTGGAAAAGCAAGAAGCAAACCGTTGTTGCTAGATCGAGTATTGAATCTGAATATAGAGCCATGGCACAAGCATGTACAAAAGTAATGTGGGTTCGAGCTGTGTTGACACATCTACATATAGACATTCCTCTTTCCATATCATTGAAATGCGACAATCAGGCTACCTTATTCATTGCCAATAATCCTGCGTTCCATGAGAGGACAAAGCACATTGCGATTGACTGTCATTACATATATGACATGATCCAAAAGGGATTTATTTCTACATCTCAAGTCAGCTCAGGGGATCAGACAGCTGACATCTTCACCAAAGCATTGCCTAGAGGACCCTTCCAGAAGCGTTCATCCAATCTGAGCATGATATTTATCTATGCTCCATCTTGATGGGGAGTGTAGAGATATATTTTATGTTTATGTATCTTTTATCTATCTTTCCTTTTTCTCTGTCTACTTGATGTAATTTACCCATAGGTCTCTCCCTATATAAGATAGCCTAGGGCTTAAGGAATAAACAACTTATTTTATTTTCCCAACAATCCCCATCTTTGTTTGTGGTCTCAGAGTTTTCATGTGATCCATAGAGAGTCCAGAGTAGAGATCACACTCTCTATGCCATTGTGGGCTAGGGTTTTCATGTGATTTCATAGGGACTCTAGAGTAGAGATTGAAGGATATTGAGAATCCTCAAGCGCATCACGGAAGCGTGTTTATCGCATCAAATGCGATCGGGGCGACTAGTCGCACTAGTCACAAGATGCAGCAGAAATTAAAATTTTTAATCAAGTGATGAAACCACATGATCACAAGAACATTTCTTGGATCGTTTCATCAAACCACAAAGTATCAGAAATACCTCTTGAAGCATGGTTGCGATCACGAGATCTCTAAAACAAGAGATCCTCCTGTCTCAAGTCCGATCCATGAAGATGGCACTTGCGGGCGCATTGATGAGATGCGTTCCTCCCGCAATCCTTGATGAAGATCCAAGTTACGAATCCCATGATTTCGTCCAACGAAATCCGTCGTCTTCCTTTAGAGCAAGCAGCCCCAAAGAAGATGGAGATCCTCGAGTAGTCGAAGGCGAAGGCGAGAGTCTTCCTTTCTCAACACACAAGATGGACGACCACCTTGGAGGAGAGAGAGAGAGAGTAGGCGAGAATGAGAGAGAGAGAGTAGTAGCCTTGTACAACTCTTGTTCATGTAACTTGAAAGAGCTAGGGTAGCCCTCCTTATATACTAGTTTGGGATCCAATGGATCTCAATCCACGACACACATGGATCCAACGGCTAGGTTGATCCATGTATTAATCAATGGTCATAATTGTTGTTGGCTAAAAACCAACAACATTAATTCATATTAAATCAAAATTATGTTGCATTATCATCAACATAATTTAATTTAACATAAATCAATTATTAAGAGATAACAATATAACAAAAAAGGGGAGTGAACAAATAACCCCCTAAAATTGAGGGGGCGTCACCTATGACTATGTCATTGATGATGCCACCTCAATTGGTGGTTTTATCTCCCTTTTATTTTATATTATTATTTCTTAATGAATTTATAATAACCATTATCAAAATTATTCACCAAAATAATTTGTGAATATTTCAATCATGCCATTGAAAAATATGTGAATCATATTCACAACCCAAACTAATTTGTGAATTACATTTCCAATTAATTAATTAATGTGAATCCAATCCACATTAATAATTAACAAATGTTATTTACAAAGTTTCTCTCTCTCTCTGATATATATTATAAATCACATTTATAATACACAGATATTATGGATAATACTATCCATGTTCTGTAATCCTTGATAATTAAATCTCATTTAATTATCTTGGATAATCATTCTCACAATATGAATCTCATTCATATTATACTTGAAAATTAAATCCCATTTAATCATCAAGACCTTCTTGCTTGGATACAAAATTTCATCATAGGAATTATTCTTGAACTCCTTCAAGAATAACGTGCTTTCTCCGCAGATACTTGGAGATAAGGACAGGGCGATTGTATTGTTCCACGTATAGTGACTTGGATGTTGAGATCTCATCTCAAATCCAGATCTTACGAACCTCTCACAGATGCTTGATTAAATCAAGACCGCAAATTTAATCTTCTTATTACATCTGAATCTCATTCAGACCAATGTCCAACATTTGGACCAAGATCCGATTGCTTCTCTACTGAGAGGAGTCACTAAAATCCAGACCTGTTTCACCACTCCGTCGGAATGGAAGCGTCATGGTTATACAATCGTTTATGATCACATCACCCTCATGTATTCCCAATACATGTACATCCTGCATACTGGAAGACCTATGATCAACCTGAAGATCAAGATCAATTTTACATTGTCTTCTCAGGATTCGATCACCAAGTTTCTCAATCTTGATCATTGGGAAGTTCCCAAAGCATATACCATACCTTCAAATTCATGTCATGCTTCCAAAGCACGACGACCATGCATGGAATTTGATCGGCCCCAAAACCTCATGGGCGAGCTCATGTCTTCCGATTCATAAGTGAACCTGTATGATCCCTTTGAGAGATCGTATTACTCATATGCCCTTACATGCACACCAGCGCGTCGGTATATAGACCTTGGGTTAGGTCATCAACCTATTGGTCTGCCAAATGTACGCACTCGGACATATAGTAACACATCTGTCTCCGGTCAGAGGATATGTGCCTATGTTGTGATAGCTTTCAACATAGGATTTAGGTTATCTCGATCCCGTTAAGTCAACCCATTGACCTAACTAATCTGACACCTCCGAATCATTATTCCCGTGCAGAGGACCTGCATCAAAAGGTCGGTCAGATATCAGCATATGTGAGAAAAGATTGTCATCTCCTACTCAGGCTGGAGATCATCTCTTAATAATCATTTGACGATGCTTAATGAATCCTCTATCTATCTCTTTAGACATTCATCCAAACACCAGCCTCTATGATTCATTTAATTAATCAACAGCTATATGATCATCAAGATGGCCATGGTACATAACCCTAATTGTACAGAGGGACCTTATAGCGCATTCATTCATTTAATTTCAGAAAGGGAGTGAAACATCAATAACTTGTATTGATAAGCATAAATATTACAATAACATTTATTGTAAGAATGGTTCGCCTGGGGCTCACATGTCTAACAGAGATCACATTCTTTAAGCCAGTATGGGAGAGACCCCGTTCTCCCATAAGGAGATTTTCAGACTTCATTCTCCAGCGATCCTGGACTCTGACGAGGATGTTTTCACATCTTTTTCAATTCTGTCCTTCAAAGATGGAGCGTTTGTCCACATGATGCACAGTCTTCTACATGTGGTGGGCCAGTACTCTGACAAGGATACTCATTCAATTTTAGTAACTCTGACATATGCAGTACAAAGCACATGTTCTCCGACGAGGAAACCCAGTTCGACTCACGCTTCAGTCCTTTTGTTCCTCCTCATTCGTACGGCATGAGTAGTAAGGTCCTCAATAGCAACCAACAGTAAAGTATGTGTTGAGTTTGTTGTATGTAGTGCCTTGTATTGTGAGTTTGAGGTTTCTTTCGATTTATCCAAGCTGGGCATTGCATGCTCTAGCTTGAGGGGGAGTGTTGGCGTAAATACGTCATGTGTATATGGGTAATTTGATCCCTCTATGATCCAATTACCACATCCAGTAGTTTAGTCCCACGTCTACTTTTCTTGGGACTAGCAACCTCGATGCACTGCTAAGGTTGCAAAAGTCGGTAGTCGGTACTCGGTCGGTTGGGTCACTTAATAAGGATTAATCGGCAGTCGGACGACTAATCGGATTTAGTCAGATTTTAATCGGCTTTGAATTTTATGATTATTTTAAATATATAACTCATTTTTATAGATATATTTACATAAATTTTGTACATTTTTATACTATCATAATAAAATAAAAGAAGAAATCGAATTTAAATAAAATATTAAGCATATTATAATAAATTTGCTTATAAAAAAAGAAAAACATTATAAAACATGGTATCTCCAAGCAAAAATTGGTCGATTAGTGTACTGAGTCGGAATTAGTCGGTACTCGGTCAGCCACCCCACTAACTAGACTAGTCAGACCTACTAGTCGGGCTAGTCGAGCGACTTTTACAACAATGCCTGTAACAATGGTGTCATTAACATAAACAAGTATGGTAATTGTACATTTTTGAATCCTCTAAATAAATAGTGAATGATCAACAATTGGTCTCATGAATCCCTACTGCTCTATCAAATCTGAGAGCTTCTGGAACTATGCTCTTGGGCTCTACTTAAGGTCATAGATTGCCTTGTGAAGTGTGCAAACCTTTTAACACTCCCCCTCAACAACGAACTCAGGAGGTTGTTTCATGTAGACCTCCTCCTGTATGTTACCATAGAGAAATGCATTCTTCATATCAAGCTGTTATAGGGGTCAATCTTGTGTCACTGCAATAGAAAGAAGAATAGCAGTGTAGAATGTTGGCCACTAGAGAGAAAGTATCTTGATAGTCCACCCGATATGTTTGGGTGAACCCACGAACCACAAGTTTTGCCATGTAGCAATCCACATTGCCATCTCCTTTGTGCTCCAACGTAAACACCAACTTGCATCCAACAACAAATGCTCATGTAGGGTTACAACAATGCTCCATGTGGCACGCGACTGTAGCACGTCATCTCCTCCTCCATGGCAAGATGCCATTGGATGTCATGTATGGCCTCATGATATGTCTGTGGTAACCAAGTACATTTCTGCTTCTCCAAAGCAATAGACGCACCTGGATCATCTTCCATCTACTAAACCTAAAAACTACCCTCCTGAGAGGGCACATGCTCATCTTGTAAAGATACATGTTGTATAGACAAGTCACTAGTGCCATCAGTGGAAACAATGTGCTCATTACATCTTGGGATTTGTTGGATAATGGGGAAGGCCCATGAGCAGGGGGAACTATGTGAGGCATGCGAACAAAGACACATGGCAAGAACTAAGTCAAGGTATTGGGTGGTGGTCCAAGGATAGTTACAAGAGTATGTGTAGGTACTTGAGGTGGTGGTAGAAGTAGAGGTGGAGGTGTCGGTGGGGGTGGGGGTGAGGGTGGTATAGGTACCGGAGGTGGTGCAACCGCAGGATGAGGCATATATACCTCCTCACTAGAGTCGGATGAAGTCAACTTGTCATATGTAGGAGAGATACATAACTGACTCAAAGAAGGTGAGATCAGCATTGACAAAGTATTTCCATCGGAGCGGATCAAAACAACGGTACCCCTGCTGGGTAATAAGAATAGCCAATAAAGACATACTTGACAGCTCTAGGGGAGAGATTGTCACGACTATGCGTAAAATTGAGAACAAAGACAACACAGTCAAAAGCTCGGGTTGTAAGGGAGAACAGGTCCTCAGGAAACGCAATCGAGAAAGGAACATTTTCTCCTAAATAGAAAATGACACATGGTTCACCAAGTAGCAAGCAGTGAGAACTGCATCACTCTAAAAAGACTGTGGAGCTTGACTCTATATCAAAAGGGTCTAGGTCACATCAAGTAAATGATGGTATGTGTACGGCAACATCGTTCTACTGGGTTATATAGGCACAGGAGGTCTAGTGTACGATGCTAAGAGACCAGAAGAACTCGGATATATGTAATATGCAGAACTATAAGGCATTGTCAGAGCATACAAACTTAACAACAGCAGATAAAATGTTCTTTATTTAATAAATAAATGATTTAATGACAGATCTAGCTTCATACTTGTATTTCAATGGAAAGATCCAAGAAAGTTTAGAATAGTCATCCACAACAATACGATAAAAAAGGTGCCTCTGGTCATCATGAACACGACTAGGACCACAAATATCTAAACGAATAAGCTCGGATAGTTGAATACTACTATGACTCTAACAATAAGGGAAAGAAGAGTGGTGATGCTTCCCAAACAAACAAGCCTCGAACTGGAAGGAAGATCACGAGGAATTCTGTGGGAAAACATAACAACTTCTATAGAGGAAGGTGGCCAAAATGAAGATGCCATAAGTATAGTGAGACTGGTCCAGCAGGAACAGTAGAGGCATCCGCATAAGGAGGATGGACCAGTCTATAGAGCCCCCGCTGCTCATAGTCATATCTAATCACCATGCTCGTGAGTATGTCCTGAAACACAAGAGAAGGGTCAAAAATGGCACGACAATATAAATCTTTCGTGATTTGACTAATAGTAAGCAACTTTCTCTGAAAGTTAAGAGCATATAAAACATTCCGTAGGCACATGGATGGCGCTAAATGCACCTCCCCCTTGTCCTGTGATGGGTAAGTAAATCATGTTCGTGATGACGACCTATCTGTAAAGGGGTATGGATATTTAAGAACGGAAATGGGCTTTGTCTCCACACAAATGGTGAAGAGCACTAGAGTCCATGATCCACTATGGTTGCCTTGCTACAGCTAGAAAACGCATATGTTGTACCTGGGGAGTTCGAAGAGGCTCTAGCAGCAACTACGACATCTGAGGAACATGTCTTGGTGACAGCAACAACAATTATCTCTTGTATGCAGGAGACAATATCATCAAGGCGTGGATCTACTTGAGGAGTCGAAGTGTATGGAGGCTCAATCTACTCTGTCACACGAACAGATGTGGGGTATCCATGTTTTTGATAGAGAATTAAAGTTGTTCAAAAAAAGAGAATTTTGTTTGCCAAGAGAGAGACCACAAAAAAGAAGAAAATTAAAATTTTTTTACCCCTTCTTCATTTTTCTCCCAACTTGATCGAGTATTCTTCCAATTCTGAAAAGTATGGGAGAAAGAGAGAGTGGTGGGTAATGGTCCCAAACCCTACCAATGTTCGATGCACTCTATATTAGAGTGAACCACTGCTTTAGATTTCTCCTAATGAGAGACTCAATATTTTTGCCCCATTCTCCATGAGACCGTGAACTCCAGTGTGTATGGATATTCCCGCGGCAAGTTCAGTGAAAGTGAACTCCAGTACACATGGTATTCCCATGATAAGTATCAGACTTACATTAACCGTAAACTCCACTACACATGGATATTTGTTATAAAATATGAAGAATGCGGAAGCGATTGATAAACATAGCATAAACGAGAAAGATAAAACATGGAACACCATGATTTAATGTGGAACCCTACTCCGTGAGGAGCGGGATGAAACCACGAGAGAAGCCCTCTAAGGGGCGTGTTTCTCTATTGATTCTCAATGAATACAGGGGGTTTGGGGCTCCTTATATAGCCTCTCCAGAGCCTCCAAGTCCCACCACTGGACGATGTGGGACTAAACATTGGATGAGGTAAATGGATCTTCTCCAGGATCCATTTACCCTGCTACAACTCAATGTGGCGCACTACCAAATACTCCAACACTCCCCCTCAAGCTGGAACATGCAATGCTCAGCTTGGACAAACAAACAGAAAGAAACTCAACTCACGCTACAGGACACTACGGACAATATCAACCCAACGCGCACATTGCTGCAGTCGAGGACGTTGCTTCTCATGCCGTGCAGGTGAGGAGGACGAACGGGCTGGAGTGTGAGTCAACTGAAGACTCGGAACCTGACCATCGAGTCTGAACTTGCGTCTGAAGTCTCCTCGTCGGAGAACTGGGTCTCTCCCATCTGGCTCAGAGAATGGTGTACTGCTCTGGTGTACCTATGATACCACATGAAAACCCTTACCCTCAATGGAATGGTCCTCTGCTTTGGAGTCCCTATGGCTCACATGAAAACTCTGGCCGAACAACAAGAATGATGGGGACCTCTGACAATGATGGCAACATATGCTCATCTGACAATGACCGCACACTTGTGCGTATCTAAAACTGGACTCGGAAGACAATCGTCGAGTCTGAAACCGAACTGTAGAGTCTGATCATCTGGACGGGTATCTGGACTGGTCTGGAGACTGGCATCTGAACCTGGAATCTGGATCATAAACAGACCTGTGACTCTACATATACTCCCCCTTTCTCCCATACTTGTCGGAAAACATGGATGTCGACAAAGTTGGGAGAAGACAACAATGATGGGGAAAACAACATGAACATTCAAAACTTGCGGCTTTTGTCTTTTTTTTTAAATAGCCGCCATGATTTTTTTTAACATAAGCCGATCAATTTTTTATATGGCTTTTCTTGCATTTTTTTCTTTTTTTTGTCTCTTTTTTTTAAATGCGTACGGCTTTTTTTTTAAATGTACGCGCCTCTTTTTCTTTCTCTTTTCGCCCCCTTTTTTTTAACAAACATGACCCATTTGGGCCCAGAGAAACCGTAGCCAATCGGGCTTTACAAAAAATACAACTTCTTTCCTCTCTCTCTCTCTTCTTCTCTTCTCTCTCCATTTTTTTTTTAAAAATAGGTTTTTCCCTTTTCTTTTCAGCCTCTTTTCTACATTTTTTTTACATCTCTCTCTCGGTCCACTTGGACCTAACAGTAACTCCCTTTGTTTTTTTTTCTCTGCAGCCAGTCGACCCCTCCTTTCAATTTTTTTTAAAAGCCCACGTGGCCTTTAGGGTTCCCAGTTGGGAACCGCTCTACTCCCGAAACAAAACGCCTCCCCCGATGGGGAGGCCAACTTCACGCGCCGCCACAGGGGTTTCTTCATCGCGCGACTGCTGGAGGGCGACGCAGGGGATGTCGTCGCACGAAGAACGACACAGGGGCCCGTCGCCGGCTGGAGGGAGGCGCTGCCATGGAACTCGCGCGAGGAGTGGCAGGCATCGCCGCCATGGAACTCGCGGCTGGAGCTCTGCACCAGATCTGCGGAGGAAAGAGAATGCGTTGGGGATCAGGAGCATCGATCCTGGAAGGAGCCGCCGTCGCCGATTGGGCTCTCCTGGGAGTATCGCCTGGAAGGGAGCGCTGCGCGGGGACTTCTTCTTCTTGCAGCCTGGAGTTAATGTCACGAGTGCGCGCTGACGCCGAGATCGAGAGAGAGGGAGGCGCAGCATCGCTGGAGGAAAACGCGATATGGAGTTGCATCGGGGCAAGATGCCTCTCCAGGCGCGAGGAAGTGAGGAGCAATCGGGGCTCCGCCTAGAAAGGAACTTGCGCGGCCTCGGGGAGTCGCCTGGACTTGGAGGCACGAAGGCGGCCTGGGTATGATGCTAAGGCGTGGGCTGGTGCCTGGGCTCCGCCAGGAGGGTGATCGGCTTCTTGTGAACCCTCGGAACGTTGCTGATGATGAACCCTCGGCAGATCACTGGGCTAGGGCAGACGAAAGGCCCTAGAACTGAATAGGGGTTTCAAAAGAAGCCCTAGAACATGAAACTTGAACAAACTACGAACATGATCTCCATAAAACTGTTCTTCAAGAACGGTGAACAATGAATCGAATCTCGAACAAATAAAGAACAAAGAAAAACTCCTCGAGAATCGACCCGCTCTGATACCATGTTATAAAATATGAAGAATGCGGAAGCGATTGATAAACATAGCATAAACGAGAAAGATAAAACATGGAACACCATGATTTAACGTGGAACCCTACTCCGTGAGGAACGGGATGAAACCACGGGAGAAGCCCTCTAAGGGGCGTGTTTCTCTATTGATTTTCTCAATGAGTACAGGGGGTCTGGGGCTCCTTATATAGCCTCTCCAGAGCCTCCAAGTCCCACCACTGGACGATGTGGGACTAAACATTGGATGGAGTAAATGGATCTTCTCCAGGATCCATTTACCCTGCTACAACTCAATGTGGCGCACTACCAAATACTCCAACAATATTCACATGGCTTTCATTTGTTGTTTGGCACTACAAAGAAATGGAGCAGTCTTCAGTGAAGAAGACATGTTGCGGGCCAGAGTTCTCCTGGTGGAAGACTCATTTCAGTTCAATCCAGTTCACACTCTAGCCTCAAGTATTAACTCACCAGCATGACATGAAAAACAATGCCCTTGAAAGCAATCGTTAGAGTATGCATTGGGTTGATATTGTCCATAGTGTCATGTATTCAGTGAGTGAGTGCCTTCTTTCTGTTTATCCACATTGAGCATTTCATGCTCCAGTTTGAGGGGGAGTGTTGAAGGATGTCTTTGGTGGTCCATGTCTTTAGTCTCACATTGTGTGATGGTGGGAGTTTGGTGCCTTGATTGGGCTATATAAAGAGCCCCACACCCCATGTATCCATTGAGAAACTCCAATAGAAGATCCGATCCTTTGAGGTAGTCTCCTGTGGTTTCATCCCGCTCCCTCACTGAGTAGGATTCCATGTAAAACAAGATATTTATGATTCTGTTTCTGATTACCGTTTTAGCTTCCGTGTTCTTACTTTTAAGAGAAGACATGCACCATCATTTTTAGAATGTGATCTTTCTCGCCTACTTTGGAATGGTGCAAGCATCATATGCTTTGAGACTGACCATGACACGTCTTTCTTGAGCTCTATGAGCAATGAGAGTCAACTCACATGAGGGCATCTCTCATGTGTTCGCACTTCTTTGGACAAACTGGTGTGCTAGAAATGATGGTATTTTTCATGAACAACAATTTTGTCCGAAAATGTTTTGGGACATTATGGTCATCCTGTTGGCATGGACTTACCTATGAATCTATTTCATGATCTTGTATTTTAATTGCATGTGGTGGGTTCCAGCTCGAAATTCCACACGGTTTACTTTCCAAGAGAAAATACTACCGATGCCATGAGGAAATTACCGGGATATCACCTTACCAAATGCAGTCTCAAAGAGTAACTCAAAATGAAGTACTATTACCAGCGACAGCTGTAGCAGAAAGCATATATCTTGTTTCCAAATTTGATGATGAAATGAGAAACAGGATGCATCTGTACGCTTGAAAGAATGTGTTACTCAAGATAGACTGCACCTCAACAAATAAAATATTTGTAAAAAGCATGGATCACTTGCATGCCAGGAGTGGTCTAGAGGCTGGCCAGGCGGGTGGATGCTCTTTTCAGATGCCGGCGGATGCGAGGTTCAAGGTTGAAGATAGCTCGCAGGGTGCTGCATTTCGGGTGGACCAGCAGAACATTCGTACGAAGAGCTTGGCGGCTGTTGGTGTTCTGCAGCGACCTGGAGTGGGTGGAGAGGAGATTCGCGCAGGAATCTTTAAAATCTTGGGCGATGACTTTTTCGGGGATTTCTTCTTTCTAGACGACTATCGTTGCTGTGTTAGAGGGTTATCCCCGGAGCAACGGGAGAACCTTCTTCGTCTGGCCGATGATTCGCTCGTGAAGTGGCGTCGTCTGCGTGTTGCGGATGGGGCGGCCATCGGGTCCGAAGTTTGCGTGGTCGAAGTTCGAGGAGTTCCATTCCTTTCGCGCACGGTGCATTGCCTCTCCAAAGTTATTGGCGGCTGGGGTCAGGTGTTGGCTATTCTCGACGACGGTCTTGCTCCGGGCTCTGATTGGATGTGTACGCGTTTACTTGTTGAATGTTCGTCGACGTTAAGCAGCTCTCTGGCTGGCAAGGTTCTGTTCGAGAAGCTCTGTCTGGGGCGCTGGACTTTCAAGCTCGAATTCTCGTTCCCGGCGCCGCCCGCCCGACCGCCCTCGCCGATCCTTCATGGTGGCGGTTCGTTTTCCGGCGCGGGCCTTGACGGTTTGCCTTCTCCGAGCCACGTGTCCATTTGCAGGGATTTTTCCGAAGCAGCGCAACTGCATGGCGACTGTTCGGGGACGTCGCCTGGAACTCCTCGGGACGCGCGTGCGGGTCGGGGCGCTCGTCGTCACGTGACTTGGGATCTTCTCGAGGACGATTCGCCTTCTTCTGCTTCTTCCATTGTGTCGGCCAACCAAGTCCACGTGGACGTCTCAGGGTTTGGCGTGGCGCTTCCACTTTCTTCGCCCGGCTATGATCATCATGACGTTTGGGCTCTGGCGCGGGCGGGGCCTGACGAGGTTTCTCCATCCGGGTCCGTTATATGGACCTCCGATTACCAGTGCCCGCAACCCATTTCCTCGGTGCCCCTCTCTCTGGTGCTTCATCTCGAAGATTCTATCTCTCCGCCTCTCTTGCTGACGGCTGGCTCAGTCACCTCTCACAGCCCCTCTATGATCCACTCTCCGCCGGATGCTGCTGGTATGATTCTTCCCCTCGACGTACAGGGCACTTACTCTACTCTGGTTACTCCTACAGGTGGCGGATCTCTGGATTCTACATCAGGCGATATGATCGCTTTTTCTACTCCCTCTGGTATTACTTGGAATGCTTGGAATGCTGTCATTGATTCCCCGTACAGGTTTGGAAATATCTACACTCGTCGTCAACCCCTTTCCCTTGGGGTATCATCTATCTCTTCCAGTCAGCTACTGCGCGAGGCGGTGGCGGAGGCAGCAGGTCTTCGCCAAATTGGGAGTCGCGCTTCTCGGGATTAAATGTGGAGTTGGTCTGGTTTTTGTTCGCGCTTTTGGGACCTGTCTTGGTGTTTAATGAAATTGCTATCCTAGAATGTTCGTGGTCTTGGTGACCCTGATCGTCGGCGTGCTTTGGGCTCTCGATTGGTGGAATGGGATTGTGACATCGCCCTCCTTCAAGAAACGAATTTATCGGGGGTAGATGCAACTGTTTGGAAGTCCTTTGGGGCAGGGGGCTTGGATGATTTTCGTTCGTTGGATGCGATCGGCGCTTCGGGCGGAATTATTATGGCTTGGCGGTCGTCGAGGTTCTCCTTTTCTTCTATTCGTGTTGGGCGTCATTCTATTTTTATCGTTCTCGTGAGGTCGGATTCCAATGCTTCTCTGGCTTTTACTTGCGTATACGCGCCTATATGCCATGTCGCTCGACGCGAACTTTGGGAGGATCTGCGCTCCGATGCGATGGCTTTTGGGGATACTCCTTGGATTGTCGGTGGCGATTTCAATGTTACTTTGCATTCGCATGACCGTCCTCGTGGCCGTGGGGGTCTTGATCCGGGATCTCGCGAATTTTTGGAGCTCATTCAGGAGTTGGCCCTCGAGGAGCTCGTGGCAAACGATATTTCCTACACTTGGAAGAATAACTCCTCTCGGTCTCGGCTCGACGGGTTTTTTGCGAATGGCAGGATGATGGAGCTCTTCCCTCTGTACTCGGTTTGCTCTCGGCCACGTTCTTTCTCTGATCATAGCCCCATTCTCTGGGATTCTGGTGAATCCTTTCGTCCGCGTGGCCACTTCCGCTATGAACGGAGTTGGTTGCTGGAACCAAACTTCAAGGACATTGTGCGAAATCATTGGTCTCAATCTATTTATGCTGGCAGTGCTACTCATCGGTTCGATCAAAAACTTTCATCCCTTCGCCGTCTACTGGCATCTTTTAAAATTAATACTCGCCAGGCTCGCTTAATAGCCCGTAACGAGGCTGATGACATCATTCTTCGCCTGGATCGTTCAGAGAACGAGCGGGAGTTATCGCCCGCGGAATTGGCCACTCGCGCTTCGGCGTTGCATGCGGTCTCGATGGAGGACAGGGAGAGGTCTATTGAGTGGCGTCAGCGATCGCGCTTGCGATGGATCAAACATGGGGATGCGAACACTGCCTTCTTCCATCGGGTCGCCAATGCTCAAAAACGTGCAAATACAGTCTCTTCCCTCTTGGTCAAGGGTTCTCTATTTCAGGGGGAGCAAGAGTTAGGCGTGGCTTTGGGAACTTACTTCAAGAATTTCTTTGACCGTCAACCTACTCGGTTGTGGCGGTAGACGGGCCGTGGGGCCTCCGTCCTTGCGCCTTCGGATGCGGCGACGATTTCTCGGCCTTTATTGCTGGAGGAGCTCAAAGGGGCGGCTTGGGACCTCAACGTCGACGCTGCCCCTGGGCCTGACGACTTCCCTATATCTTTCTATCGGGATTTTTGGGACGTGCTTGCAAATGATGTCTTGGACGTTGCCCTCGAATTTTGTGAGGGGAACAGGGGCTTCAACAAAATCAACAGGGCTAATATTGTTCTTATCCCCAAGACCCCTTCGGCCATCCGTATTGAGGATTTCCGACCTATTTCTATTTCTAATGGCATCTACTTAATCATTGCTAAGGCTCTCGCTCGAAGGCTTGCGCCACTCCTCGACTCGCTCATCTCGCCTTCTCAAGCTGCCTTCGTTCAAGGGAGGCAAATCTCTGAATGCTATGCGGTCGCCTCCGAGATCGTCGATGTTTGGCACCGTAATGCGACGAAGGGGCTGATGTGGAAAATTAACTTTGCAAAGGCATATGATGCTCTGGATTGGCGCTTCTTATGGTCGGTATTAAAGCGGCGGGGATTCCCCCCGCTTTGGATCTCTTGGGTTCGGCGGGGTGTAACCACCGTCTCTTTCTCTGTTTCTCTAAATGGGCGGCCGGCTGGAGGGATGTTCCAGCCTCGCAGGGGGGTTCGCCAAGGGTGCCCCCTTGCTCCCCTCCTCTTTGTTTTGGTTGTGGATGTCTTACCGCGGATGATTGATGGGGTTGCCGAGGCCGGTCTTACCAGCGGATGTTCTTTGGGTGCGTATCATGTGCCTATTATACAGTTCGCTGACGACACATTATGCTTTATCGTGGGCGGCCGGGCTAATGCCTTGGGGATGGCCACTACGCTCCACCTATTCTGTGAGATGTCGGGGCTCAACATCAACGGGAACAAATCAAAAGTCGTTCCGTTTGCTATGCCGCAGGTGGAGGCTGTGGATTGTGCTCGTGTTTTGGGCTCTTCCCCGTGCGGCCTCCCCCTGGAGTACCTTGGTTTGCCTCTCTCGGTTGGCCGTGCTCGGATGCGTGATTGCCGGAAGGTGGTGGAGAAGATGGAGGCTCGTCTGGCTGGATGGCGTGCGGCACTTCTCTCCAGGGGGGGTCGGTTAGTTCTTCTTAAATCTGTGCTCTCCTCTATACCAATTTATTTCCTGTCCGTGCGTGGCATGCCGAAGGGGGTTCGGGAGCGCTTGGAAAAATGTATGCGGGGTTTTCTTTGGGGTAAGAAGGGCGATAGGAGAAGGGGGGTCCATTTGGTCGGCTGGGAGGTTGTATCGCGGTCGAAGCGCGATGGGGGCTTGGGAGTGAGGCGACTGGAGGTGGTGCACGAGGCTATGCTTCTCAAGTGGGCGGCAAAGGTGTGGGGCAGGGAAGATAATTTCATGCTGAGGTGCCTTAGGGAGGCGACGGGGATTGATTTAATTTCCGCCTCACGAGGGCGTCCCGAGGGACACATTTCCCCTTTTTGGCGCGGTGTTTTGTCCGCTTTTGTTCGCAACAGATCTTTATTCAAACCTATTCTGGGTGATGGGCGTTCTTTCCGCTTTTGGTCCGATGATTGGTCCGGGAGGGGAGCTTTGCAATATTTTTTTCCTCGCCTCTTTGCGCTGGTGGCCGACAAATTCGCCACCGTGGCCTCTTGCTGGGCCGATGGTTGCTGGTGCCCTCTTTTCAATGCTAATTTTTCGGATCAGCGTCTGCTCGATTTCACGTCCTTGATGACTTTCCTTTCTGCTGCCCCCACGCCCACTGTGGGGCGGGATGGCTTTGCCTGGAAGGAGGATTCTTTCTCTTCGCGGAAGGCGTACTTTGCTCTTCTTCCCAGTGCCGTGGTGGTCGATGCGACCCTGCTGAATCATTGCAAGTTCATTTGGAGTCTCAAATTGCCGGAACGGGTTGGCATTTTTCTTTGGCTTCTTAGGCGTGGTCGGCCGCTTACTCACGACCGTTGTGCTATGATGTTTCCTAATGTCTCGCAATTGTGCGGGCTTTGCGGTTCGGAGGTGGAATCTTGCGGGCACCTCTTCTTCCATTGTGAACATGTTCGTGCCATCTGGGACGATTTGGGGTGGCTGAATATCTCCAGTTTTGATGCTTTATGCGACAGTCTGATTAACGCCAGGAATCGTTCAAGGGCGGACCTGATGGTCCCGATTGCGCGTCTTTGGAGCATTTGGTTGGGAAGAAACGAGGCACTTTTTGCTCGGCAGCGGTTCTGCAAGGAAAACATTTGTATCTCGGCGTCTCGCTTTTGTCAAGATTGGTTTTCCGGGTAGCGTTATATCGGGTGTTTGGGGGGTATCTCTTTTTTGGATACCTATTACCACTCCTTCTTTCTTTTCTTCATACATCTTGTAAGTACTCTCTTCTTTACTTTTAATAAATTGGGGCGAACACCGCTGAGTGCTTCCCCCTTTTTTGAGCGTCAAAAAAAAAGCATGGACCTGTCCAAACATAAAGAAGCTACTGGAAGAAAGGTGCTCCACCTTAACAAGGAAGAGAACCATTCAAAAGTTCTATAAACAATTTTGGCACCATCTTTTACTTGATAAATTAAGCAAAATAATAATTAAATAAAAAAACTTAAAATTTAGGATGATTTTGCTGCCCATAGTTTCTTACCCGACGCAATGATCTCCGACAACAAGAGCATTTGTACCCACATGAAGCAGCGCAATATGACCATCAGTGTGACCCTAAGATAGAAATCAATAGAATTATTTATGTGCTGGGCAGATGGTACGAAAACCAAGTGTAACGAGTTCCGATGAAAAACAAAGGTTTTTGCTTCTGCAAGTCATCTTTTTAAAGCCATATATGTATAAACTTTTGCCCAGGGGACAGTTCATCTACAAGAGGGACTGCAATAACGAAAAATTGCCTATGTATAGGGAAACTATTACATATTCAAAAAAATCATTTAGAAAATAGTGAGTAGTCTCGAGAAAAGTATGACATGAATCTGAGAAGAAAAATGCAATTGAACACCAAGGGTTGATAAAGACTATCATATTGATGTGCTGCAATAACCTGACTAAGAACCTCCTAGTTCATTCACAGAATTGAAAAGATGGGAATATGCTAAGCTGAAAATTGTGCATCCCTCGTTTCAAGCAACGCATTGTTAATCAAAGCACAATGATCAAGCTGGCTCAAAATTCGGGAAAACGGGTAACTCTAATAATCTATTCAGGGAATTGGTCAAAAAATCACATCTTATACCGGAGCAAAAATGACTTCAAGCTGCTGATCACCAATGGATATTTTTTCACCTCCGTGAACTGGCTTATAACTAATAGACCATTCATCTGTCACACAAAAAATTTTAGTGTCAGTGATGCCTACAAAGAAAAAAAAACAAATACTAAAGATAACAGATCATCTCAGTTCTAATGACAAATGCGTGACAGATCCCAACAACCATGCAATTAAGACATGTTAAGTTGTATTGGTGGGTTAATGGAACATGGACGAGAATCCATTTACTTTGGATGTATATTATTGAAAATTATCTTATCTTTTCTCGTTTCTGTGCATTCTCTTTCCTTTTCATCTCTAGTATGTAATTTGCCCAATTGGTTTCTCCTCTTATATAAGAGAAACCTGGGACCTCTTATATAAGAGCAACGGTCCTAGACCAGAACTCTTGTACCCCACGCCTAACCCTATACCCCCCTCCAGCACCGTTGCATGTCGATTGAGTGCAGCCGCGCGCCCCTCTTAGTGCAGATGTGCACCCCACGCAGCCCCCATCGTCACTGCACGGCGCTTCTCAACGTCACCCAACGCTTCCCAGCATTGTCGCATGCACTCCTACAGCATCACTAGTGCCACTGGGTGTATCCAGCGACGATGGGAGGTCGCTAGGGTACACTACAGTACCAAAGTCCACTACCGACAACGCACAGGTTTCCGCCAAAGGTCTTCTGTCTTCCTCGTGGCATTGCTTCATTATTAGGTTTCCACATGGTATAAGAGTGATGGTCCTAGAACAGAGCTCTTATACCCCACGCCTAACCCTATCCCCCCCTCCAGCACCGTTGCATGTCAATTGACTGCAGTCGCGCGCCCCTCTTAGTGAAGATGTGCGCCCCACGCAGCCCCCATCAATCAATTCACTATTCAGTTTCCACATGGTATAAGAGCGACCATCCTAGACCAGAGCTCTTGTACCCCACGCCTAACCCTATCCCCCAATCCAGCACCGTTGCATGTCAATTGAGTGTAGCCGCGTGCCCCTCTCAGTGCAGATGTGCGCCCCACGCACCCCCCATCATCGCTGCCAAGCGCTTCCCCACGTCACCCAATGCTTCCCAGCATTGTCGCATGCACTCTTACGGCATCACTAGTGCCACAGGGCATATCCAGCGATGATGGGAGGTCGCTAGGGTCCACTACAGTCCAAAGCCCACTGCCGACAACACATAGGGTTCCGCCAAAGGTCTTATGTCTTCCTTGTAGCATTGCTTCAGCGCTCAAGGATCCTCTCAAGTATGATTTTGACCGAAGGAAGGTGATTTCAGACTATAAATCATCTTTTTAGCCCTAGCACGGATCCATAATTGAAGGAGATGGTTGTTGTATAAGTCTGTAAATACAACTGTGGAGAGAAAATAATGACTTGAATAATGAGAAAGCCATGGAATTCTCTTATTTAAAGATGAGAACTCTTGTTGGGTAAATTACATAATAGATATGAAACGAAATAAAATACATAAAAAGATGCAAAGATAAAAAATATCTCAACACTCCCCTTCAAGATGGAGGAGTGATATCAGATATCTATCATGCTCAAGTTGAAACACTTCTGGAATTGCCCTTTGGCTAGGTCCTTGGTGAACACATCTATCTGTTCCCTTGAGTTGACACGGGAAGTACATATAAAGCCCTTATGTATCATGTCGCGAATGTAGTAACAGTCAACCTTTATCTGCTTGGTCCTCTCATGGAAGGTAGGATCGTTGGCAATGAAAAAAGCAACTTGGTTGTCACATTGGAGATACAAAGGAAGAGTCACATCAACTGCTAGGTTGGTGAATGCAGATCTGACCCACATCATCTAAGTACTCCCCTGTGCAATGGCTTTGTACTCTGACTCTACACTAGATCTGGCAACCATTGTCTGCTTCTTGCTATTTAAGGACATCAAAGAGCTCCCTAAGAACAATGCAAAACCTGAGGTACACTTCCTGTCCTAGGGACATCCTAAGTAGTCTACATCTGCACATGTTGCAACGACAACAGAAATTTATTTGATAAAGAACAGTCCAATATCAGGAGAGGTCTTCACGTACCTCAGAATCATATGAACCGCATCCATATAAGTCTGCCTAGGCTGCTCCATGAACTGGCAAACTCTTCTCCCCGCAAACGATAGGTTAAGCCTTATAATGGTCACATATAGGAGCTACCTAACAAGCTCTGAAGACACATGCATGCTCCATGAACTCGGATTTTTCTGATCAATGTCTACAGGAATTTCTAGGGCTTTTAGAGGCTATTAGCAACTTTGAAGGTCTAGGGGCTAGTAGAGGCCATTGACTATGGAGAACCGAGAACTTCACAATTTGATGCGCTTCTAAGTTTATTGAGAAGCCCCCTGAGATGATATCAGGAGAAGTGATCTGAGATTGTTGATTTCAGTGACATCTGAAGACACATCCACGCCTCAAATCCTTCCTTTGGCTCATGAGATGTGAAAGAATTATGACCAAAGAGAGATGGTCAAGGCTTTTCATGGGTATTGAAAGCAGGTGTGCATTGTGTGAGGAGGAGGTGGAGACGATCGACCAACTTTTTTTGTTGTAAGAAGGTAAAACCAATTTGGATGGAGTTTGGCATCAAAGGGTGAATATCAACAACCTCAAAAGTTTCTGGGAGTCAATTTTCACTGTCAATTTCCACCTAACAGCTTCTTCCTCCTGCAGTTATTTGGGTGACTTGGTTGTCTAGAAATAATGCAATTTTCTATTCTGACAATTTCTACATAGAAAATGTTATGCATCATGTAAGGCCTCTCCCAGAGCCTTGGCTCATGTAAAGTTTTTTCTCTTAGTTGCATCCCTGTAGAAGTATGGAGAGTTTTAGGCGAGCGTGGTCTGACTTGGCTTACGAATCTATTCAATATTATTTGGCGAAGCAAGAAAATGCCTGAAGATTGGAGGAGGAGTATCGTGGTGCCTCTTTATAAGAATAAAGGAGACATTCAAAATTGTTCAAATTATAGATGTATCAAGCTGATGTGTCACACTATAAAAATTTGGGAACGTGTGATCGAAAGAAGGTTGAGGCAAATTTCCAATGTAAAAGAAATTCAATTTGGATTCATGCCAGGTCGCTCAACAACTGAAGCCATCCATTTGCTAAGGAGAACAATGGAGATTTATAGAGCTAAAAGGAAGAACCTCCACATGATCTTTATTGATTTGGAGAAGGCTTATGATTCTGTCCCACGAGAGATATTGTGGAGTGTGTTGGAGAAGAGACAAATACATGTCCTATACATTAACCTCATAAAGGACATGTATGATAGGGCTTTATCTTCTGTAAGGACCCCGTCTGGGAAGACTGGATATTTTGACATCAACATTGGTTTACATTAAGGTTCTGCTTTGAGTGCATTTCTTTTTACTTTGATTATGGACGAGTTGACCAGTCACATTCAGGATGAGTTGCCTTGGTGTATGTTATTTGCTGATGATATTGTGTTAATTGACGAGACTAGAGATGGAGTAAATGAGAAGCTTGAGGTCTGGAGACATGAGTCGGAGACTAAAGGATTTCGTATAAGTAGGGCTAAGACGGAATATATGGAGTGCACCTTTGATGGAAGCAATGGTGAAGGAATCGAGGTGAAGATTGGTGACGATAACATTCAGAAGAGAGATTCCTTTAGATATCTGGGATCTATTCTGCAACATGATGGGGAAATTGATGGAGATGTTACTAATAGAATAAATGCGGGCTGGCTAAAGTGGAGAGGAGCCTCTGTTGTTCTCTGTGATAAGAAAATTCCTTTAAAGATTAAAGGAAAGTTTTACAAAGCAGCCGTGAGACCTGCTATGCTTTATGGATCTGAATGTTGGCCTGTGAACCATAGACATGTGCAGAGAATGAATGTAACAGAAATGAAAATACTAAGGTGGATGTGTGGACACACGTAAAGATCGGATTCGAAATGATGCAATCAGAAAGAAAGTTGGCGTAGCTTCGATCGAGGATAAGATGCGAGAAAACCGCTTAAGATGGTTTGGACATTTGCAAAGAAGATCAACTGATGCACCAGTTAGGAGATGCGAGTGTTGGGATGTTGAGCCGGCTAAGAGAGGGCGAGGACGGCCCAAGAAGTGTTGGAAAGAGACCATACGAAGGGATCTTAGTTTTGTGGATATAAGCCCGGGATTGGCCCAAGATAGATCTGAATGGAGGCGAAGAATCCATGTAGCCGACCCTACTTAATTGTGGGAAAAGGCTTTGTTGTTGTTGTAGTAGTTAATCCACATGGGGTGGACACTTTTTCATGTTTCTCCCTTTAACTCAAAAAAATAAAGGATGGGAGGAGATTTAAGTATCCATAAGCATATCGATGATTTGATATGCGATATAAGTATTGCCCAACCGACATGCTCTATAGATAGTGCATAGACAATAGGTTATAAATTATATGTATTCTGGTCATGCGATCCCCTTACATAGAACTAAAAATATTGGGCCACGATCATGGGAATTATATTTTCCTAAAACACTGCTGAGGATTTAGCTCTTTTTTTTCTGTACCTATGGTTTTTACCTCCACATTGGATGGCTTCCAAATTAAATCAATTTGTGTTTCCCGGTTGGTTGTCTTCGGCAAAATGAACTTTTACTCAAAAGTAAGGCATGATCCAAATTTTACTTTTAGGCCACAAGCTATGTAACAAAACCTTTGATTCTTCGCATGGTTTAATAATGTTGGAAGTGATGAAGAATTAAGTCAATTGAGTAATCGGATCTTGTAATGGGGCTATATATTACGTGATGTGACCAAGTGGTTAGTCCACCAACTAAGAGAAAGTCATAAGTGAGTGAGGCCTATATATAGGGCCTTATACTATTGGTTTCTTTGAGAAGGCATAATAGAAGAATCAGCTATCATATAAGCCCGCTTCCTTTGCGGCATAAGTCGGTCATCCTAACTATCTCAAACCAATTATTAGTAATATTGTTTGTGATGGTTTCACTTATTCTATTTATTAATGTAGAGATAGATTATTCACTTTTGTACTCTTTCATATATTTTTTATTTTCTGTTGGACTCTTTATGTATTTTACTCATAGGCTACTCTCCTACATAAGAGAGCCTAGGGCTGATGGAATAAACACGTTCTGTTATTTCCCAACACGGTATCAGAGCGACGGTCTTAGACCAGAGTTCTCGAGCAAAACCCTAACCTTAGCCCCACCTTCAAGCCCTCGCGCCTCCGAACGCCCCCTCTCGCGCCTCCGCGTGCCTGCGCACGGTGCCCTTCGCCTCTACGCACCTGCGCACGGTGCAGCTTCGCCTGCGCATAGTGTGCCTCCGCCTCCGCGCATTCGCCTTCACATGTGCCTGTGCATAGTGCGTGTTCCCCGTGCGAGCGCTCTGCGCATAGTGTGCCTTTGCCTCCGCGCACTTGTGCACGGTGCGGTTGTGCCGTGCGCGCACCTACGCACAGGCTAATCCTTGCGCACGGTGACTCTACGTGTTGTGTGTGTCCCCTGCGCACGTGATTCGTGTGCGTAATCTCCGCGTGCCTAGCGTGTGTTTCCTGCACGTGACTTTCTTAAGGTCTTGACTCATGTGCACGCAAAACCCTAAGTCAAGCTCGCGCTTCTCCAAAAGTAATGGGTTTGTTGCTTGAGTCTACACATGCAACTAAACCCGTTAATGTCCATGTAGACAATCATATCTCCAGTTTACTACCCAGTCTTCAGTTATCACTATGTCAGAAAGCAAGGCAGATATCCCATGTGTAGGCGCCTTCAGAGGTTCAGCGCCGATTGTGAAGATGGATGGTTCAAATTACGAACTGTGGGCGATGCAGTTCATGAGTATGATGAAGTCAACCGGTAAGAAATGCATTCTTACCGAAGAAGAGCCTGCTGAGAAGACTGGAGGCAATGCTCATGCGAGGCAGATAATGCATATGCCAAAGTGTGGCTATCTGGAACCCTGGCAATTGAGATTGCCAATGATATTCTTCATCAGCCCACAGCCAAAGCAATGTGGGATATTCTGGCTTCTACCTATTCTCAGGCGAAGAATGAGACAAAGATTCTGCAACTACATCATGACATATTTACTATCAAGCAGAATGGACGGCCTCTACACTCACTGTACACATCTCTACGAGGGAATGTTTGAGAAGCTTAATAGCTTCATGCCCCTGACAACCACTCCAAAGCAACAGAAGACCTACCGGAATGCTACTATGATAGGAGTTTTTCTCGCTGCCCTTTATCCTGAGTATGAGGCAGCACGTTCCCAGATCTTGGCAGATTCCACTATTTCTCCTATGGAGGAAGCTTTTCACAGATTGCGCCGTATCACCGTTCCTTCTACGACTACGAATCAGACTGCCTCAGCTATGGCAGCCAATCGAGGCCGTGGAGGTCCTATCATCAGGGCTCGCGGTCGTAGACCTCGTGATGAACGTGAAATCCACCTCTTTAAAAATAGATAATTGTAGTATAGGAGGTGAATTCCGGTCGATCAAAACCACAAGCTTTGAATGTTATGGAGAATTTTTACTTGGTAAGTTTACCAAGGTCGAACACAGGGAACGGTGATTTTTAGTTGCGTGGTCTTAAATCATATTAAATAATTAATCAATGCTTGATTAATTTCTGCCGTTGAGAAAATATACAATGCAATGATGGAAATGCTATACAAGAAAAATAAACAGAAACTTTTAAGCCTAGGATCTGTGAATTGAAACAATTCAATCCTCAATGAAATTTATCAATTAATTTCTCAAGCAGGTAATCACAGATCAAAAGATATTAGCACCAAGAAAGATCCACGTTATAGGACAATAGATTTATCAATGTATATTCCTGTCAAAAATTCAATGTAAATTGCCTCCTCCAAGTTAATAATCGATCAACCAATAGAGAGTCAAAAATATTGATCCTCGATTTAACCCCTGTAAAGAATAAAGTATTGAGAATAATCAACAATAAACACAAGGGGTTAATCAAATTAAAATCCTCAACTGAACTCCTGCAACAGATTTATCGTTAATTTCTCAAGCACAAGTGTGTCAAATTTAACCTGCAAAAGTCAATGATGATCCTCAAATAATAGTTGACAATAAACACCTTCAGATTTGATCACAAGCTATGCTAAATTGTAGAGCATGGAAATAGCTTCAAAATGACATTATATGCTAAAATCGGAGTCCGTATGAAAAAGATATGCTAAAATAAAATTTCAGGGACTAAAGTGTAAATAAAACAAAGTTTTTCTTTCAAAATAGTCCCTGGAGGGGCTTATCTGTAATATCTGAAAGTCGGAGGGGCTTCTCTACAATTTACTCTCCAATGCACGTGTCTATGGAGGCTCGGGTCGGTGGCGGAGGCTCGGCGACCGAACCTGAGGTAAGAACCCGAGGCGCAGGTTCAGGCGGCGGCGGGAGCTTCGGGGGCCCCGAGCCTCGAGGCTGACCGTCGGATCAAGGGCAGTTGGCCCGATCCGACGGTATCTGCTCTTTGCGAGGGAGGTGCGGCGGAGCCAGTGGCGAGGGCCGAGCGGTGGTGGCGTGGCGGTGCCCTCGCAGGCAGAGATGGTGGCGATCGACGGCTAGGCGCGGAGGCTGAGGCTCTCGTGAGGCGGAGTGAACGACAGAACGGTGAGGCGGCTCGGCTGGTCGACACATGACCGGCGGAGCAGCTGACGGTTGGGGGTTCGGAGTGAGGCGGAAGACGGTGTAGCTCGGGGCTGCGAGCGGGGCCTTGGACGAGGCGAGGCGCGGACCTGCAACGTTAGCAAGAAAATCGAAGGAAGGTGGTGGTTCTACGCTTGGGTATCGGAGCTAATCTCCGACCTGTGCAAGGTCGGAGATGCGGTGGAGCTGGGATCGGAAGGAGATGAAGGGGTTATGTCGACTCGCCTGAAGGGGGGTTGCAGGTGCAGTCTTAGGTGGAGCGCGTGAGCTCATCACGCAAGGCAGCGGGAGAGGCGAGGCTCGGCCACTGGATCTCGCCGGTGAGGCTGCTGTCACCAACCGTTGGTAGAATGGCGGATAATGGCGAAGGTGGAGGGGAGCAACGTTTTATAGGGGTGGCGGAGCGAGGCGTTACGCAGGTGAGACGTGGGTGGTTTGATGGCCGCGCATGGCGGCTTTGATGAGGAAGGAGGAGAAACGGCAGGGGGGTGGTGGTAACGGCTGGAGGAAGATGACAGGGGTCACGTGCTAGGCACGTGACCCGGGTGTGGCGTGGAGTGAAGAAAGTGGGGTGCCACGTGGCATGCCTAGGGGCTGCCACATGGCACTCCAAAAAAATTCAAAATTAAAAGGATAAAGAAAAATAGAAAAGAAATAGGAGGAGACCTCGGATCGAAAAATTTCCTTCACGAAAGTTGTTCGTCTTGTCGAGATCTACAACTTTCATGGAGGACCCGGGAGCAAAAGAGGTCATCTATGAGAAGTGATATTTTTTGTGGTTCTCTATGTGTATAGAAAATCGGGTTTTTGAGATTTTATATTTTTTTGGTGGTTTTAAAGGGGATAAAAAATATAGAAAAATATGATAAAATATAAGAAAATTATTTACACACTAATCTAATTTTTTTGGATTTTTAATAAATAAGAAAATAGGAGAATAAAATAGAAGTCAGAAACACACAACTTTTGTATAGACCGACAACGGACACTTGGACTCGGTCAGTTTCTTTGATTTCAGTTTTGATCTGGATTTGGATTTTTGTGTCGCTTATAAAACTTTCATCAAAGAACACAAATGAAAAAAAAATAAAGCTAAAAGGGTTAAATTAAGTACATAAAAACTCAGGTTAAAATAGCAAAAGTCAAAATGCGCAAAAGAGGCCCAAAACCCAACTTTCACAAATGAGCTCTGAATTTTACGAAATTGGTCTTGTTTTGAAGGTATTTGAAAATGGAGTACTTTAAAAATGAGTAGACCAAAATCGGACACTGTATGTGGGAGATATGCTCATTTTAGTCTGTCAGATGTGAAATTAGACTTTGGGATTATTTGACACTTATTGGAGTTAGTAATTTTTTGTATTTTTTATTTAATAAGGTTAGTAATATCTACACAATGGATCTAGTTTTGGGTCAATCGGAGTTAGGATGAATTAATTACAAATGTGAGAAGTTAGCAGCTTTTTGGGCTAATTTACACTTGGGATTTTTAATGTAATTATGCATGATGACATGCAGATATTATTAACACATGTATGAATGCTAATAATGCTCTATTAATGATTAATTACAAGTGAATGATGGGGAACAGAGCCTAAATGACCAATTTTAGCATGATGAATACGAGATTCATCACCTTGTGGCAGAGGAGGCCGTGTTCGGCCAACGTGTACCTTTTGCCATCGCACTGGACAATACCGAAGACACATGCTATTCTAAGCATGGATTTCCTGCATCTGCACGAGTCGCTGAACAGATCGAGCCCCCATCTGCTTCTTCTTTGGATCAGTGCTTTGATGATCTTGTAGCCCGTCTAAGGGGCATCATTCCTCCATCTGGCCCAGTTGCTTCAACACCTACTACTGAGAGCCACTCTGATGTTGTTGCATCCGCCTCTGCATCCACCAGTGCATCAGGTAGCGCATATGCATTTACCAGTAGTGGATGAGATACTTTAGCATGGATTATGGACTCTGGCGCCACACATCATCTATGTGGTGATCAAAGTCTACTTACAGGGTACATACAGATCTCTCCAGGTTGAACAATGGTTATTGCTAATGTCTCCTATATAAGAGAGCCTAGGGCTATGGAATAGAACATCTCATTCACGTTTCTCAACAGTACTCACTCCCCGATTACTGTTCAAGGGGATATTAGACTGATGCCATCTATGCATCTCAAGAATGTGTTACATGCACCTGATTTTTCGATGAATTTGTTGTCCATTAGTCAAATTACAAAGGATTTACAGTGTCGGGCGATTTTTGATCCATCGTCTCTTATTTTTCAGGACATCCTTACGGACAACGTGATTGGGCGTGGCTATAAGCAAGGCGGCCTCTATCTCCTTAGTCGGACTCCTTTTGCTGGAACCTCATCCCTACCTGCTAGACCCATCTCTCCATTACCATGGCACATGCGCTTTTGACATCTACCGCTTCAGAAACTGCGTCGTGTGTTACCTCAGGTCTCGCCTCACACTTATATTCAATGTGAGACTTGTCAGTTGGGAAAGCATCATTGGTTTATCTTTCCCGGTCGTCAGTGTCGGAGTAGTACCTCCAAGTTTGAGTTATTTCATGTCGATATCTGGGGTCCGAGTCGTGTTCCTGATCATCAAGGACACAGGTTTTATATGGTTATTGTGGATGACTTCTCTCATGTGTCCTGGGTATTTCTGTCAAAGAATAAATCTGAAGCAGGGAATATTATCATCAATTTTCTTAATGAAGTTCGTAATGTTTTTTCTGCATCTGTTAAAATAGTGAGAAATGATAACGCCCTGAAATTTTGTACTCATACTATATCCAGTTACTTCTCATCCCAAGGGCTCATCCACCAGACATCATGTGCCTATACCTCCCAACAGAATGGGGTTGTTGAAAGGAAACATCGCCATTTGCTTGATGTAACCAGGTTGCTTCTTATACAGAGTCATGCTCCTCATTCTTTCCGGGGTGATGTTGTTCTTACAGCATGTTACCTTATCAATCATATGCCGTCATCCGTTCTAGGAGAGAAGATTTCTTTCTCTCTTATTTTCCCTGACAAAGAATTGTTTTCCCTTACTGCTCGTGGATTTCCCTCGAAAAGGACTGGTCTCGACCAATGTTCTGATAGCCCGTAGAGAGTACAGATAACGCATTTTGAATATGCGACATCTTTCCAGGGAATTTCCCTCGAAAATGACTGGCCAGGTCTGGGCCAGGGAATTTCATGTTTGGAAAAACCCTTGAAAAAGCATGCCAATTGCATGTTTCTAATGTAAATAGACATCGCATTCACGCATTCAAAGATGTATAGACATCGCATTCACGCATTCAAAGATGTATGATCCAAAAAGACATTCCAAACATTTAATATAAATAGACTTGTTCACGAATATACATTACATTTTTGTGTCATATTAAAAATTACAATGATTACAAGTCAACACTTTTTCCTCCGCTGGTATGTAATCGTAGAATCAGGAGGATGGAACGGTAACAGGCGGTTCGCCTCGTCTATCATGTGGATTTGAGAGGGCCCTGGGACATCTTCCTCGAAGGTTGGCATCGACGGCGACGTTAGTGTGCAGTAAGTTGGTCGTGTCTGGCTGGCGTCCAATCCATGCCTCAACGGTGCCTGAGGCGTTGGCAAGTCCTCCCGTGGTCGCTCGGTGGCAGGTGTGAAGAAGTCTCCTTGCGCAAGGTTATCATCTTCCGCAGCGGCTTCTTCATAGTCCATGGGTTCCGCCACTTGTTCACGCACCCTACCTCGACCTCCGTCATTTCCGCCTTCGCTTGTGCCACAATCTTGCGGCATTCCTCGTGTCCAATGTCGTACACACGGCTCTACAAAGCGAGCTGCATCCAAGGAAAAAACATAGATGTAAATTTGTAGCAATTTTCTTAATTAATTTACCACAAACTTCTAGTTCGAGCACTTACGTTGCTTGCCAGAGTTGCACCTAAACATCCGACAAATCTTCGAGTTATGCTCCGATACCATTGCTCGTATGCGGGCGTCGCGAATATCCCTCTGGACCGATCGATGCGAACAATTCTAACTTCCCGCTCATCCCAGCGGGCAATATGCAAGATGTGTTTTGCCATCCAATATACATGCACTTTCCCCCTCAAGTCGATTGCATGGAGTTCTTGAAAGGTGGAGCAACGACTTGGAATATCTTGAAGACCCCCAAATTGTCTCATGAAACGATCTGGGTAGTAATACTCCACAATGTGGAAGTATATCAACTGCACTTCCGCTCTCCAAATGCGTTCGCCTTCAAGAGAGTTGGCTGGGAGATGGGCGCGGATCTCATCGGTATATGGAGTCCAAAATACCTGAATGCGAAAATTGTATTACGATTAGTATTTTTTTGTAGATATAGGAAAAATTTGTGAATGTAAAATTACCTGCTCGGGTGATTGCATGTCAAAAGCATCCCTTTAAGGTCTCACCACGTGTGTGGACTGTCTACGATGGGCAAACGCCATTGCCTAGCGGACTCCTAACGGGCGCCCGTACCATTCTCTGCCGTCCCTCACAACTGGAGCAATGTGGGGGAAATGCTCCCATGCCCATAGCTGAAGGAGTATGACCGAGCCTCCAATCTCCTCGGTCGCCATGTCTGCCGCTAAACATAGGTGCCTGTAAAGATATGCAAATACTGCTGATCCCCAACTCAGTGTCCCAGAGGACTCGAAATCATGTAAATGTGGTAGAGCGATAAGTGAAACCAAGGACCCTGACTTGTCCGTGAATAGGACTCCACCAAGCAACTACAAAATGTAAGCTCGAGCGTGTCTCTGTACTACCAGCTCGTCTGCATCTTCTGGCAACTCTGCAAAATTGGTGGACAGCCAGCTTGCTGACACCCTGCTGCCAACGATGTCTGCGGGCAGGTGGCCTAACGCCCAACAATTCCTCGCATGTATCTGCCCATGTCGCTCCAGGTGTTGTCTCCCCAGTAACCGCAGGCCCATCAATTCGCAGCCCCATGATGAATGCAACATCCTGCAAGGTGATAGTAATCTCCCCACTAGGCATGTGGAAGGTGTGCGTCTCGGGTCTCCACCGTTCAACTAACGCTGTCACCAGATGCCAATCCAGGGTAATGAACTCGAGCTCTGAAATGCATCCAAATCCTGCTTCGACTACGTAAGGCAGTAGCCGGTCATCCAAAGGGATCCGACGTACATGGGTCTCTCGTCGTCGGCAACGCAACCACGAAGACTCCTACAAGAAAATTGTTAGGAAAAAAATTGAAGGAAGGAAGAAATTAAAATTACTTACATCGCCAGCCCAAACTCGACGTGAACGATGTCGCTCCTGAAGGTGCAAAACTGAAGGATCAATTGGGCCGGGATCTATCTGAAAATTACAATATTCAATGTTAGACAATACAATGTAAAAAACAACAATCTCCGACAAAAGCAACAAGTATTTACCACAACTACCACATACAATGAAAATTAATAATATACGAGGTCCAGCTCGCATGCAATTAATAATATGCAAAGGGTTCTAATAAATCTATGTCAGCATCTTTCATAGCGGCTTTTATACCAGAATGCCTGTCAGAGATGATACATATTGGTCCAGCTTGCATGCCGATTACCCTTACACGTACCAACGAAAGAAACCACTTCCATGACGGAGCGGATTCCTCGTCGACGATCCGGAATGCAAGGGGAACAATATGTTTATCCCCGTCAACACCGCAAGCAATGAGCAGTTTTTGTTTGTACTTCCCGTACAAATGTGTCCCGTCAACACTAATCAGAGGCCGACAATATTTGAATGCTTCAATCGAAGGACCAAATGCCCAAAAGAATCGTTCAAATCTGCGGCAGAGAGGTTTCTGAGGATCAGGATGGTCGTTGTATTCAATATCAATTTCAGTTCCTGGAATAGCAGCCTTCATTGCATGCAAAAGAAAAGGCATTTCAGCGTATGACTTCTTCCAGTCACCAAATACGATTCCGATGGCCTTCCTTCGAGCATCCCAAGCCCTTTTCTTTGTAACCCAGTAGTTGTACATCCCCTGGATGTGAGCTCTACAACTTGATACACGAACATTAGGGTCATCCCTAACAAGAGTTAGCAATGATCTGGACATGAATTTGTAGTCCAACTGAGGGTGATCCTGATTAACTGTTGGGTTTATACAAGTGTGTGCCCCAACAACCTTGGAGATCACCTACAGTCCATCAAATTTTCTGAAATGTCCTCGTAAATACCAAACACAACCATTCGATCTCTGTGTACAAAAACCGACCATATCAAGCTGGTGGATTCCTTGACAATGAAGTCATAATGTGATAGAATGTGGAACTTCTTCACAGCGTAAATCAAATCCTCCCTACATTTGAACGTCCTACCCTTGCGGATTTCGTCAGCAACACCATCAAGTCTAGACTTGCTTCGAATGTCGTCTTCATATGTTGAACGAGTATTTGACCCTCTAACCCCAAAAAAGGGTATACGGGGTGTAATAGTATGCGTGCTTTGTTCATCAGCTGGGATCTCCTCGTCCATCAGATCATCTTCGACATCTTCGATACCTTCTTCCAGGTCATCATCGGTCCCCCAAGGGATGAAATCCTGATCCATCCGGTTAACGTCTCGCAGCAACGGCTCACTCAAGCCCAAATTCTGATCCGTGCTTGGCTGCGTTACAGGCGCATCCGTATCAAAGTAGGGTTACATGGTTGGGACATTTCTTGGTTGCGTGCTGCGGACAACTGCTGCTTGTGTGCTCGGGACTGCAGACGGTCCCTTGTTAGTCATTACAGTGGGGACTTCGCTCACAGATACATCTTCAACATAAATATCGGTAGGCAATGATTTCCCAATGGTCCGAGCGTACACAAGAACTGCCTACACATCATCATCATCGACAATAGATGAAAATGACGGTTCCTCCCCTTGACCTCGAGGGATGCGATGTAATAATCGGATTTTTTGACTGTCAACATCCAAGTTGAACTTACGGTAAACCAAGTTCAACATCTCATCGAACGTCATATTAGGAGTCAACACAAAACCCCTTACGTTGGTTGACGATCCGCACATGAGTGTACCACTCAAATGACACATACAATACAACTGCTCCATTCTAACCTAATACGTGACACAACGTACAAGCAAACGTCATACATTCGAGAAATGAAAATAATATGCATATGATACAAACAATAAGTAAAGAAGACGTTTTACCAAGTCCAATTGTTCGCAATAAGGGATTAGCCCTATTGAGACGCCGAGGCGGCTAGGACGGTGCCAATCAGTGAAACCACGGAAAAGGAGTGTTCCGTGGGGCTAGGAGTGACCAAAACGGGCGTTTTTGAGAGAGGAGGAGATCACAAGACGTGGGTGGCGAAGTGGGCGTCGGGGGCGGCACGGGTGCAGGAGAACGTAAGGGCTGGGAAATGGCAAGGCCGCTAAGCGCGGGCCTTATTTAGGCTCAATATCGCATATTGAATATGCGTTATCTATAGCGCATATCCAAATTGCGACACATACGTAGTTCCTGGGTAAAAAAAACTTAAGGGGTGTCGCATGTTGAACATACGACACCTTTGTAGTTTTTGAATAAAAAAACAATTCTAGAACCTGAGTATTTAAGTAATACCCAGGTACTACTTAGGAATTTGACTCTATTGTTACATCACATGTTAGCTCAGAGAATCGGACTGCAGACATTTTTACCTAGGCGTTACTTCGAGGGCCTTTCCAGAAGTGTTCATCCAAGCTGAGCATGATTGATATCTATGCTCCACCTTGAGGGGGAGTGTAGAGATAGATTATTCACTTCTGTACTCTTTCATATATTTTTTATTTTCTGTTGGACTCTATGTATTTTACTCATAGGCTACTCTCCTATATAAGAGAGCCTAGAGCTGATGGAATAAACACGTTCTCTTATTTTCCCAACAATTAATCTTCACAAAATAGTAATATGGATAAGTGATACCAATAGTGTCACGTCTCGTACCCTGATGCAAGCACATTTACGTTGCCAACAGGCAGTCCAACCAATGTTGTTAAAAAGGCAAAGACACCCTCATTACACAGTATATTTAAATTAGATCAAACGACTACACCAAGACAGTGGAAACCAGGACTATAAATTGACTATGCTAGTTCATGCGCTCTAAGTTCAAAAAATAGTAATATATGAGAAGTGACCCCCTTAAAGAAAGCCCAACCAAGATAGCAAAAGAACAGACCTCTCCCTATGCGAGCCATGGTGTTTTCATGAGCTAAAAGAACGGCATCAGGATTGCACTTCTGGACAATTGAAAGACCTGCAATGAGATATATATGAAGTTGAGAACATATGCTTAATATTATAACTGAAATGGTTCATGTAAATTTTGCATGTCCAACCAACTGTTATTTGAAAAAAAAAGGCATATTATAAAAATAATTATTGAAGAAATCTTACTGTCTCACATCTAGATACCCAGATACCGGCATTTCCCGTTTTAACTTATCATAAGGTGCATAAATTGAGCACATAAAAATATACATTAATAGAACAAAATTACCCTGTTGACAACTTGGGGAAAATAGGACTAGATTGCAATATGAGAAAAAAGGGCATATGATCTACTTTAAAACGCACATCAAGGCACTGATGTTGAAATAAAAATAAGGAAGTAGAATCGAACAAGAAAATAAAAGAAACAAGAATGATAAAGATTTTACGCGGAACCCTACTCCGTGAGGGAGCGGGATGAAACCATCGGAGAAGATTTCTAAGGGTCGGATCTTCTATTCCAATCTATTAATAAATAAAAGGGATTTGGGACTCCTTATGTAGCCCCACAGATAGATCGGGTCCTACTTGTAGATGATGTGAGACTAAACATGAGAGGGGATAATTGGATCTTGGAAGATCTTCTATTTCAATCTCTCAATAAATACAGGGGGCGTAGGGCACCTTATATAGCCCCATAGATAGACCGAGGTCCCATTTATAGACGATGTGAGACTAAACATGAGCAGAGGTAATTGGATCTTGAAGAGATTCAATTACTCATCTATTACATTCTCTAACACTCCCTCTCATGCTAGAGCTGAGAAAGTTGCAGCTAACAACAAAGGAAAATATACAACATATCTTCACTCGGTACATCTGAGAGAGACGAGAGGAGACCTGCTCGGACTAGTAACTGTTTGTAGTAGACCTCGCACGAGGGCGGGTCTGTGACGTCCACGACATGCATGTAGTAGAGTCGTTGCGATGACTAGGTCATACCTAGAGTGGGTCGCTAGAAAAAGTCCAATGCGGAGAGTAGTTGCACAATAAAATGTGCAGAAATAGTCTCGGTGAAGACGGTTGATATCAGTAGCAGTCTTGATTGTCAGTCTTCATGTCATGTATGGGCAGTAGAAGTCTGAAACGATCCCATGTAGACAAGTCCATTTGGAGTAGTTGATGTCGAACATGAGAAGTAGAGTGGTCGTCCCCTATGCAAATCTTGAGAGTTGGGCCTCTCCTACATGTGAACCATAAGAATGGCCTCTCCAATTTATCTTGTGAGGACCAGGAGTTGGTTCACTAATATAAAGACCATGGAGAAGAGATTGCTTTTATTGAGGAGGCACAAGTACATGATATACGCAATCGAAATCATATAGATACCCATCAAGAAGAAAAATATGGTGCCCTGCTCTCACTCCCCCCTTTCTCCATACTTGTCAGAATAAGAACATAGATAAACAAGTTGGGAGAAGAAATGAAAACATTCTCTTTTTTCCTGACTTTTCTTTTTATATAAGTTGTCTTCTTTCCTTTTCAGAAAAAAAAACTTAATCTTATTTTCGATGTCTATTTCTCTCTTTTGCATCCTTTTTTTAGGATAGTTAAAGCATGAATTGGGTTCTAATATTTTCAGCTCTTCACCTTTTCTTCTCTCCTTTTTCTGCATACAAAGCCATCCCTAGCATAAATTGGGGCTAGATCCTCCTCTTCGTGTAATACAATCCTCTCCCTCCTCAAATTTCTTTCAATTTTTTAAAAAATTGAAATTGAGCCTGTTGGAGTATTTGGTAGTGCACCTATTGAGTTGTAGCAGGGTAAATGGATCCTGGAGAAGATCCATTTACCCCATCCAGTGTTTAGTCCCACATGGACCAGTAGTGGGACTTGGAGGCTCTGGGAAGGCTATATAAGGAGCCCCAGACCTCCTGTACTCATTGAGAAAATCAATAGAGAAACACGCCCCTTAGAGGGCTTCTCCCGTGGTTTCATCCCGCTCCTCACGGAGTAGGGTTCCACGTAAAATCATGGTCTTCCATGTCTATGTTTCTTGTTCTTAAGCTATGTTTTATCATTCCACTTCCGCTTCTTATTTTATAACATGGTATCAGAGCGGGTTCGATTCTCGGAATTTTTATGTTCATATTTTTTTTCCGAGATTCGTTTTTGAAGTTCCACGTTCTTGGAGATTTGTTTGTTGAAGAATATTGCTTCCGTTCTCCCTAAGGTGATCTCCAGGTGGCAGATCAATTCTTGTTTGTGTTCACGGCTATTTGAGGTTCAAGTTCGTTCACTAGGAAACCCTAGCGGCGCCGTAGCCGCGCAGGCCTCAGGCAATCCAGGCGGTTTTTCAGACCAGCAGTCCAGGCGGTGCTTTCTCGGCCTCCAAGTTCTCGGCGCCTTCTCCAGCCGCGCGAAGCAAAGCCATCCAGGCGGCAACGGCGTTATCCAGGCACGCGGGCCCTTCTCTCCCACGCGCACAGGCGATCTCACTTCACATCATCTAGCCCTAACGCAGCAAGGCAGCGCCTCCTTCGCGCCTCCCAGACGGTGCCGGCGCGCTCCATGCGCAACATCCAGATTCAGATCCAGGCACGCACAGCCCCGGCGCGAGCCCAGCGATATCCGCGGCGCGACCCCCGGCGCGCGCAAGCCCCAGCGCGAGCCCATGCGCAACATCATGGTGCGAAGGCATCTCAGGCGGACGTCTCGCCCTCGAAGTGCTCCTGTCGGAGCTCCGATGCTCCTCTCCTTCCCCCGATCTCCGATTTCTCCAAGGCGGCGAGGTTCCATCGCCAAACCTGCCATCGGCGGCGCAAAGGGGGAGCGTCCCCATCTCAAAGCAGTGGCGACGCAAACGAAAGACCGCATTGGGGGTGGCGGGCTTTAAAAAAAATGATCCCCCGTGGGAACCCTAGGTGTCCAGCAATTAAAAAAAATTATATGGGATTATTTATTGTAAGGTTCAAAAGCTATGACCCTTAAAAAAAATTGTAAAGCCCAAGGGGCTGCGGAAAAAAAGGGGGGAGTAGTTTCCAAAAACAAGGGGGGACTGCAATATTTATTATTGTGCCATGTGGGCCGAGTTTCCTTTAGTTTAAAAAAAAGGAGGAAGAGAAGGGAGATGGATTTTGTAAAGCCCAAATGGGCTAAGCTTTCTTTAGGCCCAAATGGGCCATGTTTGTTTGTTAAAAAAAGTAGAAGAAGAAAAAAAATGAAAAAAAAGGAAAGAGGCGCGTACAAGAAAAAGTCGTACGCCAAAAAAAATGCACGAAAAGCCGTAAAAAAATGAAACGGCTTACGAGAAAAAAAATCATTAAAAAAAGGAGTGACAGCTTAAAATTTTTTTTGAAAAGCCGCAAGAATCTCTTTGAGTATATTTTCTCCCCATTATTGTTGTCTTCTCCCAACTTGATCGATGTCCATGTTTTTCGACAAGTATGGGAGAAAGGGGGAGTATATATGTAGAGTCACAGGTCTTATATTCCAGATGCAGATTCAGATTTCCAGACCGATCAGATTTCAGACTCTACGGTTCAGATCCAGTTTCAGACTCGACATCAGATAGTTCCGAGTCCCAGTTTGATGCGCAGATTCAGACTCGACATTCGAATTGGTCAGAGTCAAGTTTGAGGCACTCCAAGATGAGAGGCCCAGTTTCGAGATCTCCAGAGAGAGAGTCCAGTTTCAGACACGCACGAGTGTGCGGTTATTTTCAGATGAGCATATGTTGCCATCATTGTCAGAGGTCCCCATCATTCTTCTTGTTGTCAGGCCAGAGTTTTCGTGTGAGCCATAGGGACTCCAGAGCAGAGGACCATTCCCTTGGGGGCGAGGGTTTTCATGTGGTATCATAGGTACACCAGACCAGTGCACCATTCTCTGAGCCAGATGGGAGAGACTCAGTTCTCCGACGAGGAGACTTCAGGTGCAGTTTCACTCGATGGTCAGATTCCGAGTCTTCAGTTGACTCACACTCCAGCCCGTTCGTCCTCCTCACCTGTACGGCATGAGAAGCAACGTCCTCGACTGCAGCATGTGCGCGTTGGGTTGATATTGTCCGTAGTGTCCTGTAGCGTGAGTTGAGTTTCTTTCTGTTTGTTTGTCCAAGCTGAGCATTGCATGCTCCAGCTTGAGGGGGAGTGTTGGAGTATTTGGTAGTGCACCTATTGAGTTGTAGCAGAGTAAATGGATCCTGGAGAAGATCCATTTACCCCATCCAGTGTTTAGTCCCACATGGACCAGTAGTGGGACTTGGAGGCTCTGGGAAGGCTATATAAGGAGCCCCAGACCTCCTGTACTCATTGAGAAAATCAATAGAGAAACACGCCCCTTAGAGGGCTTCTCCCGTGGTTTCATCCCGCTCCTCACGGAGTAGGGTTCCACGTAAAATCATGGTCTTCCATGTCTATGTTTCTTGTTCTTAAGCTATGTTTTATCATTCCACTTCTGCTTCTTATTTTATAACAGAGCCCCTTCTTTCATATAACCCAAGGGTTCCAAGATTGCCAACCCAATACGGTCGCCACTCAAGGATGGCAGAAGAGGCCATTAGAGATGCAATGAGTGAATGGCAACCGACCTTTACAATGGTCTCCAAAATATCAGAGTTGTCTGGAGAGGGCTCCCGCAAGGGCGAGGAGAAGCTTTCAATGGTGTAGGTATCTTCATCAAGTGGGAGGTCATCCTCGAGCCAGTGGTGTGGGGGTGCAGCACCATTGCTGACTTGAAGATGGGGTGTGCAGATCTGAAGTTGCACAAGTGGCAACGCATGATGGTTGTAGAGGTGCACGCTTGCGAGTTTGTGCCTAACGGGTGTGTGTGCATAGAGAAATGATAGTGCAAGATTTTCGGGGGTTGCTCGCAGCCGACGCAACGGAAGGGAGTGTTCTGGAACCTGGAGATGCCAAGAAAGGGGATACGGTGCGGGGCGACGCAGTACCGGGACCAATCAATATCAGGTTCGAAGGTAACACGTTGTTGGGCGAAGAGGTATCAGCTCTGAGTGATTCCATGAAACAGGACCCAGTTCTAAACCCATTGGCGAAATAGATTGGGCAGGAATTTCCAACGAATAGAGGGTCTAGGTAGGACCCGCAACACCCTAATTACCCAACTGAACATAGCTTAAGAAGAGGGCCAACAGAGCCTTAACATCCGTAGGAGTAAATATCTCTGAAACCCAAGTCAACAATGGCCATTTGTATTCAAAACCTTCTAGGTTATAGCGATTTTAAAAAAATATAAACTAGTAATATGTGATCTTCTCTAGAGATTTTGCCTGTGAATCCTCGATCTGGATATCCACCACTGGAGTAACAGTGGCCATCGAAGATTCCTTCTCTGGCAAGTTTCTCAACACCGAGCTCTATAACTCTCCTTCTTGCAAACGCACCGGAGGCAATAGCAAAGGTCATATTATGCAAAGCAAGAGTCAAAACTGTGCTTGACCAACAAACAAGCACTCCACCTCTGATTGGAGAGGTTTTGCCACCTTCAGCACCGCGACAACAGCCTCATGAACAGCACTCTATTTTAATCCATCAGAGGGGATTTTTGTGATAGTTTCGAAACCAAAAAAATCCGACCTCACATACTCCACCGTTCGAGAGAGGAACGGGATACCACTAAACCAAACAACTCGCAACAAAGAGGACGAAGCTTCACTATCAGCAAAACATGCCACCATCCAATGGATACTCCCTTTCATATAACGGGAAAGCAGAAGCTGATGAGATTTTACTTCTATTTCATATTGTCTATATATTTTCTTTTTTATTTTCTTGTAGTTTGCCCAACCGATTTCTCTCCTATATATAAGAGAACCCTATGGCCTCCGAGCAATGCAATTCATTTTTTCATCTCCACATGGAATCAACGCGACAATCCTAGACCAGGGCCCTAACCTAGATCCCTCATCCCACCACAAGCCCTTGGCACCATTGTTGCAGCACCACGGCACTCATCGTTGTCACCGCATACAACAACAGTAGCGGCATCGCCACCACCACACGGGGCAGCAACAACAGCACCGATAATGCCTCATGTCGCCCCTTTGCACCTCCATGGCCCCCTGTGGTGATCCTTTGCGACACCCGATCGCCATATAGCACCGCCAGGATCCCCTTATGCCGCTACAACAGTTTGATTTGACCCTAAAGCGGTTTGATTCTGACCGGAAAATGTGATTCCAGACCTATAAATTGTGTTTTTCGGCCCTAGCGTACAACAATGATTGACAAGGATGGTTATATGGGTCTACGTGTATAACCAATCCTCTACATGATCGTGTAGACTCGCTCAGATAGAACTACTCCACAGCCAAATTCCGTTTTCGATCGTTTTTTATCATGTCAGAGAACAAGGGTGACATATTTTCACCGTCCAGTGCCTTCAAGGGCCCAACTCTCCTCATAAATATTGATGGGACCAACTATGTGTCGTGGTCCATGCAGTTTCTCACCCTCATGCAGTGCAATAACAATGAGCACATCCTGATAGAACCAGAGCTAACAGATAAGACTGGGGCCAATGCTTCTTGGAAGCAAGATGATGCGTATATGTGTATTTGGCTCTCTGATACCCTCACCACGGAGATTGCCAATGATTTTGTGAATTAGCCCACCGTCAAGGCGATGTGGGACATTCTGGCATCCATTTATTCCCAAGCAAAGAATGAGGCTAAGATTCTTCAGCTTCAGTTCGATATCTAGAGAGCCAAGCAGAATGGTCGTCCTCTGCACTTGTTCTACTCTTCGCTCCGTGGCATGTTTGAGAAGCTCCATAGCTTCATGCCTATTGCGACATCTACGGAGCAGCAGATGGCATGCAGAAACTCCACGATGGTTGGAGTTTTCTTAGTTGCACTGGATCTAGAGTACGATGTTGCACGTACACAGATTCTCACTAGAGCTACCTCACATCCCATGGAGGAGGCCTATGGTCGTTTCAGCAGTCTCCTCATGCATCATACTGTCACTCCTCGGCCCTCTTCAGCGATGGCCGCTTCTCGTGGCAGAGGAGGGACGATCCAGTTCAGAGGATGCACCCCACGTGGCAGAGGCGGTGAACAACAGTGTGGCCCTTGCCCCTACTATCGTCGGCCAGGATATGTAGAGGATACATGCTACAAGAGGCAGGGATATCATGCATCTGCTCGCATGGTAGAACAGATTGAGTCGTAAAAGACTAGATGATATTGTCTCTCGTATATGAGAGACAATATCAAGCTCTAGCATCCCATGTCGATCCTCGCTTAAATGATATTGTCTCTCGTATATGAGAGATAATGACTCCTGTTGTAAGCACTACCACCAATGATACTTCAGCCAGAGCCTCTTTGAGCTCCTCAGGTATCACTTACGCTTTTACTGGTAGTAGCAGTGCATATATGACATAGTGGATTATGAACTATGGTGCTTCCCACCATCTGTGTGGATATAGAGCCCAATTGAGGTCCTACAGGACCATACCTCCTGGTAGATGGGTTATCATTTCTAATGAGGTCTACTCAAGGTATTAAAAGGCTAGCCTCGAGGCGGTCGAGGCAGAACAAGGTAGTGGTTTTTAGCCTCGAGGAGTACGCCTCAGATGGAATTGATGAGGTGTATACTAGAGAAGGTCGAGGCGGTCCGAGGCGGTCGAGGCGAGGCGGTCCGTGAGGCATTTTCTGGAATTTAAAGCATTTTTAAGGATTTAAATTGTCTTATTGGTAGTTTTAGATGCTTATAAATGCATGGTTGTCTAGGATATATATTTACAAAATGAATGCTTGGAATTTTAGGTTTGTTGATATTCATATTAAGCATTAAACTTGTCTAATTTATTTCAAGAAATTCTTAATACTGTACTTTTAAATACACAATCCATAAAGCTTACAGAAAAGCTAGTGTTAAGAGAGGTGACATAATGAGCAGCGTAATATACCAACTAGAAAAAAGCATGACTAGATTCAAGGCATGTCAATGTTGTCATATTTATATATTAGTCATATAACAAGTACATCTTATCATAAGTTTTTATTCACCTCAATATGTTTAACGAAAAATATACCATCGTTGATATTTTAATGGCAATTATAGCTAATTAGTATATTTTTTATAGGGTAGAAATTTAGTAGATAGGTTTATGGAATTTATATATCCATTCTTTCACGATCTTATCTTCATAGATTCATCATATATTGCAATGTTATATTATATATATATGTGTGTGTGTGTGTGTGTGTGTGTCCATTAAGATAATTTCATCAGTAAATATATTTATTACAGTTTTTATAAGTATTTTTCTATACAAACTGAGGCTTACGCCTCGACCGCCTCGAGGCTACGCCTCGCCTCATCTCCAAGGAAAACGCCTCGTTCCGCCTTTCGTTTTTTTCAAATCTTGGGTCTACTTACCAATCACGAGACAGAGGGAGGTGCATCTGACGTCGTACATGTGCCATCAGAATGTTTTATATGCTCCTGATTTTCATATGAATTTACTTTCCATTAGCCATACTACTAAGGATCTGCATTGTCGTGCCATTTTGACCCATTGTATCTTCTGTTTCGAGACATACTCACCAGCAGGGTAATTGGATGTGGTCGTGAGCAGAGGAGGCTCTACAAACTGATCCAACCTACTCATGATGGTGTCTTTATTATAACTACTGGACCAGCTATATGTGACACCTTCATTTTGGTCACCTTCCACTACAGAAGCCATGTCATGTTCTCCCACAGATTTCCACGAGATCTTTCTTTCAATGTGAGCCATGCCAGCTTAGGAAGCATCATTGTACCTTTCCATCTCGTCAGAGTAGGAGCAGTTCTCAGTCGTTTGAGCTCCTCATTCAGATATCAGGGGTCCGATTCGTGTCCCTGATCACAATAAAATTTGTTATTATTTGGTCGTTGTTGATGATTTTCTAGACTTTCTTAGGTCGTTTTATTGAAGAATAAGTCTGAGGTTGGGTCTGCTATCAAATCTTTTATTAATGAGATGAAGACTAATTTTTCTGTCAATATCAAATATCTTTGTTCTGGTAATGCCTTAAAGTTCTACACCGTACAGCTTTCTGAGTTTCTTAGATCTCTTGACATTGTTCACTAGACCTCATGTGCTTATACATCCCAACAGAACAGTATTGTCGAGCGTAAACAGTGTCACTTACTTGATGTGACCAGAACCTTGTTGATCCAGAGTCATGCTCCTCGTGCTTACTGGGGTGATGTGGTCCTCACTGCATGCTACCTAGTAAATCGCATGTCATGTATGTTTTAGGAGAGAAGATTCCTTTCTCGATAGTGTTTCCTAATAAGGAACTTTTCTCCCTTACACCTCGTGTATTTGGTTTGGTTGTTTTTGTTCATGATTTCTCTCCGGGCAGTGACAAGCTCTCTCCCAGAGATGTCAAGTGTGTTTTTGTCAGCCACTCTCGTACCCAGAAGGGGTACCGTTGCTTTGATCCACTTAGGAGGAAATATTTTGTTAGTGTAGACATTACTTTCTTTGAGTCTGTCATGTACTTTTCTCCTACAGGTGACAGATTAGCCCCCTCAAACTCTAATGATGAGATTTACATGCCTCCACCTCATACTGTCATACCACAACCTCCATTTACTCTTACTCTACAACCACCACTACCTCCACCACCACAACCACCACCTACACCTACTTCTGCTCCTCCACCTGCTCTTGTGGCTGCCCTTGGACCACCACCTGCCATGACTCAGTTTTTGCCATGTATGTTTACTTGTGAGTCTTGCTTTGTTCTCCCTTTCTCACAGGTCTTGCCCATCATCTAACATGCCTCAGGTATGTAATGAGCACATAGTTTCTAATGAGGACATTACTGAGTTGTCTGTGAAGCATGATTCCATATAGGATGAGTAGGTGCCCTCTCAAGAGGGAAACTTACAGGTTCATGACTTGGAAGATGATCTTCATGTGTTGACTGCTCTACGAAGGCAGAGACAATGTGCTACTTATCCTCTTAAAGCCCAAGTTTCCTTGAGCAAACTGTTAAAGGATTTTAGGAGGTTTACTTTAATACTATCAACTGTGGAGATACCATGAACATATCAGGAGGTTTTTTAGTATAGTCGGTGGTTGTTAGCCATGAAGGAGGAGATGGTTGCACTACAGTCATATGGTACTTGGAGTATTGTTTCAATTCCAGTGGGCACATCCGTTTTTGGGTGCAAATGGGTGTTCATTGTGAAGCATTGTGCATATGGCAATGTGGATCGCTATAAGTCGAGACTTGTAGCACGTGAATTCACCCAGACATATGGGATGGACTGTCATTATACTTTTTCTCCAGTTGTTAGACACTCTACTCTGTGTATCATTCTTTCTTTTGTTGTGACATAAAATTGGCCCCTTTACCAGCTTGATGTGAAAAATGCCCTCCTATATGGAGATCTAAAGGAGGAGGTCTACAAGCAGCAGCCACCTGAGTTTGTTGATGAGTGGGAGTGTCAGAAGATTTGCAGGATACAATGTTATCTATGGCTTTAAGAAGAGTCCAAGAGCATGGTTCCAGAAGTTCTCGGGCTTGATAGAGCAAGAGGGGTTTGTGCGATCGATTATCGATCACTCTTTGTTTGTGCACAGGATCGGAGAGGTATTGTTGTCATTCATATTCATGTTGATGACATTATTGTTATAGGAGATGATGAGCAGTGCATTCAGATTGCCAAGGACTTCCTACGTCAACAGTTTGTGACCAAGGACCTTGGTAGTTTGTGTTACTTCCTTGGATTGGAGTTTGCCAGGAACCAGCAAGGTCTTATGAAGACCTAGACGAAGTACCTTACAGATCTTCTTTCAGAGAAAGGCATGACAGATTGCAAACCTGGCACTACTCCTATGGACCTGAGCATGAAGCTCTATGATGATGACACTGAGAAGGTCTGCAAGAGGAGGTACAGAGAGCTTGTTGACAAGCTCCTATATGTCACTATTACCATGCTAGACATATCCTTTATCGTGAACAAAGTGAGGCAGTTCATGGAGCAGCCCAAATAGGTACATATGGAAGCAGTCCATATGATTCTAAGGTATATGAAGACATCACTTGGGGGCTTCTTTTCAGCAAAGATACATCTCTTTCAGTTACAGCATGTGCAGATGAAGATTATGTTGGGCGTCCAAATGATAGGAATTCTACCTTAGGCTTCGTCGTATTCATAAGGAATTCTTAGGTTTCATGGAAGAGAAAGAAGCAGACTGCGGTTTTCATATCGAGTGTTGAGTCAGAATACAGGGTCATGACATAGGCTAGCACAAAGATGATGTACGTCAGATCTGTTCTTACTGACCAGACTATTGAGGTGCCTCTTACCATGCACCACCAATGTGACAACCAAGCTGTTCTTTTCATTGAAAACAATCCTACCTTCCATGAGAGGATCAACCACATAGAGGTGGACAATCACTACACTCTTGACATGATACATAAGGGTCTTATCATCACTACTCACGTCAGCTTTGGAGACGAAACAACAGATATTCTTACGTAGGTCCTAACTATAGGGCCTTACCAGAGATGTTCCAAGCTGAGCTTGATCGAATCTACGCTCCAACCTGAAGGGGAGTGTTGGGATATTACTAATCTTTCATATTGTTTATGTATTTTCTATTTTTTGTCTTCTTCTTGTAATTTGCCTTTCTCTCTTATTAAAGAGAACCATAGGGCTTCAAAGTAATGCAATTCATTATTTCATCTCCATAAAAAATGATTAACTCGCAATCACCTAATCTAATATCAGCTCACTGTAATACAACCAATTACGAGTCCATCAAAAATCGAGCGAGAATCTCCGCGAGGAGTGGCTTGGTTTAATTTCTCCTAGATAAGTCCAAGGACGAACACAGGGATACTACCCATCAACTTATTTAATTAAGTCCTAAAGTGAGTAATAGGCTATTATGAGGAGCTATCTAAGTCAAGCATGTAAATACATGTCCCGATGGATGCATTAATTTTTATGGGTTTTTTAAATGCAACTATCCTTATGCTCCAAAATGATCACAAATGCAAGTCACAACACAAGTAATTCACATAAATACCAAATCACAATTTAGCTCCTGAATTTAATAAATTGACAAATCAAAACATCATGCTTGGAATGGTCCAAAGTACACAAAATAATTCATCATTTAACTTCAAGTATATCGTAATTCAATTAATGGACCAATTAATCAATTCATGAACTAAACTCGCTAAATTGAAACCAAGTCAACAAATAATATTCTAAGTATTTCAATCCAATGTCTTGATTAATTTAAATAATTCCAAGGCCGGTCAGGGGTTCAACGTAGCATTAGTTACACAAGTATGCAAGTTCTAACTCCATTTATGAAGTTTAAAGACCACAATACTTCTCTGAATTTTAATTTGTTTTCAACAAGGAAAATCGGAAAATTAAATATACAGCATAAAAAAAACATGAAATGACCTTTAAAAAATGACCAATTTCATTAAATTTGGAATTAGGGTTCGCAAATCAAAATTAGAGACTTAATTGCAATAAAAATATAACAAACAATTAACAAAAAGAAATCCAAAATGGGACCGGAATGCAATATATACAAGCCGATAGGTTAAATATGTAAAATAGCCATGTGTGAGGGTATAAATGCAAATATAATAAGTCAGTACGGCTTATCGGAAATTCTCCAGGCGACGCGTGCTCCACATGCATTGGACCTAAATGCAATTCTTGAAACATTGGGCACAGGCATTGCAAATTACCCAGAAACGTGATATAGCTCACGTGGGGGCAAGGCTCAAGCAGCGACTTCAATTCGGGCTATGTGGCACGACATGGTGGATCTGGTGAATTGAGGCTCACCTCTCCGCCCTTTGTCGAAGCCTCAACGCCCTTGCTATTTCATTTCTTCCCATCTTCATCATCAAACCGAGAAGGAAACCCTCGAGCCATGTAACCTTTTCATATAGGGACCAAGATTTGAAGACCACATGGAACCTCGAATCGAGGCTCAGACAAAGCCCCAGGCGATCTGAGCTCGAACAACTCCCAGATCTTCATCGAGACTACCTAAAGCTCATTGGTCGATGCATGCAGACACAGAGGCTCGCCATCAAGATATCAGATCCATTGGAGTGAGGAGAGGATGTCGAAGCAAGGAGCACGAGCAGATCAAAGCAACATCAGGACCCCATTCTTGAGATTTTTTCCTGAGCCCCTTCGCACCGTTAGATGAAGAACACAACCCTATCTAATATGGGCCATTGAAGACGAAACAAAACGTCGCCTTCAGGACCGTCGCATCACCTTAAGAGGGGACATGTGGATAGCCCAGCACCGCACGATATAGCGCACGTGTTGGGTAATTTACAAATACTCTCTCCGTCTTTTTGTAATTATTATGTACCCCGGTAAATATTAAATTAAGTATTAACTTTTGAGCAAAAATTGCAAAGAAACACATCTATGTATTGAATATTGCATTTAAGTCCACTACCAGCCCATCTCACGTGGTTGGCCACGTGAGTGGCCAAATTGCATGTATACCTCTCCGGGTTTTAAAATCTTTATTTAGTATTAAAAAATCGCATTCCAATTAAAAACTTCGGGTATTTTGCATAGAGCTCCTTGCCTTTATTTAATATAACATAAACGCCCATGTCAGCTTGTCTATTGTTATTTATGCTTTTTATTTTTGTATAAATAGTTTACGTGCTCCAAAAAATTGTGCAAAAATAGGAGAAAATGCATTATTGTATGATCATTCACGTCAAGCATTTTTATTTAGCATATTTCTTGCATTTTCTATTTATTAAAAATCAAAAGAAGCATGTTTATTTATTGTTTAGTTTTAAAAATACAAAAAAATTGTAAAATCTTCTTCAAAATTCCAAAAAAATTAGGTAATATTTATTACCAAATTTTATCACTCCAGACCAAAAATAACTAAAAAAACTAAAGAAGAAAAACCCAAAAAAATATAAACCCTCTCTAACCCTAAAAAAATTAGAAAACAAATCTCAAAAATTCCAAAAAAAAGTTTCTTGTCCTATAATTGTATATTTACATATTAATATATAATAAAAATAGTTTTAAGAAATTTTTGAACTATTTTATATTTTTAAATCTGAAAACAATTCGGTATATTTATTTATTCCCTGATTTGGAGTATTTTGGATTTTAAAAATACAGAAAAATACCAAAAATCACTAAATAAGTCACAAAAATAGAAGAAAATATAAAAATTCAAAAATAATTTATTTTGTAATTTTTAACTATATATAGCTATATTTATAAATAGAATACCCTATATTGTATTTATATACATATATATAGTTATATATACATAAAATTATCATTATAAATATTTTAAATATTTTAAAACCTTTAAAAAAATACTGGTTTTATTTGTATTTACTGATTTTTATATATTTATATATTATATATCACTTATATTATATATATATATATGCTTATTATATATTAAAAATAAAAATAAATCAAAAGATATAAAAATTATAAAAAGAAAATAAAAATTATAAAATCCATAAAAACTAAATAATTAAAAAACCCGCAAAGACACTAAGTACATAGCAGATAAATATCTACATACATACATTGATTAGAAATAATTAAGTGCTACACACGTGTGTTCCCTGTGTTCGAGACCCTACACGTACTTGACCACTATACACATTTATTTGTAGAGTTTATAATAAATTTTAACCCCATACATTGATTGCATTTTTTTACCATTTATGTCTGTGGGTTAATTGTTGAATTTGTTCGAGCTTTGCGTTCGGTCACCTAACGACTGTAGGTCTTACCTTGTTAGACTACACGACCGCTCCGCGTGGTTTTGGATATTTCATTAGCACCTGGTAGATGGGTCATTAATGCGAATGGAGTTCACTTACCCATTGCAGGACATGGGGAAGTGCATTTGACTCCATCCATGCGCCTGCAGAATATTTTATATGCTCTTGATTTTCAAATGAACTTGCTTTCTATTAGTCAGATCATGAAGGGTCTGCATTGTCGTGCCATTTTTGACGCATCTTCTCTTGTGTTTTAGAACATACTCACGGGAAGGATGATTGGATGTGCCGTGAGCAACGGGGGCTCTACAGACTAGTCCAACCTCCTCATATTGGTGCATCTACTATCCTTACTGGACCAATCTCACCTTATTTGTAGCATCTCCGTTTTCGTCACCTTCCTCAGCAGAAGTTGTGTCATGTCCACCAACAGATATGCACATGATCTTCCTTTCAATGCGAGGCTTGCCAGCTTGAGAAACATCACCACTCTTCTAATCTGTGTCGTCAGAGTAGATCTCTGTTATTTGAGCTCATTCACTTAGATATTTGGGGTCCGAGTCGTGTTCCTGATCACTAGGGAGATCGTTTTTATCTTGTTGTTGTGGATGATTATTCTAGACTTTCTTGAGTAATGAAATAAAGAACATTTTCTATGATACTGTCAAATATTTGTGATCTAACAGTGCCTTAGAGTTCTGCATTTATAGCTATCCGAGTTCCTCGGTTTCTTGGCATTGTACACCAGACCTTGTGTGCTTACACATCTCAATAGAACGGTATTGTTGAATGCAAACAATGTCATTTACTCGATGTGACTAGAACCCTTTTGATTCAGAATCGTGCTCATCAATCTTACTGGGGTGATGCAGTCCTCAACGCTTACTACTTGGTGAACCGTATGCCATCTTCTGTTCTAGGAGAAAAGGTTACTTTGTGATTGTGTTTCCTGAGAAGGATCTATTCTCCCTTACATCCCAAGTGATTTGTGGCCTTTGTTCACAATCTGACACATGGTCATGACAAGATCTTCCCTAGAGTTGTCATGTGTGTCTTTGTTGGCTACTCTCGTACCCAGAAGGGGTATTGTTATTTTGATACACTTCGGCGGAAATTCTTTGTCAGTGTTAATGCCACATTCTTTGAGTCTGTTATGTATTTCTTTTCTACAGGTGACAGGTTTCCCCCCTCCCTCAATCTAATGAGGAGGTATACATGTCTCCTCCTCTTATGGTTGCACCACCTTGTTCCCCCTGCTCATGAGCCTTTCCCATCATCCTCACGCCCTAGGTATGTAATGAGAATATTTTTTCTACTGATGGTACTAATGAGTTGTCTATGTAGCATGATTCTTTACAGAATGAGCAGGCACCTTCTCAGAAGGGTGATTTACAGGTTCAGCATATGGCAGTGTAGATCGCTATAAAGCGAGACTTGTGGCACGTGGGTTCGCCCAAACATATGGGGTAGACTATGAGGATATCTTCTCTCCAGTGGTTGGGCATTCTACACTGAGCATATTTCTTTTTGTTGTAGTGACACGAGATTATCCCCTCTACCAGGTAGATGTGAAGAATGCTTTTCTCTATGGTGACCTACAGGAGAAGGTTTACATGTAGCAGCCACCTGGGTTCGCTGTTGAGGGGGAGTATCAGAAGGTTTGCAGGATTTACAAGATGATCTATGGCCTTAAGCAGAGTCCAAAAGCATGGTTCTAGAAACTCTCGAACTTGATAGAGCAACAGGGGTTCGTGAGATCGATTGTCGATCATTCATTCTTTGTTCAAAGGACTCAGAGAGATACAATCACCATATTTGTTTGTGTTGATATCATTGTTACAAGGGATGATGAACATGGCATCCAGACTGCCAAGGATTTTCTAGGTGAACAGTTTGTGACTAAGGACCTTGGCGCTCTACACTACTTCCTTGGACTGGAGTTTGTTATGAACCAGCAAGGTCTTGTGATGATCTAGAGGAAGTACATTATAGATCTTCTCTCTTAGACAGTTATAGCAGACTGCAGGCATGTCAGTACTCCCATGGACTCAAGCACGAAGATGTATAATGATGACACTAAGGAGGTAGAAAAGAGGAGATACTGGGAGCTTATTAGGAACCTCCTATACGTGACCATCACACGGTCATATATATCCTTTGTAGTAAGCAAAGTGAGTCAGTTCAAGTTGCAGCGTAGACAGGTACATATGGATGGAATCTATAAGATTCTGAGGTATCTGAAGGTCTCACCTGGCATTGGTCTTCTATTCAGTAGAGGTACATCCCTTGCCGTTACAACTTGTGCAGATGGAAATTATGCGAGGTGTCCCAAGGACAGGAAGTCTACCTCTGGCTTTGCAATGTTCATAAGGAGTTCCTTCATGGAAGAGCAGGAAGCAGGCAGTGATAGCTAGATCCAGTGCAGAATCAGTATATAAGGTCATGGTACAGGCTAGTAGAGAAATGATATGGTTCAAATCTGTTCTTACAGACCTAACAGCAGAGGTGCCTCTTCTCATGCACATCCAAGGTGACAACCAGGTTGTTCTCTTCATCGTCACAACCCAACCATCCATGAGAGGACCAATCATATCGAGGTAGACGATCACTGTATTCGAGACATGACATGGAAGGGCCTCATCTCTGCTACTCATGTTAGCTCAGGGATTAGACAGCATATGTACTACCTATTGGGAAAATAGAAAGAGTTGATTATTCCGAGAACCCTAGGCTCTCTTATATAAGAGAGTAGCCTATGGGTAAATTACATAAGACATTCATAAGTACAAAGAATTAGGAATAGTACGGAAACATGAAATAACTATTGTAAAGAAATATATGTGTACACTCCACCTCAAGAAGGAGTATAGATGTCGATCATGCTCAGCTTGGATGAGTACTTCTGAAAAGGTCCTCTGAGTAAGGCCTTGGTGAAGATATCTGCAGTCTGATTCCCTGAGCTGACATGAGATGTGGAAATAAAGCCCTTCTGAATCATATCTCGTATGTGGTGACAATCAACCTCGATGTGCTTGGTGCGCTCATGAAATGTTGGATTATTTGCAATAAATATAGCCGCCTGATTGTCACATTCCATGGCCATAGGAATGGGAACTTCTATACATAGATATGTAATGATAGCTCGAACCAACATTATTTCTATACTAGCTTGGGCCATAGCCCTATATTCAGACTCAGCAATAGATCTGGCTACAACAGCTTGCTTATTGCTCCTCCATGAGACAAGTGAATCTCTAACATATACAGTAAACCTCATGGTGGATTTCCTATAGTTTGTACACCCTGTATAATCTGCATCTACACATGCTGAGATGGTAATCTCCTTGTCTTTTCTAAATAGTAGACCTGCAGCTGGAGATGATTTAAGATACCTGAGTATCATATGTATAGCATCTATATGCACCTGACGTGGTTCCTCCATGAATTGGTTTACCCGACTAACAGCAAAGGAAATATCAGGTATGGTGATGGTAACATAAAAGAGCTTTCCTACCAGCTCTCTGTATCTCCTCCTATCTACCTCATCAGTATCATCATCATATAGCTTCATGCTTGGATGCACAGGTGTTGTAGCAGGCCAACGTCCAAGCATTCATGTATCTCTTAGCAAATCAGTGACGTATTTCCTTTGGGTCATCACAAGCCATTGTTGATTACTGGCAAACTCCAGTCCCAGAAAGTATCTAAGATCTCCAAGATCCTTTGTGACAAATTCATGACCCAGAAGTTCTTTTGCCCTTATTATTCCTTGTATGTCATCTCCTGTAATAAAAATATCATCAACATACACCATAATAGCAACCATACCTCTGGATGTCTTCTGTATAAAAAGGGAATGATCTGCATTCGAGCGTTTGTACCCCTGCTTCTCAAACAAGTCTGAAAGCTTCTGAAACCAAGCTCTAGGGCTCTGCTTAAGGCAATATATCGCCTTATGAAGTCTACACATCTGTGAGCACTCCCCCTCAACAGCAAATCCCGGTGGTTGTTGCACGTAGACTTCCTCCTAAAGATCACCATACAAAAATACATTCTTGACATCTAACTGAAACAAAGGCCAATCTCGGATAATAGCAACAGAAAGAAGAATTCGTAAGGTGGAATGATGAGAAACTTGTGAGAATGTGTCGAGATAATTCACTCAGTATGTCTATGTAAACCCTTACGCAACCCAGCGAGCCCTGTATCTGTCGATGATACCATCTGCATTCTGCTTACTTGTAACACCCACTTACAACTTACTGTAGAGACTCCAGTGGGAGCTGGGACGAGGCTCCAAGTGCCTCTCTACTGAAGAGCAACTATCTCTTCTTCCATAACCAAGCGCCATTGACTATCCTTTAAAGCATCTTCATAATTTCGTGGAATATTCACGGTTGATAAGGCAACTGCAAAATTCCTGAAAGCGTCTATCAAAGGATACTATGGATGTTATAGAATATGAAGCACAGCTACGCTTCGTCTTCCGAAGTGCAATAGGAAGATCCAAATCTGCAGCATCTATATCTGTCTCCTGTAAAGAATCCTGCATCGGTAGAAGATTAGACCCATCATTAGAAACTGTATTATCAGAGCATACCTTAATCGTGCTAGATGATGAGCGGTGATCATGAGCAGAAGCAAGTCGACAGGTATAATGGTGAGGCAAAGGTGGAACGGGGACCGTTATAGTAGGTTGAGGTGGCATAGGAAGTGGTGATGGTGGTGGTGAAGTAGGTGTTGGTGATGGAGATGTGGGAGGTAATAGTGGTGGTGGTGGCATGTATATATTATCATCTGTATCAGAAGACGTCAATCATCACATTTAGGAGAAAAGTACATCACGGACTCAAAAAAGGAGACATCGACACTAACGTAATACTTCATGTGCAATGGATCATAATAGTTGTATCCTTTCTGCGGCCTAGAGTACCCAACAAAGACACACTTGACAGCTCTAGGAGAGAGCTTGTCAATACCCGGAGACACTTGGTGGACGAATGCGACTGAGCCAAACACACGAGGAGTAAGGGAGAACAATTCCTTCTCAGGATAGGCAAGAGATAAAGGAACATTCTCACCCATGACTGACGAGGGCATGCGATTAATAAGATAACATGTCGTTAGTACAGCATCGCCCTAGAAGGAATGAGGAGCATGACTCTGAATGAGAAGTGTCCTTATAACATTAAGCAAATGGCGATGCTTCTGCTATGCAATACCATTTTGTTGTGAAGTGTAGGCACATGATGTTTGATGGATAATTCCCTTGGTTGAAAAATAACTGGAGAGATAATGAGTACAAAATTTCAAGGCATTATCAGTTCTAGCAATTCTTACTGAGGCGGAAAGGACATTTTGTATTTCGGTCAAGAAATTTTTGATAACATCACCAGCTTTAAATTTATTCTTTAACAAAAAGACCCAAGACAGACGAGAGAAATCACCAACAGCGGCTAGATAAAACACGTGCCCCTGGTGATCAGGAACATGACTGGGGCCCCAAATATCTATATGAAACAACTCGAAAATGGAGCTACTGCTCCGACTCTAACGACTGGAAAAGGTAGAGCGGTGATGCTTTCCCAACTGACATGCCTCACATTGGAAGGACGCATGAGGCGAGATCTGAGGCAGAACATGACAAAGTATCTGCAGTGGTAGATGACCAAAGCGCAGGTGCCAAGTAAATGGTGAGACAGGTCCAGCAGAGAGAGGAGATTCCAGCATAGGGAGTTCGAACTCGGCGATATAGACCGCAATGCTCATGGCCACACCCAATCACCTTGCCTGTAAGGATGTCCTGAAAAAATAAGAGAAGAGTCAAAAATGGCACGGCAATGTAAATCCTTTGTAATCTAACTAATGGACGACAAATTCATAGAGAAGTCAGGTGCATGTAACACATTCTGTAGATGTATAGAAGGTGTCAAACTAATCTTCCTTTGTCCAGTAATTGGGGAACGAGTCCCATCTGCAATGATCACAATTCGTCCTGGAGGAACTTGTCTGTAGGTTGTAAGTTGACCCTTATTGCCAGACAAATGATGTCTGGCGTCGGAGTCCATAATCCATTCTATAGCATCAGATTTACCACTGCTAGTGAGTGCATAAGTACTACCTGAGGTACTGGAGGAGGCTGAAGCAGCTACATCTGAATGACTCCCAAAGGCCGATGGAGATGACACAGAAGCAGAACGAGGTATAATGCCCCTCAATCGTGCTACCAGATCCTCAAAACGTTGATCCAGAGAAGAGGCAACCGGAGGCTCAATTTTCTCAGCTACTCGAGCAGAGGCAGGGAATCCATGCTTGGAGTAGCATGTATCCTTTATATGTCCAGGACGATGGAAAAAAACTACATGGTTGACGAACTCAACCTCCTCTGCCGCGAGGTCCTCGTCCACGAAACTGAGAAGAACCTCCATGACCTCGAGAGGCTGCCATCGCAGAAGATGTCGGAGCTGTGGTAGATGATGGAACAGTGATCAGACTAAACCTGCGAAAGGCTTCCTCCATAGGTGGAATAGTGGAGTCAGCCAGAATCTGGGAACGGGTCACCTCATATTCAGGATCTAGCGCTGCCAGGAATACACCAACCATAGTGGCATTCTTGTAGGTCTTCTGCTGCTCAGGAGTAGATGTGAGAGGCATGAAGCTACAGAGCTTCTCGAACATTCCACGCAAAGATGTATATAACAAGTGGAGAGGCCGTCCATTCTGCTTGATTGTGAACATGTCATGCTGGAGTTGTAGAATCTTCGTCTCATTCTTTGCCTATGAATAGGTAGCAGCAAGAATATCCCACATTGCTTTTGCAGTGGGCTGATGGAGAATATCATTAGCAATCTCAATTGCTAATGTGCCTGATAGCCAAACCTTCGCGTATGCATCATCCGCCTCCCATGAGGCGTTAACCCCAGTCTTCTCAGCAGGCTCTTCCTCAATAAAAATGTGTTTCTTACCGGTAAACTTCATCATACTCATGAACTGCATAGCCCACAATTTATAGTTTGACCCATCCATCTTCACAATAGGCGCATGACCTCCGAAGGCGGCTGTGGGGAGAATATCGGCCTTGCTTTCTGACAATATCATAATAGAAGACTAGGGTTGTAGACTGGATAGACTTTTGTCTACACTGACATTCACGGGTTCGGTTGCATGTGTAGACTCAAGCAACCAAACCCATCAAGAAGAAGGTTCGACGAGAACCTAGACAACAACGAGGCCTTGAGAAGCCTAGGCATCACGGACGAGAACCAAGTCAACAATGGACTTGGCAAGGGAGAACCTTGGCGGTGGTATCCTAGGTGGCACGGCCCAGGGCATAGTACGGGGAGGCGGCGCAAGGAGGCGAGGTGCAGCACGAGGCATTGCACGGGGTATAGCACGAGTAGGCACGGCTCGAGGCGCAGCACGGGGAGGCGCGACGTGGGGTTGACCGAGGCGAGGCGCGACACGGGGAGGAGGGGCGGCGCGGAGAGGAGGCACGACGCAGGGTGGAGGGGCTTACGGTGGGGGTTAAGGTTAGGTTTCGGTGTAGGAGCTCCGCTCTGATACCATGTTGGGAAAATAGAAAGAGTTGTTTATTCCGTGAACCCTAGGCTCTCTTATATAGGAGAGCATCCTGTGGGTAAATTACATAAGACATTCATAAGTACAGAGAATTAGGAAATAGTACGAAACAGGAAATAACTATTGGAAAGAAACATCTCTACACCTACCAAGGCCCTCGCTAGAGGTCCTTACAAGAGATGATGTTCCAAGACAAGCATGATAGATATCTACGCTCCGACTAGAGGGGAAGTGTTGAGATATTAGTTTTTTTTTTTACGTATTACATATTCTTTCTTTCTTCTATATGTAACTTTCCCAAGAGGTTTCTCTCATATATAGAGAACATTAGGGCCTCGTGAATAAGCAGTTCATTTCTATCTCCCAACACTAACCTGTCCATGAAAAAAGAGGATTAAGGACTCATCTCTCAATAAGAAGCATGGTTGATTTCTATTTTGTACTTGTCGTAGACATACCCCTCCTCTTCTCATTGTCACTGACACCCTCCCTACTCGTTGCCACCCCAGACATCCTTCACACCTTGTACCATCTACCATTGTGTGCTCCCGTTGTTCTAGGACCCTATTATCACCCTAGGCTTGTGTCACCTTGGGCTCCTGCCCTTGAGCCCAACCATCACCACAGGACCCAGTTGCCACCCTAGGCCATCGCCACCCTCACCAGCTCCATCATCTTCTTGACACCTTCACAAAGGTGTCTGGATCTTCAGATGCATAGAGGAGCACGGAGGAAGGAAAGCATCTTCGTCGGAGCTCTCTGCACCGACGAGTTGCGGTGGAGGGGAAATGATCTCGATGAGCAGATACCGTTGGATTTGATCTCAATGATCAGATCTAAGAGTCACGTCCCAGTACCATAGCTCCCTCTGTAGCAACAATTCAGATCTCATCTTCGGGTGTTAGAACCTACGCTAGAGCTCTAGCACACGCCACATAGCCCAAGCCTCAACCGCATGCCGAAGCTAACCCCCACATAAGCCATTGCACATGAGTGGGCCAAATTACAGAACCTGAGCTCGAGTTTTGGTGTATTGCAGTTAGGTCCAACAATGTTCCCCGTGTATGCCACTAAGGAAAGTTAAAGTTAAGCCCTGTCGTCTTTTCTCAATTGCATTTATACCCCTGCGCATGGTAATTTACACTCCATACCCAAGCAGCTTTTGTAATTGCATTCAGGATCCTATTTTGGACTATTTTATTAAGTTTTGTTATGTTTTTGTTGCAATTAAGTCCATGTCTTGCATGATTAATAACTTGTGAAATTTAAATCCAAATTTAATGAAATTAATCTTGTTTGAAAGCTTATGCCATGCTCTTTCACATGATTTAGTTAACTCTCTGATGTGAATTGTGTTAATTGAATTGAAATTCAAAGAAGCCTATGATTTCTAAAGGTGATTATTTGCTTCACAAGGGCATGATTAATTGACCTAATGCATCAATTGACACTGTGATTAGCTTTGAAATTTAATGATACTCATGAACTTTATGCTAGACCTTGTTGATGATTGCTTCCTGATTGCTTGTGAATTAGGGCGATTAGACGATTTTTGAAATGAAATGTGATTGAACAAAATGATGCATAAATGACTGCGGTCATTAAATGCTAGATAATTGATGACATGTTTGAACCTTGGGATGATTTATAAATATCACTTGTGGATCATGAATTAAGGAGCTTAATTGAGTTTATGTGTTTGTTGATGCATTTATGTTGTGATTGCATTCGTCATCATGTTGTAGCACAAAATAATTGCATTAAAAATCACATTTATGAGTGATATATGGAAACAATATTCATGACATTAAAATTGCATTGTCATGCTCCAAAGAAAATTTTTCCCTTCTAATTTTCCCTTCTTCTCCTTAAAATTGTCTCCTTTACGGTATATTCTTTGTTATATCCTCCAACCATTCTAGGGTGCCCGCGCCTACATATCATAGTAAATTCCAATAAACCATGCATCTTGCACCTACATATCATAGCCCACCATTAAACTTGATGATTGGTGTGTAAAAGGGGTTCTTCATCCCTGGCGGTTCCTCCTTGTGGCTAACCAGGTGAACATGTTGTATCAAAATCTATGATCAAAGAGAAGACCAATGACTAATGCATAATGAGGAATGATTTTAGCACATGTCAAAAACCACAGGCAACTTGGCCTTGCACAGGTTGCACCACTGGGTAAAAGCATGCATGCACATGTTGGAGGGGCTCGAGTGCACACACATTGGGACAAAGTGGACGCAATCACCCCTAGCTAGTGAGCAATACCGGGAGAATGCAGTACCAAGAGAGGAGGGAAACCAGTTGCGTGTCCTTGGTTGATTGGTAGAGTAGATAATGGTGGCCAACTAGGTGGCATGACCAACAAGTCATTTCGGCAATGACTGGTGACAATGCAGGCCAACGGCGGTGGAGACCAATAGGGGTTGGTTAGGATTAGGATTCGATGGAAAGGAGAGTTACTGGGATATGATATATGGTTCAAAATTGATGCTCTTTGTTATCATGTTTATAATAATGAAAGGCTTATTTTATTAGACGTCTATCCTATAGGAGGGGCGGTGGCAAAATTGCAAGTGGGCCCAAAAACATAAATATGATAATAAAGGTGCATAAAAATGGCAAAGTTCTCCCACTTTAAGTAGGATCGGCTAAATGAATTCATATAACATCCATGTTGAAAGATCCAACTGTTTTTTGCATTGGTTGTCAAATACTTAACGGAGCCCTCCTCAAGTGGGGATTTGAACCCCGGTCTTTTGGGTGGTAAGCACACTGTTGTACCAAGAGACCATTTAAGTGTGTATAAACAAAAGGTACATGATTAATAAAAATAAACTCCCAACGTTATTTCAGTATTAAGCAATGAATGCAAGATTTTTAAGAGGAGAAAGAGACTATTATGTCAAAATGAAAACAGTTATTATTTGTTATTGCAAAAGAAAGATGCAAGCAAAAACAGTGATTGAGAGGAGTTACAGCATTGGCCTACCATCAATGTGATCAGGGTGATGGTGAGTTACAACAACCACTAGCTTTCTAGGCAATGCCGATACAAGTTCAGCCAACTACACGATATAAACAGTCAAAGGTAAGAAAATGACAAAAAAGTAGATAGATGAAAGCTCGCCAGCCGTGTGAAAGAAACAAAAGAAAATTGGGAAAAAATGGTTTGCTTAAAGAACTTGGCTTCCACTATATTTAATAATAATAATCTAGAGAGCTCTGGCCTAAGAGTGCAAACCCATACACTTCAGGTAGTTTTATAAGATAAAAGATTCAGAAAGTAAGGGAAATGGCCAAAAATTAGAAAGACGAAGACTTGCCAACCATGTCAAGAAAATAAAAGTGAACATGTATTAGAAAGTCTTGTATAAAAATAGCTAGGCTTTCTCTATATTTAATAAGAAAACACCTTTATAGTTCCGGCCTTGGACAGCAACCCCTGACACTTCATGTATCTATAATGTGAAACGTGCCTCTTAATTGGCATAATGAAAGGACAAAATATTCATTTAACAAGTGATGCAGAGAGATAATGCTGATAGATATTCAAATGCATAATGTGTACACTCTAAGAAGATTCAAGATGCCCCCTAGCACGGGCACTCTAGAGAGGCCAAAGGTTATTGTGCACTAGATGGAAATCTAAGCAGCCCTTAATCAAATAAACGGGTCAACCCAAGTTAAGCATGGGCTGCCTGACAACCAAGGGGGTTCTCTTACTTATTTCTTCAAATATTTAACTAATAATTTAAATTCATATGACTACATTTACTTATTCTACGTTTTTTGTTTAATATATTAAAAATTGTTTAGTATTACTTTCTGGGTATATTAGAATATTTGCTTGTACGGAGAGAAAACAAGTAATTGTTTGTACTTATTTGATGTCCTTGGTCATTCTCCTCGATGCCGTCCTCTCTACATCCTCTTCCAGCCAACTTCTTGTGACATCAGAAAAATACTCCTACAACCAGGTGTGCTCAAAACGGAATAATGCCCGGGCATTGACCGTCACCGAATCCCAACAAATCGGCGTATGATATGATCTATCTCGGCAAGGGCAGCACAGAACCCAAAGGGAAACTCCCCAAAAGGCCAATCGAACCAAGAAAACAGTTCAGATCGAGACGAACTATTTCCAGGTATACCTCGAGTTCACGGCATCCAACACCTCCATCGCCAGGTCTCCCATTAAGGACGCAAAAAGAGAAGAACGAAGGTTCTTTCCGGCATTATCATGTGGCCAATCCACCACAAGGAGAGTGATGTTGAAGTCACCTCCCACCATCCAAAAAGGATCTGGAAAACAAATCCACACTAGTTTAAACTCGTCTCATATATCAATCAACATCTGGGCTCCTGTAGGGACATACATAAACCGTGGATATCAACAACAACAAATTGTCCAATCCTGAGCACAACAAACAAGAGCTAGGTATCACACTGACTCCACCAACTCCACCAATATCACCATTCCACCGAACAAGCATTCCACTCGAAGAACCAACAATGGTATCATTCTATACTCAAGAGCTTTGTATCCTGCAAGCACACAATATCCATCTTCAAGGCTTCTAATATAACCCTACTGCTCTCCTCTTTTCCGATTGACCTAGGCCCCATACATTACAGGAGATAAGCTTCATCTGCCAACAGCGAGGAAGCCCTCCCTAACACCAACCCCTTGCAGATGGCAACAACTTCTCGCTTCTCCAGTGAACTGTCAAGACTCACAAACTCCTCGGGGTCTCTGTCTACTCCGCAGTCCTCAACCAATTGCACATTTATGGCCACGTCACCATCATTTACCAGCACAGTTAAGGCTCATTACATGCAGACTAGCTCCAATGGTCGTCGCTGTCAAAGAACAAACACCTTCCAGTGGTCAGCCTTGGAGATGGTAATTGTAGAAAGAAAATGATAACTTGTTATTCATGAGGCCCTAGAGTTCTCTTATATAGAGAGGAGAAACCATGTTGGGCAAATTACATAGTAGAGACTAAAGAAAGAAAAATATATAAAATAAAAAAATATAAAAGAAATCTCAATACTCCCCCTCAAGATGAGCATAGATGTCAATCATGCTAAGCTTGGAACAACACCTGTGAAATGGCCCCCTAGCTAGAACCTTGGTGAAAACATTTGCTACATGTTCCCCTAAGCTGACATGGGAAGTAGAGATAAAGCCCTTCTAAATCATGTCACGTGTATAGTAACAATCTACCTCAATGTGTTTGATTCTCTCATGGAAGACAGAGTTGTTGACAATGAAGAGAATAGCTTGGATGTTGCATTGTGGATGCATGGGAAGAGGCATGTCAATAACTAACTCAATTAGAACAGATCTAACCTGCAGCATCTCAGTGCTTCCATGTGTCATGGCCCTGAACTCTGACTCTGCACTAGATTTGGCAACCATTGTATGCTTCTTGTTCTTCCATGACAACAAAGAGCTCTTTATGAACACTCAAAGCCGGAGGTAGATTTCCCACCCTTGGGGCATCCTACATAGTCTGCTTCTGCACATATTATGACTCGTGATAATTGATGTTCCTCTGCTAAAGAGCAACTTAGTACCTGGAGAGGACTTCAGATACCTCCGAGCCATGTAAATTGCATCAATATGTGTTTGTCTTGGCTTCTCCGTAAAGTACTTACCTTTATTGACAACAAAGAAAATGTCTAGCCTGGTAATGGTCACATGGAGGATCTTCCTAATGAGCTTCCTATATCTCCTCTTGTCCACATCCGTTGTATCATCATCAAATAGCATCGTGATGGGATCCAAGGGAATAATGTTAGGTCTGCGGTTTTCCATGTTCGTCTCTGAGAGGAGATCAGTAACATACTTCCTTTGGGTCATCACAAAACCTCATCAGTTCCTAGCGAGCTCAATCCCTAGGAAGTAACATAACTCGCCAAGATCATTAGTGACAAATTGATGTTCAATGAACTCCTTCGTCGCACTAATACCCCGCACATTATCTCTTGTAACAATGATATCATAAACATAGATCAATATAACAACGATAACTTTCTGAGTCCTCTGAACAAATAGTGAATGGTTTGTTATCCATTTCGTGAAGCAGTGCTGCTCTATCAAGTTTGAGAGCTTCTGGAACCATGCTCTAGGACTCTTCTTAAGGCCTTAGATATCTTATGAACCCTGCAAACCATCTTACAACCCCCCCCCCCAGCAAAAAACTTAAGCGGTTGATGTATGTAGACTTCCTTCTGCAAGTTACTATATAGAAATGTATTCTTCACATCCAGTTGGGACAAGGACCAGTCTTGTACCACTGCAATAGAGAGAAGGATCAGAAGAGTATAAGGGCAAGTCACAGGAGAGGATGTATCATGATAGTCCACATATGTCTGGGTGAACCCACGAGCCACATGTCTATCCTTGTAGTAAACAGCACTGCCATCTCCATAGTACTTCACTGTAACCACCCATTTGCACCCAACCACAGAAGCCCATGTAAGAGCAATGACCAAACTCTATGTGTCACGTGTTAGAGCAAATGATACTCTAATGTGTTATTCCATAGAGCCCTTGGGTCTCTTATATAGAGAGAAAACCCTTGGGTAAATTACATAGATGTACATGAGATAAATAGAAAATACGCAACAGTACATCATGACATAACATAAACCTCTACACTATAACGTAAACCTCTACACTCCCCCTCAAGATGGAGCATAGATATCAATCATGCTCAGCTTTGAAGAACATCTCTGGAAAGGTCCTCTGAGCAATGGTTTGGTAAATATATCAGCAGTCTGGTCCTCTGAGCTAACGTGTGAGGTGGAAATCAAGCCCTTCTGGATCATGTCTCTAGTATAGTGACAATCTACCTCTATGTGCTTCGTTCTTTCATGAAAGGCTGGATTATTAGCAATGAATAATGCTGCCTGGTTGTCACATTGAAGATTCATGGGCAAGGAGACATTTACATTCAGATCTAAGACCGCTCGAACCCACATCATTTCTGTGCTTGCTTGTGCCATAGCTCTGTATTCAGACTCAGCACTGGATCTCGCCACGACAGTCTGTTTCTTACTTTTCCAAGAAACCAACGAGCTTCCTATGAAGATAGCAAATCCAGAAGTAGATTTGCGATCCTTTGGACACCTTGCATAGTCAGCATCTGCACAAGCTGAAACAGAAAAATCTGTATCTTTTCTAAACAGCAATCCTGTGCCTGGGGAAGACTTCAGATATCTCAATATCATATACACAGCATCCATATGAACTTGCCTAGGTTGCTCCATAAATTGACTCACCCGATTTACTGCAAAGGCAATATCCGGTCGAGTTATGGTAATGTATAGAATCTTACCCACCATCTCTCTGTATCTTCTTTTGTCCACCTCTTCAGTATCATTGTCGTACAGCTTCATGCTTGGGTCTATAGGCGTACTTGACGATCTGCATTCATCCATTCCTGTTTCGACCAGCACGTCTGTAACATATTTCCTTTGAGTCATTACCATTCCTTGTGCATTTCTTGCAAACTCTATCCCCAAAAAGTATCGTATTATGCCTAGATCCTTCGTAATAAACTTACTCCCCAACATAGATTTGGTCATCTCGATTCCCTGAGCATCATCTCCTGTGACCAGAATGTCATCAACATATACCATGACTACAACTGTACCTCTAGAAGTCTTCTGAATGAACAAGGAATGATCTGCATTGGATCTCTTGAACCCTTGTTGTTCAATCAGCTGGGAGAGCTTCTGGAACCATGCACGTGGACTCTGTTTAAGGCCATAGATAGCCTTATGAAGTCTGCACCCCATCTGAGTCTCCCCCTCAGAAGCAAACCCGGGTGGTTGTTGCATGTAGACTTCCTCCTGTAGATCACCATACAAGAATGCATTCTTGACATCAAGTTGAAAAATGGTCCAGTCATGTACCACAGCAACAGCTAGAAGAATGCGAAGAGTGGAGTGTCGAGCCACTGGTGAAAATGTATCTAAATAATCAACCCCATAGGTTTGGGTAAATCCACGTGCTACCAGTCTGGCCTTGTACCTGTCAAGACGCCCATCTGCATGATACTTAACCGTAAACACCCACTTGCTACTCACCACAGAGGCACCAGGAGGAATGGGAACAAGAGACCAAGTCCCGCGGGACTGTAAGGCACGCATCTCCTCTTCTATAGCTAGACGCCATCAATCAATCTTCATGGCTTCTTGGTAGGTCCGCGGAATCTCAACCGAGGAGACAGCTGTTGCAAATCTCTGGAAATCTCTAGTGAGACGATGAAAAGACACCTGAGACGCTAGAGGATATGATGCACAGTGTCTTTTCTGCTTCCTATGAGCAATAAGACGATCAAGATCATCTATCATTGTGGGTATTGGCGGATCCTCCCCCTGTAGCAAAGGCTCCTGCACCGGTGCGTTATCTAATCCATCAGTGGTGAGAACATCAGAACATACCTGAGGCGTGCTGGATGGTTGACATGTAGCTTGAGCAGGCCCATACCGTCTTGTGTAGAACTTAGGAAAGGGTATAATCAGAGGTGGTGGTGGTGGTGGTGGTGTTGATGATGATGTACTAGACTCGGATTGACCCATGCTTGGAGGTGGAGGCACATAAATACTAGTATCCGTGGGTGTAGAGGAATCCAACCGGTCACCTGCAGGGGAGAAGTACATGACAGGTTCGAAGAAAGTAACATCAGCACTCACATAGTACTTGTCATGAATAGGGTCATAACAACGATATCCTTTCCGTGTCCTTGAGTAGCCCACAAAAATACACTTGACAGCTCCAGGAGAGAGCTTGTCAAGTTCAGGAGACCAGCGGTGAACAAAAGCGACTGTGCCAAAGACACGAGGTGTAAGTGAAAACAGGTCCTTGTTGGGAAAGATAACAGAGATAGGAGCCTTTTCCCCAAGAACAGTAGAGGGCATGCGATTGACCAGATAGCATGCCGTAAGTACAGCATCCCCCCAAAAAGGTAAGGGGGCACAACTCTGAATAAGTAATGTGCGAGCAATATCAAGAAGATGTCGATGTTTTCGTTCTGCAACTCCATTTTGTTGAGATGTGTATGCACATGTAGTTTGGTGGATAATGCCCTTAGATGAAAGGAATCGAGCAAGAGACCGAGTGCAGAACTCCAATGCATTATCAGTACGCACATACTTAACAGTAGACGAAAAAACGTTTTGCACTTCATTTATAAGATTTTGGATAACATTTCCTGCCTCTGATTTATTTTTAAGAAGAAAAGTCCAGGACACACGAGAAAAATCATCAACCGCAACAAGATAAAACCTATGCCCCTGATGGTCTGAGACACGACTCGGACCCCAAATATCCATATGTAGTAACTCAAATAAGGAGCCACTGCTCCGACCTTGATGACTCGGAAAGCTAGACCGATGGTGCTTTCCTAACTGACACGCTTCACAACGAAAGGACGAATTCGGAGAGATCTGAGGCAGGAGGTGACGCATTTTCTGTAGCGGCAGGTGACCAAAGCGAAGATGCCATGTATATGGAGAAACGGAACCCTGAGAGTGTAGTGATACGCCTGCGTAGGAGTTCCGGACAAGACGATAGAGGCCGTTGTGCTCAGAACCACAGCCAATCACCCTGCCCGTGAGTATGTCCTGAAAAATGACAGAAGATGGATCAAATATAGCCCGACAGTGCAAATCTTTTGTAAGTTGACTAATTGATAATAAGTTCATGGAGAATTCTGGTGCATGTAGAACATCCTGTAAGTGCATAGAGGGCAATAGAATTGTCTCCCCCTGACCGATAATAGGGGAATGAGTGCCATCAGCAATGAGTACGGAGTGACCAGACGGAATAGCTCTATAAGATTGCAGAACATCTCGATCACGGCAGAGATGATGTGTGGCTCCAGAGTCAACAATCCAACCTGATAGGTCATGACTAGTATAGGAAGTAGAAGTACTACCTGAGGTACTCGCAGGAGCAGACGTACTGGTTGACGCAGATGCTGCAATATCGGGTGTATCAGCCCCCTCCGATGATGACTGGGGCATAATATCACGAAGCCGTGCTACAAGCTCCTCGAACCTGTGATCTGAGGTAGCTGCTGGTGGACCCTGAACATGATCAGCAACACGTGCAGAAGGAGGAAAGCCATGCTTTGAGTAGCATGTATCCTCAGAATGGCCAGTACGACGACAAAAAGAGCATGTCGAACGCACTCGACCTCCACGTCCACGGCCTCCACTTCCTTTGCCACGAAAAGAAGACGAACCACCTCGTCCTCTGGAGACCGCCATTGCCGATGGCGGTGGGGTCGCTGCACTGGAGGGAACTGAGATACGACTGAGCCTCCTGTAGACTTCCTCCATCGGAGGAATAGTGGCATCTGCAAGGATCTGAGAGCGGGCTGCCTCATACTCTGGATCAAGGGCAGCAAGTAAGACGCCTACCATAGTAGCATTACGGAACATCTTCTGCTGTTCTGACGTGGTTGTGAGCGGGATGGTGCTATATAACTTCTCGAACATTCCACGAAGAGACGTGTACAGAGAATGAAGAGGCCTCCCATTTTGCTTCGTGGTAAAAATATCATGCTGCGACTGCAGCATCTTTGTCTCGTTCCGCACCTGAGAGTATGTCGTGGCCAGAATATCCCACATCGCCTTGGCGGTGGGCTGATGGAGGACGTCGTTTGCTATCTCCATCGTGAGCGTTCCTGACAGCTAAACTTTGGCATAGGCATCATCGGCCTCCCGTGAGGCATAAATCCCTGTCTTCTCTGTCGGCCCCTCTTCGGTAAGAATATGTTTCTTACCACATGACTTCATAAGACTCAGGAACTGCATAGCCCAGAATTCGTAGTTAGTCTCCTCCATTTTGACAATTGGTGCCGAACCTTTGAAGGCACCTATGGCGGGCATATCAAGCTTTTGGTCTGACATAGCGTCTGAGAGGAAGACCAAGGGATGATAGACAACAGGACGTGTATCTACAAAGAGACGTTAGGATCCAAGTGCATATGTAGCCTTATGCACTTGTATCCATCTGTGGTATGGGGGCCCGACGGCGAGACAGTAGGCCCCAAATGCAAGGTGGGGTACCCGACGGCAAGAGGGGTACCCGCGGGTGTAGAGAGATGGCGGGGATAGAGCCCCGCGACTGGAGAAGGCGGCGGGAGGACCCGCGGCTGGAGAGAGGGAGCCCGCAGCTGGAGGGGGGCGCGACTAGAGGAGGGGCCCGCGGCTGGAGGGACCCCGCCGCTGGAGAGGTGCGGCGGCGGCTGGAGAGAGGGAGGGGTCGGCGGCGGCGGCTGCTGGAGAGAGGGAGGGGGTCGGCGGCGGTGGCTGCTGGAGAGAGGGAGGGGGTCGGCGGCGCCTGGGGGGGCGGCGGGTGGACAAAACCCTAGGCTAGGGTTTTGGCTCTGATACCATGTTAGAGCAAATGATACTCTAATGGAAGAGGAGATGCGTGCCTTACAGTCCCGCAGCTGTAGAGAGATGGCGGGGATAGAGCCCCGCGACTGGAGAAGGCGGGGGGAGGACCGAACTAGAAAGGACGTGGAAAACATCCTCGTCGGAGTCCACGGTCGCTAGAGAATGGAGTCTGAAGAGTCTCCTCGTCGGAGAATTAGGTCTCTCCCAAATGGCTCGAAAAATGGGATCTCTACTATAGAGTCCCTATGAAACCACACGAAAACCTTTGCCTGCATGACACGAGGAATGAGATCTCTACCTCGGAGTCCCTATGGAACACATGAAAACTCTGAGGCAACCAGAAAAGATGGAGACCTCACAACTGATGGCATACATGTGCACATCGAACTGTAGACTCAGAAAACATCTGAGCATCGAGTCTGAATATATGTAGAGTCTGAAAAATATGGCTGGCCTATAGAATATGAAGAATCTGAATCTGGATAATCTAACAATCTGACCGGTAGAATTCTACACAATACTCCCCCTTTCTCCCATACTTGTAAAAAAACAGTGACTTCGACAAGGATGGAAGAATACATGAAAATGGGGAGATGAATCACATAAGCCGACTTCATTTTCATTTTTCGATTTTTATTCAAATCATTTTTTTAAATAAGTTGTTCAACATTTGTTCCTTTTGGAGGATATAAGAGAATTGTTTATTCCTGTAACCCTAGGCTCTCCTATATAGGGAGAGACCTTTGGGTAAATTACATATAGTGGACTAGGGAAAACAAAAATAACGAAAAGATACATAGACAGTAGAAATATCTCAACATTCCCCCTCAAGATGGAGCATAGATGTCAATCATGCTCAGATTGGACGAACACTTCTGAAACGGCCCCCTGAGTAAAGCTTTGGTAAAAATATCTGCAGTTTGTTCTCCTGAACTAACATGAGAGGTAGATATCAGACCTTTCTGGATCATATCTCTAGTATAAGGACAATCTACCTCAATATGCTTCGTTCTCTAATGGAAAGCAGGATTGTTGGCAATGAAGAGACTAGCTTGATTGTCACATGAAGGCTCATGGGGAGAGGCACCTCTATAGTCAAGTCAGTAAGGACAGATCTGACCCACATCATCTCTGCACTCGTCTGTGCCATAGCCCTATATTTTGGCTCGGCACTCGATCTGGCAACCACAGTCAGCTTTTTACTTTTCCAGGAAACTAGCGAATTCCCAATAAACACAGCAAATCCTGAGGTAGACTTTCTATCTTTTAAACATCCAGCATAATCAGTATCTGCACATACTGTAACTGAGAGAGATGTGCCCCTGTTGAACAAAAATCCTGCACCATGAGAATTCTTCAGATATCTCAGAATCATATAGACTGCATCCATACGTATCTGTCTCGGTTGCTCCATGAGCTGACTTACTTTGCTCACAGCAAAGGGTATGTCAGGCCTAGTAATAGTCACATATAGTAGCTTGCCAACAATTTCCATGTATCTCCTCTTGTTGACATCTTCAGAGCCATCATCATAACCTAGGAAGTTCTTGGCTCCCTGAATGCCCTGTTCATCATCTCCTGTAACAATAATGTCATCAACCTACACAAGAATGACAACAGTACCTCTCAATGTCTTCTACACAAACAAGGAGTGATCAACAGTCGATCGCACAAACCCCTGTTGTTCTATCAAGTCCGACAGCTTCTGAAACCATGCCCTTGGAATCTGCTTAAGGCCATAAATAGCCTTTTGTAGTTTGCAAACCTTCTGACACTCCCCCTCAGCAGCAAACCCAGATGGTTGCTGCATGTAGACCTCTTCATGAAGACCACTATAAATGAAGGCATTCTTCACATCGAGTTGATACAACGGCCAATCTCGTGACACAACAACAGAAAGAAGAATATGTAATGTAGAATGCCTGGCCACCGGAGAGAAAGTATCCTGATAGTCCACCCCATAAGTCTAGGTGAACCCACGTGCCACCAATCTCGCCTTATAGCGATCCACGCTACCATCCGCACGGTGTTTCACTCTGAACACCCATTTGCATCCCACAATGGACGCATCAACTGGAGCAGAGACAAGACTTCACGTACCACATGAGTGTAGCGCAACCATCTCCTCTTCCATAGCTAAACACCAGCGAGTGTCCTTCAATGCCTCCTCATAGTTCCGTGGAATGTCCACAACAGAGAGAGCTACGACAAAATTCTGATAATCCCATGTTAGACGATGAAAGGAGACCTGAGATGCCAAGGGATAAGAGGCACAGGAGCGCTTCTGCTTCCTAATTGCAATAGGAATACCCAGGTCAGATACAATACCCTCCATTGGCGTGCTATTTTCCTACAATGACTCCTGCACTGATACAACACCAGACCCATTGTTAGAAGCTATGTTATCATAACAAACCTAGGCTCCGTAAGAGTTGGGCGAAAACCATGAGCAGGCGCAGGTCGGCGCGTGTAGACCTTAGGAAGGGATGGAACAAGTGGCACACGTGACTGGATAAAGGGTGATGGTGGAGGACATGGTGGTGGTGGTGGTGGTGGAGGAGGAGGTGGTGGTGGTGGTGGGGCAGGTGGTGATGGAGTAGAAAGTGGTGGAGGAGGCATGTAGATCTCATTGTCTAGCTCGGATGAGGCTAACCGATCACCAGTAGGGGAGAAGTACATGACTGACTCGAAGAAGGTGACATCAGCACTGATATAGTATTTTCTATTCAAAGGATCATAACATTGATATCCCTTCTGAGTCCTAGAGTACCCAACAAAGACGCATTTGACAGCTCTAGGAGAGAGCTTGTCAGGGCCAGGAGACGGCTTGTGAACAAATGCAACAGATCCGAATACACGAGGAGTAAGGAAGAATGACTCCTTTCTAGGGAAAGCTATAGAGAAAGGAGTCTTCTCACCCAAGATAGACGACGGCATGCGATTAACCAAATAGCATGTTGTGAGAACAGCATCTCCCCAAAACGAATGTGGTGTATGACTCTGAATAAGAAGAGTCCGAGTAACATCAAGCAGATGACGATGCTTTCTTTCAGCAATGCCATTTTGTTGAGAGGTGTAGGGACAAGAAGTTTGATGAATAATCCCTTTTAATGAAAGAAAGTGAGACAAATCACGAGTACAAAACTCCAAAGCATTGTCAGTTCGCACAAATTTAACAGAGGTAGAGAAAATATTTTTTACTTCAACAATAAAGGTTTTGATCACATTCCCTGTTTCAGATTTATTTCTCAAAAGAAAAACCCATGACAAGCGTGAATAATCATCCATAGAAACAAGATAAAACCCGCGTCCCTGATGATCAGGTACACGACTCGGACCCCAGATGAAACAACTCAAAAAGGGAGCTACTGCTCCGACTCTGACGACTAGGAAAGACAGACCGATGATGCTTTCCCAACTGACACGCCTCGCACTGAAAAGAAGTACTAGGTGAGATCTGCAGCAGAATATGACACATCTTCTGAACAGGGAGATGACCAAACCGGAGATGTCAAGTGAAAGGAGGTATAATGTCCTGGAATATGACCATCTTCTGTGGAGCTAGCTATAGCAGAAGTACTGGCATATGCTGAGGCAGCCACATCTGAGTGATCTGCCGAAGAAGGTGATGCGGAAGGAGGTATAATGTCCCTCAATCTGGCAACAAGATGATCAAACCTCTGATCTAACGTGGAAGTAGCAGAAGACTTAATCTGCTCTGCAACTCGAGCGAATGCAGGAAACCCATGCTTGGAATAGCATGTTTCCTCAGTATGTCCTTGGCGATGACAGAAGGTACATGTCTGACGTGTACGACCTCCTCTGCCACGAGGTCCACGTCCACGGAAGTTAGAACAACCCCCACTTCCTCGGGAAGCTACCATGGCTGAGGAAGTCTAACTAGAGGTGGTGGACGGAATAGTGATTCTGTTGAGCCTGCGAAATGCTTCCTCCATGGGGAGTATTGTGGCATCTGCAAGAATCTGAGAGCGAGCAGCATCATATTCAGGATCAAGGGCTGCGAGAAATACCCCAACCATGGTAGCATTCCTATATGTCTTCTATTGCTCTGGAGTAGCTGTTAATGGCATGAAACTATGAAGCTTCTCGAACATTCCACACAAGGAAGTATATAATGAGTGCAAAGGACGTCTGTTCTGTCTCACGGTGAATATGTCGTGCTGGAGTTGGAGGATCTTCGTTTCATTCCTCGCCTGAGAATAGGTTGCTGCGAAGATATCCCACATCGCCTTGGCAGTAGGCTGATGTAACACATCATTGGCTATCTCGATCGTCAGTGTGCCAGACAGCCAGACCTTAGCATAGGCATCGTCTGCCTCCCACAAGGCATTCACCCCAATCTTCTCCATCGGCTCCTCCTTGGTAAGAATGTGCTTCTTATCATTTGACTTCATCAGGTTCATGAACTGCATAGCCCAAAGCTCATAATTCGTCCCGTCCATTTTAACAATAGGCGTTGGACCTCTGAATGCACTTGTGACGGGTACATTAATCATTTTCTCTGACATATTGTCGTTAGGAGAATATTGTGGGTTCTGTAGACCAAATATTGTATGTCTACACAAACATATGTGGGTTTGTGTGCAAGTGTAGACTCATGCACACAAACCCATCATACAATAGAAGAAGCCGAAGCGCAGGAAGCTTGGTTGACATACTCAGGACAGTGGCACGATCACACAGTCACGCACGCACCACGAGGTCTGTCGGCAACACGCACCAACAAGGTGCAAAACTGAGGGGTGCACACGCGCTAGGTGGTGTGTTGAAGTACGGCGCGCAAGGCGACGCACTGGAGGGCGGCGCGCGAGGATGCACGCTGGAGTGCGACGCGTGAGGCGGCGCGCTGGAGGTCGATGCGCGAGGGAGAGGCGCTCGAGGCGGCGTGCTAGGCGGTGGGGCGACGCGTGGGAGAGGGGCGGCGTAAGAGAGAAGGGTTAGAGGTAGGGTTAGGGTATTGGGTTTCGAGAGCTCCGATTTAGGACCGCCGCTCTGATACCATGTTGGAGGAAATAAGAGAATTATTTTTTCCTAGTAACCCTAGGCTCTCTTATATAGGGAAAGACCCCTATGGGTAAATTACATATAGTGGACTAGCGAAAAAAATAATGAAAAGATACATAGACAGTAGAAATATCTCAACAATTCCTCCTTCAGCTTTTCAGCTTTTTTGTCACATTCGATTTTTTGTACGTACCTCCTTTTTTAAAAGCATTTTTTCTCATAACACAGCCCAATGGGCCCAATTCGCATTAACCCACTTAGGCCTTTCTCTCCTTTTTTTAAAAAAAAACAGCCCCTCTCCCTTTTTTATAACGACTGACCTCCTCCTCCTTTCATTAAAAAAATCTCGACCCAAAAAGGGTCCAACCCTCCGCTCTCTCTTTTTCCCTTTTTTAAACTAACGGCTCACCCTTTTTTCCATTGGGATCTTACACTTGAACCTGGAACTTGCAACAATTTTCAGAAGAACCGCGGGCCTTCCTCTCACCAAGTAGTTGTCACCCCCGAAAAGGCTGCCGCCTGTTGGAGATGTTGCTGCAGAGATGGAGCGTGTGCGGAGAGGGAGGTCGCAACTAGATCGTCGCCTTGGAGGATAGGATCTGGAGGGCCACTTGGAGGTCTTCGAGTGGAGGAGGCATACGGGATGGTATCTTCTTCGGTTGGAGAAGAGGCGTCCCCTGGAGGGGAGGGCTCTTCCTGGAGCCTTCGTTGTTGCAGCCTTGGGGTCCTGATGCTCAAGGGTTGGAGCTTGCACAGGAGGTGTACGAGGATTGCACGATTGTAGGAGGCACGTGAGGATCCACCACCTTCTGGAATCTGGAGATGGCGATCAAAGGGCGAACTATCCTCCCCTCCTTTTTTTAAAAAAAAGTATGGAGGCTAGGGTTTCGAGCTGGAGGAGTCGTCGCCGATGGGTATCGTGCTGCCAAGGAGGAGATCGTACGCGAGGAGGATGCGGTAATCAGAGGAGTAGCGCGAGAGGGAGCTCGTCGGTGGAGCTTACCGCATGGAGCCTCTCCCCGATGGGGCTCCTCTCTCCGCCACCTGGACTTCGTCATCGCCAGGAGGGGGATGTGGGGATCTTTGCTTCCTGGGATCTTCCAGAAACCCTTGCCACCTGGGCTAGGGTTTCTTGGTGCAACTGCCTGAGAGGGCAGCGGTTGTTGCATGGATTTAATGAAACCCTGAATTTGAACTTGAATGAGAAAGAGCCCCTGGAGATGCCTGTTGGTAGTCAAAATTAGGGTTTTAATGAAACCCTGAACCAACATTAAAATATCTTACTCGAGCACTTTACTTAGCCCTATCTCTTTCCTTCCTTGCAAAGGGTTGTGCCTAAGAAGATTGACCTCAATGGTGCGCTAACTTGATAAACAGACTTATCCTAATAATCGAGCGAAATGTTGGCATCGCTTCGAGACTAGGTAACTAATGGATATAGTCTCGATGGCTTTTCTTGCCAATTCTTGTATAAAAAAACCGAAAGTCGGGAGCTATATAGTTCGAATATCAAGTAGTAGTATCAACTTTTGAACTAGCGTACTTTCTGAACCAAAAACGGATCGGCTTGGCCCATCTCTTCTTCCATAGCAAGAGGCTACTGATTGTCTCGCATAGCTTCCGGGTATGTCAGTGGAATCTCTACAGCTGATAGACCCACGACAAATCTCCTGGATCCTCTAAAAGATGCCCCAAAGAAATATGAGTAGCGAGAGAATACGTGAAACATGTATGCCTCTACTTCCCAAGAGCAATAAGCATATCAAGATCATGTGTACCATCAGTAACCTGTAAAGTAGCCTCCTAAGAAGGCACATGCCCATCCTATATAGTATGTAGAATATGCAAATCGCCAGTGCCATCAGTAGAAGCAAAGTGCTCAGAATATACGCCATCTCCTCTTCCATAGCTAGACGCCATCAATCAATCTTCATGGCTTCTTGGTAGGTCCGCGGAATCTCAACCGAGGAGACAGCTGCTGCAAATCTCTGGAAATCTCTAGTGAGACGATGAAAAGACACCTGAGACGCTAGAGGATATGATGCACAGTGTCTTTTCTGCTTCCTATGAGCAATAAGACAATCAAGATCATCTATCATTGTGGGTACTGGCGGATCCTCCCCCTGTAGCAAAGGCTCCTGCACCGGTGCGTTATCTAATCCATCAGTGGTGAGAACATCAGAACATACCTGAGGCGTGCTGGATGGTTGACATGTAGCTCGAGCAGGCCCATACCGTCTTGTGTAGAACTTAGGAAAGGGTATAATCAGAGGTGGTGGTGGTGGTGGTGGTGTTGATGATGATGTACTAGACTCGGATTGACCCATGCTTGGAGGTGGAGGCACATAAATACTAGTATCCGTGAGTGTAGAGGAATCCAACCGGTCACCTGCAGGGGAGAAGTACATGACAGGTTCGAAGAAAGTAACATCAGCACTCACATAGTACTTGTCATGAATAGGGTCATAACAACGATATCCTTTCCGTGTCCTTGAGTAGCCCACAAAAATACACTTGACAGCTCCAGGAGAGAGCTTGTCAAGTTCAGGAGACCAGCGGTGAACAAAAGCGACTGTGCCAAAGACACGAGGTGTAAGTGAAAACAGGTCCTTGTTGGGAAAAGATAACAGAGATAGGAGCCTTTTCCCCAAGAACAGTAGAGGGCATGCGATTGACCAGATAGCATGTCGTAAGTACAGCATCCCCCCAAAAAGGTAAGGGGGCACAACTCTGAATAAGTAATGTGCGAGCAATATCAAGAAGATGTCGATGTTTTCGTTCTGCAACTCCATTTTGTTGAGATGTGTATGCACATGTAGTTTGGTGGATAATGCCCTTAGATGAAAGGAATCGAGCAAGAGACCGAGTGCAGAACTCCAATGCATTATTAGTACGCACATACTTAACAGTAGACGAAAAAACGTTTTGCACTTCATTTATAAGATTTTGGATAACATTTCCTGCCTCTGATTTATTTTTAAGAAGAAAAGTCCAGGACACACGAGAAAAATCATCAACCACAACAAGATAAAACCTATGCCCCTGATGGTCTGAGACACGACTCGGACCCCAAATATCCATATGTAGTAACTCAAATAAGGAGCCACTGCTCCGACCTTGATGACTCGGAAAGGTAGACCGATGGTGCTTTCCTAACTGACACGCTTCACAACGAAAGGACGAATTCGGAGAGATCTGAGGCAGGAGGTGACGCATTTTCTGTAGCAACAGGTGTCCAAAGCGAAGATGCCATGTATATGGAGAAACGGAACCCTGAGAGTGTAGTGATACGCCTGCGTAGGAGTTCCGGACAAGACGATAGAGGCCGTTGTGCTCAGAACCACAGCCAATCACCCTCCCCGTGAGTATGTCCTGAAAAATGACAGAAGATGGATCAAATATAGCCCGACAGTGCAAATCTTTTGTAAGTTGACTAATTGATAATAAGTTCATGGAGAATTCTCGTGCATGTAGAACATCCTGTAAGTGCATAGAGGGCAATAGAATTGTCTCCCCCTGACCGATAATAGGGGAATGAGTGCCATCAGCAATGAGTACGGAGCGACCAGACGGAATAGCTCTATAAGATTGCAGAACATCTCGATCACGGCAGAGATGATGTGTGGCTCCAGAGTCAACAATCCAACCTGATAGGTCATGACTAGTATAGGAAGCAGAAGTACTACCTGAGGTACTCGCAGGAGCAGACGTACTGGTTGACGCAGATGCTGCAATATCGGGTGTATCAGCCCCCTCCGATGATGACTGGGGCATAATATCACGAAGCCGTGCTACAAGCTCCTCGAACCTGTGATCTGAGGTAGCTGCTGGTGGACCCTGAACATGATCAGCAACACGTGCAGAAGGAGGAAAGCCATGCTTTGAGTAGCATGTATCCTCAGAATGGCCAGTGCGACGACAAAAAGAGCATGGCGAATGCACTCGACCTCCACGTCCACGGCCTCCACTTCCTTTGCCACGAAAAGAAGACGAACCACCTCGTCCTCTGGAGACCGCCATTGCCGATGGCGGTGGGGTCGCTGCACTGGAGGGAACTAAGATACGACTGAGCCTCCTGTAGACTTCTTCCATCGGAGGAATAGTGGCATCTGCAAGGATCTGAGAGCGGGCTGCCTCATACTCTGGATCAAGGGCAGTAAGTAAGACGCCTACCATAGTAGCATTACGGAACATCTTCTGCTGTTCTGACGTGGTTGTGAGCGGGATGGTGCTATATAACTTCTCGAACATTCCACGAAGAGACGTGTACAGAGAATGAAGAGGCCTCCCATTTTGCTTCGTGGTAAAAATATCATGCTGCGACTGCAGCATCTTTGTCTCATTCCGCACCTGAGAGTATGTCGTGGCCAGAATATCCCACATCGCCTTGGCGGTGGGCTGATGGAGGACGTCGTTTGCTATCTCCATCGTGAGCGTTCCTGACAGCCAAACTTTGGCATAGGCATCATCGGCCTCCCATGAGGCATAAATCCCTGTCTTCTCTGCCGGCCCCTCTTCGGTAAGAATATGTTTCTTACCACATGACTTCATAAGACTCAGGAACTGCATAGCCCAGAATTCGTAGTTAGTCTCGTCCATTTTGACAATTGGTGCCGAACCTTTGAAGGCACCTATGGCGGGCATATCAAGCTTTTGGTCTGACATAGCGTCAGAGAGGAAGACCAAGGGATGATAGACAACAGGACGTGTATCTACAAAGAGACGTTAGGATCCAAGTGCATATGTAGACTTATGCACTTGTATCCATCTGTGGTATGGGGGCCCGACGGCGAGAGAGTAGGCCCCAAATGCAAGGTGGGGTACCCGACGGCAAGAGGGGTACCCGCGGGTGTAGAGAGATGGCGGGGATAGAGCCCCGCGACTGGAGAAGGCGGCAGGAGGACCCGCGGCTGGAGAGAGGGAGCCCGCAGCTGGAGGGGGGCGCGACTAGAGGAGGGGCCCGCGGCTGGAGGGACCCCGCCGCTGGAGAGGTGCGGCGGCGGCTGGAGAGAGGGAGGGGTCGGCGGCGGCGGCTGCTGGAGAGAGGGAGGGGGTCGGCGGCGGCGGCTGCTGGAGAGAGGGAGGGGGTCGGCGGCGCCTGGGGGGGCGGCGGGTGGACAAAACCCTAGGCTAGGGTTTTGGCTCTGATACCATGTTAGAGCAAATGATACTCTAATGGAAGAGGAGATGCGTGCCTTACAGTCCCGCGGCTGTAGAGAGATGGCGGGGATAGAGCCCCGCGACTGGAGAAGGCGGGGGGAGGACCGAACTAGAAAGGACGTGGAAAACATCCTCGTCGGAGTCCACGGTCGCTAGAGAATGGAGTCTGAAGAGTCTCCTCGTCGGAGAATTAGGTCTCTCCCAAATGGCTCGAAAAATGGGATCTCTACTATAGAGTCCCTATGAAACCACACGAAAACCTTTGCCTGCATGACACGAGGAATGAGATCTCTACCTCGGAGTCCCTATGGAACACATGAAAACTCTGAGGCAACCAGAAAAGATGGAGACCTCACAACTGATGGCATACATGTGCACATCGAACTGTAGACTCAGAAAACATCTGAGCATCGAGTCTGAATATATGTAGAGTCTGAAAAATATGGCTGGCCTATAGAATATGAAGAATCTGAATCTGGATAATCTAACAATCTGACCGGTAGAATTCTACACAATACTCCCCCTTTCTCCCATACTTGTAAAAAAACAGTGACTTCAACAAGGATGGAAGAATACATGAAAATGGGGAGATGAATCACATAAGCCGACTTCATTTTCATTTTTCGATTTTTATTCAAATCATTTTTTTAAATAAGTTGTTCAACATTTGTTCCTGTTGGAGGATATAAGAGAATTGTTTATTCCTGTAACCCTAGGCTCTCCTATATAGGGAGAGACCTTTGGGTAAATTACATATAGTGGACTAGGGAAAACAAAAATAATGAAAAGATATATAGACAGTAGAAATATCTCAACATTCCCCCTCAAGATGGAGCATAGATGTCAATCATGCTCAGATTGGACGAACACTTCTGAAACGGCCCCCTGAGTAAAGCTTTGGTAAAAATATCTGCAGTTTGTTCTCCTGAACTAACATGAGAGGTAGATATCAGACCTTTCTGGATCATATCTCTAGTATAAGGACAATCTACCTCAATATGCTTCGTTCTCTAATGGAAAGCAGGATTGTTGGCAATGAAGAGACTAGCTTGATTGTCACATGAAGGCTCATGGGGAGAGGCACCTCTATAGTCAAGTCAGTAAGGACAGATCTGACCCACATCATCTCTGCACTCGTCTGTGCCATAGCCCTATATTTTGGCTTGGCACTCGATCTGGCAACCACAGTCAGCTTTTTACTTTTCCAGGAAACTAGCGAATTCCCTATAAACACAGCAAATCCTGAGGTAGACTTTCTATCTTTTAAACATCCAGCATAATCAGCATCTGCACATACTGTAACTGAGAGAGATGTTCCCCTGTTGAACAAAAATCCTGCACCATGAGAATTCTTCAGATATCTCAGAATCATATAGACTGCATCCATACGTATCTGTCTCGGTTGCTCCATGAGCTGACTTACTTTGCTCACAGCAAAGGGTATGTCAGGCCTAGTAATAGTCACATATAGTAGCTTGCCAACAATTTCCATGTATCTCCTCTTGTTGACATCTTCAGAGCCATCATCATAACCTAGGAAGTTCTTGGCTCCCTGAATGCCCTGTTCATCATCTCCTGTAACAATAATGTCATCAACCTACACAAGAATGACAACAGTACCTCTCAATGTCTTCTACACAAACAAGGAGTGATCAACAATCGATCGCACAAACCCCTGTTGTTCTATCAAGTCCGACAGCTTCTGAAACCATGCCCTTGGAATCTGCTTAAGGCCATAAATAGCCTTTTGTAGTTTGCAAACCTTCTGACACTCCCCCTCAGCAGCAAACCCAGATGGTTGCTGCATGTAGACCTCTTCATGAAGACCACTATAAATGAAGGCATTCTTCACATCGAGTTGATACAACGGCCAATCTCGTGACACAGCAACAGAAAGAAGAATATGTAATGTAGAATGCCTGGCCACCGGAGAGAAAGTATCCTGATAGTCCACCCCATAAGTCTAGGTGAACCCACGTGCCACCAATCTCGCCTTATAGCGATCCACGCTACCATCCGCACGGTGTTTCACTCTGAACACCCATTTGCATCCCACAATGGACGCATCAACTGGAGCAGAGACAAGACTTCACGTACCACATGAGTGTAGCGCAACCATCTCCTCTTCCATAGCTAAACGCCAGCGAGTGTCCTTCAATGCCTCCTCATAGTTCCGTGGAATGTCCACAACAGAGAGAGCTGCGACAAAATTCTGATAATCCCATGTTAGACGATGAAAGGAGACCTGAGATGCCAAGCGATAAGAGGCACAGGAGCGCTTCTGCTTCCTAATTGCAATAGGAATACCCAGGTCAGATACAATACCCTCCATTGGCGTGCTATTTTCCTACAATGACTCCTGCACTGATACAACACCAGACCCATTGTTAGAAGCTATGTTATCATAACAAACCTGGGCTCCGTAAGAGTTGGGCGAAAACCATGAGCAGGCGCAGGTCGGCGCGTGTAGACCTTAGGAAGGGATGGAACAAGTGGCACACGTGACTGGATAGAGGGTGATGGTGGAGGACATGGTGGTGGTGGTGGTGGAGGAGGAGGTGGTGGTGGTGGTGGGGCAGGTGGTGATGGAGTAGAAAGTGGTGGAGGAGGCATGTAGATCTCATTGTCTAGCTCGGATGAGGCTAACCGATCACCAGTAGGGGAGAAGTACATGACTGACTCGAAGAAGGTGACATCAGCACTGATATAGTATTTTCTATTCAAAGGATCATAACATTGATATCCCTTCTGAGTCCTAGAGTACCCAACAAAGACGCATTTGACAGCTCTAGGAGAGAGCTTGTCAGGGCCAGGAGACGGCTTGTGAACAAATGCAACAGATCCGAATACACGAGGAGTAAGGAAGAATGACTCCTTTCTAGGGAAAGCTATAGAGAAAGGAGTCTTCTCACCCAAGATAGACGACGGCATGCGATTAACCAAATAGCATGTTGTGAGAACAGCATCTCCCCAAAACGAATGTGGTGTATGACTCTGAATAAGAAGAGTCCGAGTAACATCAAGCAGATGACGATGCTTTCTTTCAGCAATGCCATTTTGTTGAGAGGTGTAGGGACAAGAAGTTTGATGAATAATCCCTTTTAATGAAAGAAAGTGAGACAAATCACGAGTACAAAACTCCAAAGCATTGTCAGTTCGCACAAATTTCACAGAGGTAGAGAAAATATTTTTTACTTCAACAATAAAGGTTTTGATCACATTCCCTATTTCAGATTTATTTCTCAAAAGAAAAACCCATGACAAGCGTGAATAATCATCCATAGAAACAAGATAAAACCCGCGTCCCTGATGATCAGGTACACGACTCGGACCCCAGATGAAACAACTCAAAAAGGGAGCTACTGCTCCGACTCTGACAACTAGGAAAGACAGACCGATGATGCTTTCCCAACTGACACGCCTCGCACTGAAAAGAAGTACTAGGTGAGATCTGCAGCAGAATATGACACATCTTCTGAACAGGGAGATGACCAAACCGGAGATGTCAAGTGAAAGGAGGTATAATGTCCTGGAATATGACCATCTTCTGTGGAGCTAGCTATAGCAGAAGTACTGGCATATGCTGAGGCAGCCACATCTGAGTGATCTGCCGAAGAAGGTGATGCGGAAGGAGGTATAATGTCCCTCAATCTGGCAACAAGATGATCAAACCTCTGATCTAACGTGGAAGTAGCAGAAGACTTAATCTGCTCTGCAACTCGAGCGAATGCAGGAAACCCATGCTTGGAATAGCATGTTTCCTCAGTATGTCCTTGGCGATGACAGAAGGTACATGTCTGACGTGTACGACCTTCTCTGCCACGAGGTCCACGTCCACGGAAGTTAGAACAACCCCCTCTTCCTCGGGAAGCTACCATGGCTGAGGAAGTCTAACTAGAGGTGGTGGACGGAATAGTGATTCTGTTGAGCCTGTGAAATGCTTCCTCCATGGGGAGTATTGTGGCATCTGCAGGAATCTGAGAGCGAGCAGCATCATATTCAGGATCAAGGGCTGCGAGAAATACCCCAACCATGGTAGCATTCCTATATGTCTTCTATTGCTCTGGAGTAGCTGTTAATGGCATGAAACTATGAAGCTTCTCGAACATTCCACGCAAGGAAGTATATAATGAGTGCAAAGGACGTCTGTTCTGTCTCACGGTGAATATGTCGTGCTGGAGTTGGAGGATCTTCGTTTCATTCCTCGCCTGAGAATAGGTTGCTGCGAAGATATCCCACATCGCCTTGGCAGTAGGCTGATGTAACACATCATTGGCTATCTCGATCGTCAGTGTGCCAGACAGCCAGACCTTAGCATAGGCATCGTCTGCCTCCCACAAGGCATTCACCCCAATCTTCTCCATCGGCTCCTCCTTGGTAAGAATGTGCTTCTTATCATTTGACTTCATCAGGTTCATGAACTGCATAGCCCAAAGCTCATAATTCGTCCCATCCATTTTAACAATAGGCGTTGGACCTCTGAATGCGCTTGTGACGGGTACATTAATCATTTTCTCTGACATATTGTCGTTAGGAGAATATTGTGGGTTCTGTAGACCAAATATTGTATGTCTACACAAACATATGTGGGTTTGTGTGCAAGTGTAGACTCATGCACACAAACCCATCATACAATAGAGGAAGCCGAAGCGCAGGAAGCTTGGTTGACGTACTCAGGACAGTGGCACGATCACACAGTCACGCACGCACCACGAGGTCTGTCGGCAACACGCACCAACAAGGTGCAAAACTGAGGGGTGCACACGCGCTAGGTGGTGTGTTGAAGTACGGCGCGCAAGGCGACGCACTGGAGGGCGGCGCGCGAGGATGCACGCTGGAGTGCGACGCGTGAGGCGGCGCGCTGGAGGTCGATGCGCGAGGGAGAGGCGCTCGAGGCGGCGTGCTAGGCGGTGGGGCGACGCGTGGGAGAGGGGTGGCGCAAGAGAGAAGGGTTAGAGGTAGGGTTAGGGTATTGGGTTTCGAGAGCTCCGATTTAGGACCGCCGCTCTGATACCATGTTGGAGGAAATAAGAGAATTATTTTTTCCTAGTAACCCTAGGCTCTCTTATATAGGGAGAGACCCCTATGGGTAAATTACATATAGTGGACTAGCGAAAAAAATAATGAAAAGATACATAGACAGTAGAAATATCTCAACAATTCCTCCTTCAGCTTTTCAGCTTTTTTGTCACATTCGATTTTTTGTACGTACCTCCTTTTTTAAAAGCATTTTTTCTCATAACACAGCCCAATGGGCCCAATTCGCATTAACCCACTTAGGCCTTTCTCTCTTTTTTTTAAAAAAAAATAGCCCCTCTCCCTTTTTTATAACGACTGACCTCCTCCTCCTTTCATTAAAAGAATCTCGACCCAAAAAGGGTCCAACCCTCCGCTCTCTCTTTTTCCCTTTTTTAAACTAACGGCTCACCCTTTTTTCCATTGGGATCTTACACTTGAACCTGGAACTTGCAACAATTTTCAGAAGAACCGCGGGCCTTCCTCTCACCAAGTAGTTGTCACCCCCGAAAAGGCTGCTGCCTGTTGGAGATGTTGCTGCAGAGATGGAGCGTGTGCGGAGAGGGTGGTCGCAACTAGATCGTCGCCTTGGAGGATAGGATCTGGAGGGCCACTTGGAGGTCTTCGAGTGGAGGAGGCATACGGGATGGTATCTTCTTCGGCTGGAGAAGAGGCGTCCCCTGGAGGGGAGGGCTCTTCCTGGAGCCTTCGTTGTTGCAGCCTTGGGGTCCTGATGCTCGAGGGCTGGAGCTTGCACAGGAGGTGTACGAGGATTGCACGATTGTAGGAGGCACGTGAGGATCCACCACCTTCTGGAATCTGGAGATGGCGATCAAAGGGCGAACTATCCTCCCCTCCTTTTTTAAAAAAAAGTATGGAGGCTAGGGTTTCGAGCTGGAGGAGTCGTCGCCGATGGGTATCGTGCTGCCAAGGAGGAGATCGTACGCGAGGAGGATGCGGTAATCAGAGGAGTAGCGCGAGAGGGAGCTCGTCGGTGGAGCTTACCGCATGGAGCCTCTCCCCGATGGGGCTCCTCTCTCCGCCACCTGGACTTCGTCATCGCCAGGAGGGGGATGTGGGGATCTTTGCTTCCTGGGATCTTCCAGAAACCCTTGCCACCTGGCCTAGGGTTTCTTGGTGCAACTGCCTGAGAGGGCAGCGGTTGTTGCCATGATTTAATGAAACCCTGAATTTGAACTTGAATGAGAAAGAGCCCCTGGAGATGCCTGTTGGTAGTCAAAATTAGGGTTTTAATGAAACCCTGAACCAACATTAAAATATCTTACTCGAGCACTTTACTTAGCCCTATCTCTTTCCTTCCTTGCAAAGGGTTGTGCCTAAGAAGATTGACCTCAATGGTGCGCTAACTTGATAAACAGACTTATCCTAATAATCGAGCGAAATGTTGGCATCGCTTCGAGACTAGGTAACTAATGGATATAGTCTCGATGGCTTTTCTTGCCAATTCTTGTATAAAAAAACCGAAAGTCGGGAGCTATATAGTTCGAATATCAAGTAGTAGTATCAACTTTTGAACTAGCGCACTTTCTGAACCAAAAACGGATCGGCTTGGCCCATCTCTTCATCCATAGCAAGAGGCTACTGATTGTCTCGCATAGCTTCCGGGTATGTCAGTGGAATCTCTACAGCTGATAGACCCACGACAAATCTCCTGGATCCTCTAAAAGATGCCCCAAAGAAATATGAGTAGCGAGAGAATACGTGAAACATGTATGCCTCTACTTCCCAAGAGCAATAAGCATATCAAGATCATGTGTACCATCAGTAACCTGTAAAGTAGCCTCCTAAGAAGGCACATGCCCATCCTATATAGTATGTAGAATATGCAAATCGCCAGTGCCATCAGTAGAAGCAAAGTGCTCAGAATATACCTAGAGCATATTGGATGACGGGGAAGGCCCATGAATAGGGGGACAAAAGGCGACCTGTGAATATAAAAATGTGGCGAAAATTGAGCAAAAGCACCAGGATTTAGGGGCACAGGAGTAACGACTGTAGGCTATGGTGGTGAAGGTGGTGAAGCAGATGGAGTTGGTGGAGGTGGTGGCGACGGAAGAGGAATCACTATAGGAGGTGGTAGCGGCATAGGAGGAGGCATGTAAACCTCCTCTCCAGAGTCAGACGAAGTCAACCTGTCACCAGTAGGAGAAAAGTACATGTCCAATCAAAGAAGGTGGCACCAACACAGATGTAGTATTTCCTTCGAACAGGATCAAAACACCAGTACCCCTTATGGATCCGAGAGTAGCCCACAAAGACATACTTGACAGCTCTAAGGGAGAGCTTGTCACGATCGAGAGTCAGATGATAAATGAATGTCACATAGCCAAAGACACAATGGGCTAATGTAAAATATTATTGGCAATCTCCATGGTGTGAGTCCCAGAGAGCCAGACAAGCGCATACACATCATTTTCTTCAATAAAACATTCACCAAAGTCTTGTCGGCTAACTTTGGCTATGTCACAATGTGCTACGTGTTATTGCACTACATCAGGGTCATAAACTGCATAGACCATAACTTGTAATTGGTCACATCCATCTTTACGATGGGCATCATGCCCATTAAAGCACTGAATGAGGAGAAGATGTCACCCTTGAATTCTGACATGATGACAAAGAGAATGAGAACAGATGTAGTTGGGACTCTAGAATGATCTAGAAGTGTCTACACGATCATCTAGGAATTGGTTTAGGGTGCAGACTCAAACCACAACTATCCCTTGGAGTTAAAGGGGTGATTTATTAGTCTGAAATCATCCATTTCGGTCTCGGACACTAAATAAGGCCTCAAGGGGGAAGAGCGCCAGAAATGGTGTCATATGGGGGGCATACTTTTTATACTGAGAATGTATTGAACATTGCAGGACGTTGTGGATATCATGGAGATGTAAATCGATGTAATACAATTAACTCTTAATCTTAGTAATATATGCAATTTTGGAGACATGTGATGGCGGTTGGAGACCTGTGATGGCGAGATTGGAGGGTCGCCCCGCGGAATGGAAGGCATCTACGCCGTTTAAAGGTGGGAAGTTAGTGTTGCTAAAGCAAGTAATCTTTGCCATACCGATATTTTTCTGCTCGACGTTGTTGCTACCTGTTAAGGTTCGTGAGAGGATGGAGGCGCTCATGAGGCGATTCTTGTGATCGGATGGCAAGCAGGCCAAGAAGGGGTGTCATCTGGTGGATTGGGCCAGGGTGACATCAGTAAAGAGAATATGAGGTTTTGAAGTTGAGAAATTGGGGGATATGAACAAGGCTTTGGTGGCGAAGTCGGTAGTCTGTCTTTGGGGGAGCTCAGAGGATCCGGCTTCTCGACTCATAAGGAAGATATATGGTGTTGTGTTCTCCTTGGAGACTGCTCGTATCCGTGCTCCATCCTTGTTGTAACAGGCTACTTCGAGAGTCATTCCAATGATGATGACGAAGATGCGACCGATGTTGGGAGATGGGAGGTTGTTCAAGTTCTGGTTGCGTGATTAGACGGGTGATGGAATGCTGAAGGAGAGATTCCCCAGGTTGTTCGGTCTGAGCGATGTTAGAGCGGCGTCGGTCACCCAATTCTGGGATCAAGGAGAATAGAGGCTTCATTTCTCTTCAGTGCTATCGAACGGGAGGGTGGAGGACCTCCGTATGCAGCAGAATGAGCTGGCAAGGGCAGAGGTCCCCTCGTTTGGTCGAGATCATTGGGTGTGAGGTGATGGCAGATTTACGGTGAAGAAAGCTCATCGCTTCTTCACAAATGAGAAGGGTCATGGGAATGGTGATACTAGGCAGGATACCAACATCATCTGAATGAGCAGGACACCCAGTAGAATCAAGGTTTTTGTCGTTATTTAGCATTGGAGGATTCTAACCAAGAGTCATTGAGGTCAGTTGCTAGGAGTGGATGATTGCTGATGTGACAGATGTGGCTTGGAGGACTAGGACTTGGAGCACCTTTTCTTCTCTTGCCCGCATTTGGTGCAGGTTTGGAGGGGGCATAGGTCTCCTGGATCAGAATGGAGAACGCCTCTACCCTGTAAGCTTGTATCAGATCGATGGGTCGAGATGGTCACGCAGATGTTTCTTTTCCTTTTGCCACCTTTTGGGTTATATGGTGTGGTAGAAATGCTATGATTTTTGGTGGGCAGTTTTTTTACTTTGAGAATGTTGTTGAGCATTGTAAAGTGATAGAAAATAGGAATGCAGAAACATGATCAGAGAAAAAGATTAAAAAACATGAAGAATACAACGGGATTTACGTGGAACCCTACTCCCGAAGGAGCGGGATGAAACCACGAGAGAACTCAAAGAGTCATATGCTTCATTGCTTTTCTCATCTGAATATTGTGGAATGGTAACGGAATGAAAAGATACATTCATCATAGCCCTAGAGCTCTCTTATATAGGAGAAAAGCTCTTGGGAAAATTACATAGATAATCAACAGAAATAAATAAATAACCGAATAATATATAAGAAGATATAAATGTCTCAACACTCCCCCTCAAGCTGGAGCATAAATATCTATCATGCACATCTTGGAACAGTGCCGGTGAAACGGTCCTTTTGTTAGAGCTTTGGTAAACATGTCAACAATCTGATCGCTTGAAGCAACGCGAGAAGTGAATATAAATCCCTTCCGAATCAGATCACGGGTGTAGTGGCAGTCAACCTCAATGTGTTTTGTTCTTTCATGAAAGGCAGGATAATTCACTATGAACAATGCAGCTTGATTATCACATTATAAATGCATAGAAAGAGGCACCTCCATAGTTAGAAAAGTCAGAACAGACTTGACCCACATCATTTATGTGCTCCCTTGGGCTATTGCCCTATACTCCGACTCCGCACTAGATCGGGGCACAACTGTTTGTTTCTTGCTCTTCCATGAAACTAACGAGCTAACTATAAATACAATGAAACCTAAAGTTGACTTTCTATCCTTGGGACACCCAGCATAGTCTGCATCCACACAACCTGACACTGTCAGGGTGGTGTCTCTCCTGAATAGAAGTCCTGCACCTGGAGAAGGCTTGAGATACCTCAAGATCATGCTGACGGCATCCACATGAGACTGCATAGGTTGCTTCATAAATTGGCTAACCATGTTAACTGCAAACGATAACCTCTTTATACTGTCTCTCATCTACCTCTACAGTGTCATCATCATAAAGTCGTGCATTAGGATCCATCGGAGTAGTAGCAGGTCTACATCCTGTCATACAGGTCTCAGATAAGAGATCAATGACATATTTTCTCTTCGTCATTATCATCCCTTGCTGGTTTCTTGCAAACTCTAATCCAAGAAAATACCTCAGCTTACAAGATCTTTGGTCACGAACTATTGTCCAAGAAAATCCTTGGCTTTCTAAATTCCTTCACTATTACTGTCTGTGACAATAATATCATCCACATAAATCAAAATAGCAACCATACCTTCTAGGTCCTCTTAACTAAAAGAGAATGATCCACAGTAGATCTGACAACCCTGTAGTTCAATCAACTCTGAGAGCTTATGAAACCAAGCCCTCGGACTCTGCTTAAGACCATATATGGCCTTATGAAGTTTACACACCATGCTAGACTCCCCCTCAGCAGTAAACCATGATGGTTGCTGCATATACACTTCTTCATGCAAATCGCCATATAAGAAAGCATTCTTGACATCTAATTGGAAAACGCGTCAGTCCTTTACCACAGCAACTGCAAAAAGAATGTGTAATGTAGAGTGACGCGCAATAGGAGAAAAGGTGTCTTGGTAGTCCACCCCATAGGTTTGGGTGAATCCACGAGCAACCAACCGTGCCTTGTATCTGTCCACTGAACCATCTGCACGGTATTTAATAGTAAACACTCATTTACTGCCAATAATAGGAGCAGGAACGACACTCCACGTACCATGAGACTGTAAAGCTGTCATCTCCTCTTCCATAGCAAGACGCTAAGGGCCACTTTGTAATGCATCCTGATAGGATTTTGGTATCTGCATCGCGGATAAGGCAACAATAAATCTCTGAAAGTCCTTATATAGCCGCGACAGAGAGACATGAGAGGATAGGGGATGCATAATACATGCACGTCGCTTCTTTCTTAGAACAATAGGGACATCCAGGTCCATTGTATTCTCAGAAATAGTATCGTCCAGAACATCCTGCACGCTCAAATCATCAGTACCAGTAGTCGAACTCAAGTGTTCAGGACATACCTTGGCCATGTTGGATGTTGGCGAAGGCACATGAGCATGAGATCGGCACTGATAAACCTGAGGAAAGAAAGTTGATGTCGCAGAAGGTGGAGGTGGCAGTGGTGGTGGAGATGGTGGTGGTGGTGGTGGTGGTGGTAGAGGTGGTGGTGGTGGAGGAGGAGGTGGTCGTGGTGTAGGTGGTGGTGATGGTGATGGAGTAGGAGAGACAAGAGGAGGTGGCATGTAAACCTCTTCTCCACTCTCTGAAAAGACAAGCTTGTCACATGTAGGAGAGAAATACATGATGGATTCAAAGAAGGTGACGTCAACTCTAACATAATACCTTCGTCGAGCAGGGTGAAAGCAACGATACCCCTTTTGGGTCTTCGAGTACCCAACAAACACACACTTGACTGCTCTGTGAGAGAGCTTGTCAAGCCCTGGAGACATCTGATGAACAAAAGCAACGCATCCAAAAACACGAGGTGCAAGGGAAAAGATGTCCTTCTCAGGAAACACAATCGAGAATGGAATCTTTTCTCCCAGATTCGATCAAGGCATACGATTTACCAAATAACACGCAGTGAGGACAGCATCTCCTCAGTAAGAGCACAACTCTGAATTAGAAGAGTCCTAGTGACATCCAAGAGATGACGATGTTTCCTTTCACCCACACCATTCTTTTGAGACGTATAAGCACAAGATATCTAATGCACAATATCATAAGATCTAAGAAATTGAGAGAGTTGAGTACTACAGAATTCAAGTGCATTATCAGAACGAATATACTTGACATTCGCAGAAAAGGCATTCCTTATTTCATTAATAAACGACTGAATGATAGGACTAGCATCAGACTTGTTCTTAAGTAAAAAGACCCAAGACAATCTAGAAAACCCATCAACAGCATCTAGATAAAAACAATGTCCCTGAAGATCGGGAGTACGATTAGGACCCCAAATATCCAAATGAATGAACTCAAAGAGACGATGACCACTTCGACCCCGACGACTCTGGAATGTAGACCAATGATGCTTCCCAAGCTGGCAGGCCTTGCTTTGGAAAGTAGAGCGAGGAGAGATCCAAGGAAGAACATGACACAGCTTTTGCAGAGGAAGATGACCAAAACAGAGATGCCACGTATACGGAAATACATACCCAATGCAAAGAGAAGAAACAGCAGCATATAGATATTGCACTAGTATGTATAGACCTCCTTACTCACGGCCAGAACCAATCACCCTGCCCGTTAGAATGTCCTAAAACACAACAGAAGAAGGGTCAAATATGGCACGATAATGCAAATCCTTGGTAATCTGACTAATAGATAATAAATTCATAGAGATTCAGGGGCGTAAAGAACATTCTGAAGTCGTGTCTCAGGGATTAACAGCACCTCCCCCTGACCAGTAATAGGGGAGTGTGTCCCATCATCTATCACCACAGACTGAGTCGGGTTGTAGGTACTGAATTGACCTCTATCACCACAGAGGTGATGGGATGCTCCTGAATCCATGATCCATTCTGACAAGTCTGCCCTGTAACAGCTAGTAAAAGCATATGTTGTACCTGAAGTAGATGTAGTGGCTGAGGCTGAGGCTGTTACCTTCGAAGGTCCTGACTGTGAGTTAGTTGACCTAAGAAACGGCATGATCTCCCTAAGTTGAGCAACTAACTCATCAAACCTCTGGTCATATATGCCAAAAGAACTGTTGCTCTGCTGGGTATGGTATGTCACGCGTGCTAAGAAAGGAAACCCAAGCTTAGAATAGCATGTTTCCTCTGAATGACCTGGTCTGTGACAGAAAGTGCAAGGCTGACGAGGTCTACTGCTCCCTCCACACCATGGCCTCTTCGGCCACGGAACAGTGTACTGCTCCCCCTACCGCAAGATGCTGCCATGGCTGAGGAAGTCTAAGACACGGAAGAACCACCAGAAAATATGGAGAGTCTGCTCAGACGGTGATATGCCTCCTCCATCAAAGGTATAGTGCCATCTGTAAGAATATGTGCTCTAGCTGCATCATACTTAAGATCCAATACCGTTACAAAGACTCCTGTCATCACGAAATCCCTGTAGGCCTTGATCTGCTCTAGTGTAGTAGACAAGGGAATATAACCATGTAACTTCTCGAACCTACCCCTCACAGAAGTGTAAATAATATGGAGAGGGCGACTATTCTGCTTTGAAGTGAAGATGTCATGTTGAAGTTGCAGAATCTTTGATTCATTCTTCGACGAAGAATATGTAGCAGTGAGAATGTCCCACAAAGCCTTTGTCTTGGGTTGACTCAAGATGACATTTGCTATATCCATTAATACTGTTCCAGAAAGCCACACTCGTGCATACGCATCGTCTGCCTCCCATGAGGTATTAACCCTTGTCTTGTCGGTAGGCTCCTCTTGTGTGAGGATATGCTTCTTGCCATTGCATTGTAGTAGACTTGTGAACTGTATGGCCCACAGTTCATGATTAGTTCCATCCATCTTCACGATGCGTGTTGGACCTTTGAAGGCACCCAGGGATGGAATATCTGCTTTGTTGTCAGACATGATGACAACGATCTCTTAAGACTGAGGTTGCAAACTCGGACAAGAAATGTCTACAAAGACATCTAGGAAGATGGTTGTGGGTGTAGACTCATACCACAACCACTTCCATGCCTTGAGCTCTTTGAAAGGCTAGGCGGTGCTGCTTACGGGTGCACGGAGATGCTCACGCGTGCGCAAGAGAATCGGCACACAGATACACGGGCGCGCGAGGCGCAGGCGCACAGGCGCACAAGCACGCATGCGCGCAGACCAAGCGAGCACAGGGCGCAGACCACACGAGGGCGATTGCACGCAAACCCGCACGAGTACAGGTGCAGCCACGCTAGGGTGTAGGCCACGCAAGGGCAAGTGCGTGCAGACTTGTACAACTGCAGGCACAACCGCACTAGGGCGCAGGCGCATGCAAGTGTAGGAATGTGCGGTGGCGCACGAGCAGAGACGCATGCTGGAGGGCAGTTCTTGCGGTGGCGACAGCGTGTGAGGTTTTAGATGGGGGCAAGGAATTAGGGCACAGGTTCCGGTCTAGGAACGTCGCTCTGATACCATGTGGAATGGTAGCGGAATAAAAAGATACATTCATCATAGTCCTAGAGTGCTCTTATATAGGAGAAAAGCTCTAGGGAAAATTACATAGATAACCAACAGAAATAAATAAACTAACGAACAACATATAAGAAGATATAAACGTCTCAACAAATACAATGGGTGTGGGGGTCTATATATAGCCCCCACTGAGTCTCCGCATCTCCAATCTGGCATATGTGGGACTAAAGACTGGATGGGGTAAACGAATCATGGAGTGATACATTTACCCATTTACAATATAAGAGGAACACAACCAAATACTCCAACACTCTCCCTCAAGTTGGAGCATGCAATACTTAGCTTGGAAAAACAGAAAGAAACTCAACTCATAATACATGACACTACAGATAATATCAACTCAACGCACACAACTGACGATTGATGTCGGGGATATTGCTTCTCATGCCATGCATGTGAGGAGGACGAACGGGCTGGACTGTAAGCCAACTCGATCTCCTCGTCAGAGAGCACGTGCTCTGTCCTGCGCCTGTCAAAGTCACTGCAACTGAAATGAGTCTCCTTGTACGAATACTCTTGCCCGCCACAGTAATGTGGACAACTGCTCCATCTTTGAAAAGGGTCGAAAAAGGGAGTCGCTAATTATCCATACACAGATCTCTGAAGATGGGTCTCTCTCATAGGGACCTCGAAATGGTTTCTCTAACATAGGAATCTCGAAAAGATCTCGTACTGGAGTTCACGATCGCTAGAGAATGGAGTCTGAAAATCCTTCTCGTCGGAGAATTGGGTTTCTCCCATCAGACACAGAGAATGGTACTCTACTCCGGCGTCCCTGTGAAATCACATGAAAACCCTTGCCCACATGACATAGAGAATGGTCCTTTTCTCCAGAATCCCTATGGCTTACATGAAAACTCTGGTCGAGAACAAGAATGATGGGGACCACATAAAAGATGGCAAACATGTACACATCTGAAAAAGACCGTATACGCGTGCGTGTATGAAACAGAAGACTTGAAACCTAAACGTCGAGTCTGAACATCTGTAGAATCTGAAATCAGAAATTGCATCTGTAGGGAGAAAATGTAAAGCCATTTATTCCTTGAGACCTAGGCTCTCTTATATAGGGATAGATCTATGGGCAAATTACATAGAGTAGACATAAGAACAAAAAATATGTACAGAGGGTACAGAAATATAGAAAATATCTCTACATTCCCTCTCAAGATGGAGCATAGATACCTATCATGCTCAGCTTGGATGAACACTTCTGGAAGGGCCCTCTAAGTAGAGGTTTGGTGAAGATGTTTGTTGTATGGTCCCCTAAACTAACATGAGATGTAGAGATGAAGCCCTTCTGAATCATGTCGCACATATAATGAGAATTAACTTCAATATGCTTTGTCCAATCATGAAATGCAGAAATATTAGCAATGAATAGTGCAGCATGATTGTCTCATTCCAATGACATTGGAAGAGGAACATCTATATGTAAGTCTGTTAAGACTGCTCGAACCCACATCATTTCAGTACATGCATGTGCCATCGCTCGATACTCAAATTCAGCACTAGATCTAGCAACAACAGTTTGCTTCTTACTTTTCCATGAGATGAGAGAATCTCCAACGAATATAGCAAACCCTGATGTGGATTTCCTGTCCTTGGGGCATCCTACATAGTATGCATCTGTGCATGTTGAGATAGTCATAGAATCACCCCTTTTAAATAGCAGTCCTACACGTGGAGATGATTTGAGATACCTTAGTATCATCTGTGTAGCATCCATATGGACTTGACAAGGTTGTTCCATGAATTGGCTCACCCGACTGACTGCAAATGAAATATCGGGTTTAGTCATGGTACCATAAAGGAGCTTCCAACCAGCTCTCTGTATCTTCTCCTGTCTACCTCAGCAGTATCATCATCATAGAGCTTCATGCTTGGATCCATGGGTGCAGGTCGACATCCAAGCATACCCGTGTCACTCAACAAGTCAGTAACATATTTTCTCTGAGTCATCACAAACCCCTTTTATTTCTGGCAAATTCCAATCCCAGAAAGTATCTTAGGCCTCCTAGATCCTTGGTAACAAATTCACAACCCAGAAATTCAATTGTAAAGATGATTTGATGTATGTTACGAAGAAGCATCACATCCTTGCACACTACGATTTCAAGGTTAAAGAATCCACCAGGTTGACCTGGTCTATTTTTTGCACCAACCAATCAAAAGGATGTCTTTGATATCTACGTGGTCATTACAGAAAATCCGATGGTATGTGGGTGATCTCTAAAATTGTCGACCCACACACTTGCATAAACCTAACGGTTAATTAGGATAATCCTTAATTGGACTACAAATCCATGTCTAGATCACTTTTATCCCTGGTGAGGGATGACCTTACTATTCGGGTGTCAAATTGTAGAGCTCACATTCACGAGAAGCTCAATTACTGGCTAACGGAAAAAAACATGGGATGCTCGGAGGAAAGCAATTGGAATAATATTCAGTGATTGGAAGAAGTCCTATGCTGATGTAATGAATGTTGCAACTCCGAGGACTGAAATAGATATCAAACACACCAAACGCCCCGACCCATGGAAACCAAATTATCGTAGATTTCATCGGCTCACATGTGTACCGCATCTCTTTGGATGACCGTTTACTTCCTTGCGTAGTTCAGGATGGATTTAGATGCAATTAGGAATAGGAATTTATCATGCTATATTGGCATTTGATTACATCCTTGATGGAGCGATGGAGGCCTGAGACACACACTTTCTGTATGGCTAGTGGAGATAACCATTACGTTGCAAGATGTCACCATCATCTCGGGACTACAAATCGATGGATCGATGGTTACAGGAGAGACCAACCCTGGAGCGACGCATGCCAACACATGTGAGTAGCTTCTAGGTGTTCGGCCTTTACCTTCCGAGATTGTTGGCAGTAGGGTTTTGATGAGCTGGTTATTTATACATTTTGCAGAGTTGCCACCATATGCTGAAGAGGTGGTCTTGCAGAGGCATGGACGAGCGTACATTTTACAACGCAAGGGAAGTATTCTATTTACAGAAAAGTCGGAGTCACTAATTTCTCTTATTACACTGCCACATCTGCATGATCTATAGTACTATGGGATGCTGAGCTGGGGATCTTCGGTTCTTGTTTTCTTATACATGCATCTATGTTTAGCCACGGATATGACGACGAGGAGATTGAAGGCTCGATCATATCGCTTCAGTTGTTGTCCTAAGAGCATTTTCCTTACATTGCTCCAGTGATCAGGAAGAGACCACAGTGGCACGACCGACTGCTAGGAGTTCGTTGGGCAGCTGCATTTGTGCATAGCCGACAACCAATGCACATCGTGAAACCATACTGCGACACTTTCGACATGCAATCACCTGAGCAGGTAAATAAGCAGCCATTCATTTTTCCATGCAGGTGATGTGGATGATATATGATGAGGAGATACTTGCACATCTACCAGCCTACTGTCTAGAGGAGCAGAACATTTGGAGGCACGGGTGTCATTGATTTACTTCCACATTATGGAATATTATTTTTCGAATCGCGTTCCTCGTGAGTTTGGCGGTCGTCCGGATATTCCAGCACCGTGTTATACCTTTGAGGACCTCCACACCATCGACTTGAGAGGGAATGTACATATTGATTGGAGGTCACGACATTGGCTGCAGATACATGAGTGGGATGATCGAGTAGGTAGAATTGTTGCTCTTGACCGATCCAATGGGATCATTGGAACTCTAGGATATATGGATTGGTACAGAATGATTACGAGGAGATTTGTGAGTCTGTTGGGTGATGCTTTGGCAAGCAACGTACGAATAACCACTAAATATTATGTTAGTTTTGATGGACATTTAATGTGTGTATTCTTCTTTTTTGATACAGATGTCCATGTGGGACCATATTTACGATACCGGACACCAGGAATGTCTGGAGATTGTTGTCCAAGCAAAGGCAGAAATGAAGCAATGGTTGGCTTCTAATTTGCAGATGCGATGACGATATATAAGGAGTATGTTGATCAGGCTCAGATAAAGGCTAGACGAGAAAGGACTAGAGGGAGAGGAAGAAGCAGATGCAAAGCACGTGATCCTCCTGTCATACCAGTGGTAGAGGACGAACCAGATGTTGCAGAAATGGAATGGTTTCCATCCCCAGATTTAGATATAGAGCTGCCAGATTATGTCCTAGAGATCCAGTTCGTCACACCAGATGTCGAGCCAGCGCATGCCAACACCGCGTGCATCGATGAGGATAGGCGTGGACATAAGAGATACTCAACCCACTTACTGCATGCTTACACCATTACCAACGCCAACCTTCGAGGACGATGGTGCAGGACCCTCCCAAATAACGATGAGTGATGAGGGCAATCGTTTACTACCTTTTGATTCACATGATACAATCAGGACATATCAACGGAGAAGAAGGCAATAGAATTAACAATTACATTTCTATTTTACGGTTTTGTAAAGAAACGTGTGATGTTATTCATGGATATATTTTTTGTAAATTCGATATTGTTAATGAAATTATGATGTTTTTGAATGCTTGGAGTCAATCCTTTGTGCATTTTGTTAATTCCAAAATCAATGTGGATGAGAATTCAACAAAATCATCGTATTTATTTCCATGAAATGAAGATCTAATATGAATGAATGGTTCTATGCAGGGGAACCTGGAAATGAAGATCTATTATGAATGAATGGATCTATTATGACTGTGTGCATTTTGTTGATTCCAAAATCAATGTGGATGACAGTTCAACAAAACCATTGTATTTATTTACATGAAATGAAGATCTAATACGAATGAATGGCTCTATGTAGGGGAACCTGGAAATGAAGATCTATTATGAATGAATGGATCTATTATGAATGTGTGCATTTTGTTGATTCGAATTTCAATGTGGATGAGAGTTCAACAAAACCACTGTATTTATTTCTAGGAAATGAATATATATATATATATATATATATATATATATATTATGAATTAATGGATCTAAGCAAGGGAACCTGGAGACGATGCAATTCCAGGAAGTTTCTTTTATATCACATACCAAGTATACGATATAGAAGAAACTTCATGGAATTGCATCCTTTCCAGAAAGTTTTGGGTATATCACATGTACAAGGTGTCCCTTCTATTTTCCAGTAAATTTTTGTATATCGCATATCAAGTATGTGATATGTAAGAAACTTCTTGAAATTGCATCATTTCCAGAAGCTCCCTACTATATCGCATCATGTGTATGCGATAACAATGTCGCATTCTTAAGTTGCGCAACACATGTAATACCTAGGTAAAAAAATTAGGTTGTATCGCATCTTTAGAATGCGACACTTCTACAGTACATACGTAAAAAACATGTTGTAGTACCTAGGGATTTTTGTAATCCCGAGGTACTACTTAGGAATTTCCCTTTGCCACAAAGAGACATGGACAGTGTAAGGATATGTGTGCCTCCGCTTCCGCAAAGCAATACGCACACCAAGGTCATCTGCATCCTCCTCAATCTATAAACTAGCCTCATGAGAAGGCACTTGCTCGTCATGTATAATACCTACTACATAAACAATCACCAGTGCCGTCAGTGGAAATAATGTGTTCAAAACATACTTGAGGCATGATGGAGGATGGGGAAGTGCCATGGAGCAGAGGGAATGTTGGGAGGCCTGCGAATGTAAAAATGCGGCAAAAAATGAGCCAATGCACAGGGTAGTGGAGGTGAAGGAACCACAGGAGCCGGTGTAGGTGGTGGTAGAGCTGAGGGACATGGTGGAGGTGGTGAAGGTGGTAAAGGTACAGATGGGGTTGGAGGTTGTGGTGGCGTATAAGGAGGCATGTATACCTCCTCTCCAGAATCAAACATGATCAATATATCATTGGTAGGAGAGAAATACATGACAGACTCAAAAAACGTGATACCACCTTTGACATGGTACTTTTGTCTAACTAGATCGCAGCAATGTTACCCCTTCTGGGTCCATGAATAGCCTACAAAGACATATTTGACACTCTATGGGGGAGCTTGTTACGATCAGGAGTCAAGTGGTGCACAAATGCATAGAGCCAAAAACATGGGGTGTAAGAGAGGAATCCTTCTCGGAAAACGCAATCGAGAACGGAACCTTCTCTCTTAAAATGCAACGACATACGATTCACCAAGTATCAGATTTTGAACACCATAATAGAAAATATTCTTAACACAGTGGAATAAATTCTTAACAATATTATTAATTTCGGAATGTTTGTTTAACAGATAAAGTAAAGAAGATCGACTGTAATCATCAACAAAAACGATAAAGCACTTATAGCCACTCAGAGTATGAACCGGACATGGTCCCCAAATATCACAGTGGACTAATGAAAAGGGGGCTTCGCGACGAGGTTCTGTACGAGTAAGAAAAGATGCTCGATGATGTTTCCCGAACTGACACGCCTTGCACTCAAAATGCTTTAGGGTAGAAAGCTTTAGTAGACAGATACCGAGGCAAAGGTATCAGAGAAAAGGATAATTGGAGTTTGATGTACGCCAACAAAATCAGAGTTAGAGGGGATATCAAGATAATAGAGTTCATTCTTCACATATCCCCCGCCAAAAATCTGTATTATTTGGATGTCCTGAAAATAATAACAGAACTCATCAAAAATAACTCGATAGTTAATCTCCATACATAACTTGTGAACAGATCCGTGAGAACCTCATCACCCTCGAATGGGGAGCATGACTCCAAATCAGGATTGTTTTGCTCACATAAAGTAAGTGACAGTGTTTGCATCAGCAACATCGTCCCACTATGAAGTGTGAGCACACAGTGTCTGGTATATGATGCCAAGAGACCTAAAGAACTTGGAAAGTTGTAACGTGCAGAGCTCCAAGGCATTGTCAGATCAAACAAACATAACAATAGCATAAAAATATTCTTTATTTTCAATAATGAATACTTGAATGACGAACCCAACATCAGACTTAGTTTTAAGAAGAAAAAGGCTTAATAGTTTAAAAAAGCATCCTCAGTTACAATATAAAACATGTCCCTGATGATCAAGAAGACGAGTAGGACCCCAAATGTCAAAATAAATAACTCAAATAAATGATTATTGCTACGACACTGACGACTAGGGAAAAAAGACCGGTAATGTCTCCCAAGTGGGCAAGCCTAACACTGAAAGGTAAACCGAGAGGATATCTATGGGAGGACATGACACAAGTTCTGTAGATGAAGGTAACCAAAAACAAAGATGTCACGTGTAAGATGAAACTGATCCAGGAGAAGAATCACTAGCATATGGAGTCTGCAAGACTAGTCTGTATTGCTCCATTGTTCATGGCCACATCCAATCACCCTGTCTGTGAGTATGTCCTGAAACACGAGAAAAGAGGGGTCAAAATGGCAAAACAATGCAAGTCCTTAGTGATTTGACTATTAGATAGTAAATTCATCGAAAAATGGGGTGCATCTAATACATTTTAAAGGTATGTGGATGACATTAGGTAGACCTCCCCCAGTCTTGTAATAGGGGAATGAGCCCATCAGTAATGACAACTGATTTGCATGGAGAGACATATATGTATGACGTAAACTGAGCATGTCTCCACACAAATGGTGGGATGCTCCAGAATCCATGATCCACCTGGTTATATCTTCCATGCGACAACTAGTAAGAGTATAGGCTATACGTAAGGAGTTAGAAGATGCTCTGGCAGTGGCAACAATAATTAATAGACATGTAGGCACAGTAGTACTGCCAGTATTTGTAGTCATTATATCCCTCAGAGAAAACAATATTATCTAACCTCTGTGTAGTAGGAGTTAACTGGCAGTGGGCTCAACCTGCTCAATCATACAAGTAGACACATGACAACCATGCTTCTGATAGCATGTCTCTTCTGAATGACCATGATGATGGCAGTAGGTGCATGGACCACGGTAACATCTGTCTCCTCTGCCTCAGGCACCACACCCTCTGAACTGAGAAATACCTCCCATATCGCAAGATACAGCCATTGTTGAGAAGGTCTGAGTGGTGGGAGTGGATGAAACCATGATCCCACTGAGACAATTGTAAGTCTCCTCCGTATAGGGATAGTCATACCAGTGACAAGTTGGGTGCATGTTGCCACATACTCAAAGTCTAGGGTAGCCAAAAAAGTCCGATCATCGTGGCGTTCATGTATGTCATCTACTGGCATGAAGTTGTAAGCTTCTCAAACATGCCATGAAGCGAAGAGTAGAAGTTTTGTAGAGGACGACCATTATGTTTGGTCGTGAAGATGTCAAATAGCAACTGAAGAATTTTAGCATTATTCTTCTCATGTCCATGCAAGGCTGCCATAATATCCCACACTGCCTTAGTCATGGGCTGATTCATAATATCATTGGCTATCTCCATGACGAGAGTCCCAAAGAGCCAAATACTTACATAAACACCATCCTGCTTCCATGAGGCATTGTCCCCAATATTATCCATCGACTCAGGTTGTATCAGAATGTGCTCCTTGTTATTGCATTGCATCAGGGTCAAAATATGCATGGACCATAACTCATAATTGATCGATCCATCTTGATGATGAGTGCTAGGCTCTTAAGGCACTGGACGAAGAAAAACATCGCTCGTGTTGTCTTATATGATTATACGAGGGCCATAATGGAACTCAATTGGGGTTGTAGACCAACTTGAATGAGTCTACACGAACATGTAAGGGATTGGTTGTACATGTAGACTCGTATAACTATTCTCATCAATTAAGGGATCACCTTAGGGCATGTGAAATGGGTATAAGGTCTGATTTCACCAAAAAGGACCCAAAATCAGGTTGTTTCGGGATGAAATCAGACCTCTGGATAAGCTGTAGAAATTCCCCATGGCGTATTCACGATAAAGTATGCACGTGAATGGTCAAAATGGTGCCTGGTAGCGCAAATAGGGGTTGTCGGCGGTGGCATGCTGCAAAGATGGGGTGCTGCTAGAAGTTGTTAGGCAGGCCGGTGGCACAAGGGATCAACCTCCGGTGGTGACGGCAGTGCTGAGAGGTGTTGGGTTGTGCTAGGCAACGCCTAGCAATGCTTGTGGGTGGTGCGCAAGGCACACAGAGGTTAGGGCACTGGATACGAGAACTCCGATCTAGGATTGTTGCTCTGATACCATGTAGAAAGAAAATAATGACTTGATTGATTATAAGGCCCTAAGGTCTTCTTATATAAGAGGAGAAACTTGTTGGGCAAAATACATAATCGATACTGAAAGAAAAGAATATCCATAAAACGGGAAAAGGTAAATAATCTCTCAACAATAGCCAGATAAAACGGGTGCCCCTGATGATTGGATACATGGCTACGACCTCAAAGCTCTAAATGCAACAAGTGAAACAAAGAATATATTGTACAGAGGGAAGAGAGCTTTGATGGCGATTCCCCAACTAACATGATTCATAGTCGAACTTGGAAATCTCCTCATATGGAAAATAAAAAGCAAGTTATGTTATCTTCCTTTAGTATAGAAAGTACAAATAGAGCCATGGTTGAAATTACGGTTAAATTTATGTGGATCAAAGACCATTCTTGAATAACTCAGTCATGGTCGGTCCCAAGCCCGGGTAAATGAGGAGGGTTGCATTAGATAGCCGACATCCAGCGTAAAACAGTCTGAGACAACTTCTTAAATAATAATTTTTTAAAAAAAATATATATTATTTAGAAAGTTGTCTCATGACAGTCGGATCTTTTCTACATGGATTTAAGTTCCCTACTTGCGACGCATTGCATCGCCCGAATGCAATGAAAAATTGGCAAGGGTCGCTATATTGCAGCCTGGATGTAGTTCAAAATTTGCAAGGGTTCTCGCATGAGGATCGCATGCGGGTAATTAAGCTAGTTCTGTTGCATCATCGTCCGGATGAAGTCCAAAATTTACAAGGGTTCTCGCATAATGGATGCATGCGAGTAAAGAAGTTAGTCCAAAAGAGATTGCAACGGAAGTTGCGGATTGGTAGTTGTAATATTGTCACTTTAACTGGAAAATTGATGGAGATAGTGGATACGATGGAAAGAAGGAAGATTGATATACTATGTCTTCAAGAGATTAAATGGGTTGGAGAGAAAGCAAGGGAGATTGAAAAGACAGGCTTTAAACTTTGGTATTCAGGAAAAGATAAGGGTAGAAACGGTGTTCGAGTGGTTGTTCATAAGGATTTGAAGGATTGTGTGGTTGAGGTGCAAAGATTCGGGGATAGGGTTGTTCTGCTAAGATTGGTGCTTGAAGAAGAAATTCTGAATATAATCTCAGTTTATGCACCACAAATTGGTTTAGATGAAAGGATTAAACAAGCTTTTTGGGAGGATCTAGATAAAATTTTACAAGGAATCCCACAAAGAGAGATGATTTGCATAGGTGGAGATCTTAATGGACATGAGGGAAAAGATGCTTCTGGATATGCTAGTGTTCATGGAGGACATGGCTTTGGGAATTGAAATGAAGAGGGAAAAGTCATCCTGGATTTTGTAACAGCATATGATCTTTTCATACCAAACACTCTCTTCAAGAAGAGGGAGGAGCATTTAATTACTTATAAGAGTGGGCCAACTAGAACATAGATAGATTACTTTGCATTGAGGAGAAGAGATCGGTTGTGTTGTAAAGACTGCAAAGTAATCTCAGGAGAGAGTTTGACAACCCAACATCGTTTGTTAGTCTTGAATGTACAAATAAAAGGGTTGGTAAAGAGAAGGAGGGTTCCTAAGATCACTAGAACTAAATGGTGGAATCTTCCACTGAAGCAATCGCGCTTCAAGGAGAAGGTTTTAGAAAACTTATCTTGGTATTGTAGCGGAAGTGCAAATGAGATGTGGGAGGCAGTAGCATCTTGTATCCGAAAGGTAGCCAAAGAGATGTTAGGCGAGTCAAAGGGAGGAGCTCCAGGTCAAAAGGAGGCTAGGTGGTGGAGTGAAGGGATGCAAGAAAGGCTAAAAATTAAAAGAGCATGCTTTAAGGCTATGTCTAAGGATAAAACAGAGGAAACGATCACAAAATACAAAATAGCGAAGAAGGAAGCAAAGAAGGCTATTACCGAAGCTAAATCAAAAGCTTATGAAGTTTTGTATAAAAATCTCGACTCTAAGGAGGACCAGAAGGATATATTCAGGTTGGCCAAAGCAAGAAAAAGAAAGACCAAAGACCTTTCTCAAGTGAGATGCATTAAGGACGAGGAAGGTCGCGTGCTTGTTACTCAGAAGGATATAGAGACTAGATGGGAGCAGTTTTTTCATAAACTTTTCATTGGGGAAGGAAATAGAGAGATCACTTTGGGTGATCAGGCTAGTAGTGAAAGTTACTTGAATCGTGCAATCTATAGACGGATTCAAAGAAATGAAGTAGAGGAGGCTTTGAAGGTTATGAGACCAGGGAAAGGTGTAGGACCGGATGACATCCCTGTAGAAGTATGGAGAGTTTTAGGCGAGCGCGGTTTGACTTGGCTTACGAATCTAATCAATGTTATTTGGCGAAGCAAGAAAATGCGTGAAGATTGGAGGAGGGGTATCGTGATGCCTCTTTATAAGAATAAAGGAGCCATTCAAAATTGTTCTAATTACAGAGGTATCAAGCTGATGAGTCACACTATGAAAATTTGGCAACGTGTGATCGAAAGAAGGTTGAGGTAAGTTTCTAAAGTAAAATAAAACCAATTCGGATTTATGTCAGTCGCTCAACTATTGAAGCCATCCATTTGCTGAGGAGAATAATGGAGATTTATAGAGATAAAAGGAAGAATCTCTATATGATCTTTATTGATTTGGTGAAGGCTTATGATTATGTCCCACGAGAGATATTGTGGAGAGTTTTGGAGAAGAGACAAGTACTTGTCCTATACATTAACCTCATAAAGGACATGTATGATAGGGCTTTATGTTGTGTAAGGATCTCGTCTGGGAAGACTGGCTATTTTTACATCAACATTGGTTTACATCAAGGTTCAGCTTTGAGTCCATTTCTTTTTACTTTGATTATGGACAAGTTGACAAGTCACATTCAAGATGAGTTAACTTGGTGTATGTTATTTGCTGATGATATTGTGTTGATTGACGAGACTAGAGATGGAGTAAATGAGAAGCTTGAGGTTTGGAGACATGAGTTGGAGAGTAAAGGATTTCGTATAAATAGGGCTAAGATAGAATATGTGGAGTGCTCCTTTGATGGAAGCAATGGTGAAGGAATCGAGGTGAAGATTGGTGATGATAACATTCAGAAGAGAGATTCTTTTAGATACATGGGATCGATTTTGCAACATGATGGTTGATGGAGATGTTACTAATAGAATAAATGCAGGGTGGCTAAAGTGGAGAGGGGCATCTGATGTTCTCTGTGATAAGAAAATTCCTTAAAAAATTAAAGAAAAGTTTTACAAAGCAGCTGTGAGACCTGCTATGCTCTATGGATCTGAATGTTGGCCTGTGAACCATAAACATGTGCAGAGAATGGTTGTAGCAGAAATGAAAATGCTAAGGTGGATGTGTGGACACACACATAAAGATCGGATTTGGAATGATGCAATCAGAAAGAAAGTTGGTGTAGCTCCGATCGAGGATAAGATGCGAGAAAATTGCTTAAGATGGTTTGGTCATTTGCAAAGAAGATCAGCTGATGCACCAGTTAGGAGATGCGAGTGTTGGGATGTTGAGCCAGTAAAGAGAGGGCGAGTACGACCCAAGAAGTGTTGGAAAGAAACTATACAAAGGGATCTTAGTTTTATGAATATAAGCCCGGGATTGACCCAAGATAGATCTGAATAGAGGCGAAGAATCCATGTAGGCAACCCTACTTAACTGTGGAAAAAGGCTTTGTTGTTGTTGTTGAGAGATCATTCATGAATGACCTGCATTTGCAACCTTCATGGTATTAGAGCTTCGATGCAACAACCAAGTTGGAATGAACATCATCAACAATGCAGAGGTTGATTGTCATTTCCCACCAAAAGTCGACTTATAGAGGGTTTTTCGAACCTCCAGTAATGCAGCAAAAGACCAGACGACAAAGATCTTAACCAACGGCCTTCCTAGATCATCAATCGAAATTCATGGTAACAAGTTAAGAATGTACTATATATACACTTCAGAGTCCAGGTAACGTTAAGAGTCGTTTTTTAGGAAATAAATTTACCTTTCTTTCCTTCTTCTTTTTCCGTTATTACTTCTTTGTAATCTTTCCCATTTGTGGCAGGTCTTCTCTCTAGTCAAACCTCATAAATAATTGTCTCCTCAAAAAAACGGCTTTTGACCACCTTCCACTTGTACAATGGAAGACCCATAAAAAGACCCAATGGGAGGGAAAATCTATTCTATTTGTATCGTTATTTTGATCTATTCAATTAACCTTGCTTCGTATGGAGGCTAATGACGAATAAATATCTTGAACCTACTGCATTTATAGAGCTAGCAGCTGGTTAGATTTGGCCTTTGTGTATGATATGAATTAGTAAATCATTAAATCTGCTCAATCGCTCCCAACTCTTGCAAAGAAACTGAACCTACCATCGAGGCGTGCACCTCTTCAATATTAGAATTACAAACCTATAATATAAACTGGAATAACTAATTTCATCTTAAATTTAAAGTGGATTGAGTGTCTGGTGTACCAGCAACGTGGTAAACACTCTAATGACCTAGTAAAAGAAGATCGGTTCTGACAAACTATTGTACGCCACGCTTTCAAATGGAACAATGTCTCGAAAATTACAAACTCCAATAGAAACTCAAAAGTCGCAAATCAAGTCAATGTTGGCAAGGCATAATTTACTAGGCCTGCACTGTCCTTGCTTCGATTGCATATCATAAGTGAACACACCAAGTTCACCTAGTGTAACTTAAGAAAGATCTGATCAAAACAAAAATGATAAAATGTAACTCTCCATACTTGAGCATGATATTTGGAACAGCAGCCAGGATCCATCAACAGTGCCTCTCCGGAATTAAAGAAATCAGGACAATCGTTGTAATTGATGTCCTTGGTAGGTGCCACCACCACAAGATTTGTGGTCCAGAACGGCTTTGATGTTCTACTTCTCATTGGGACAATTGTAACCCCTGGAGGATATTCCTGATTACAAGAAATATACCAGATAATAAATTGAAGACAAAAAATCGTAGTGCTACCGCAACAATCAAGCACCTATGAAGAGTTTGCAATGGACAAACATATATAAAAAAATGTGCATAACCTTCAAATAATACAAAAATAAAAATTTACACTTCGCACTTTCTAATCATTCTGATGTCTTTTGCCGGTGAAAATTCCACAACTGCGAACACTTGCCTGAAAATGCAAACTGGAAGGAACTTCCCACTTCCTTGATGAGAAAGCAGGCTCAGATAACAAACTAGTAGTCACTAAGGAGCCTATGCGGACATAGCCTGGATTAACCCCCGAAAGTAATTTTGACACTTTCGGGATATCCATCCACCTGCAAATATCTGCAAAATTTTCAGTCATAATACAAGGCTAACTCTGCAAAAAGTGGAAATGCAAAACGGGCAAAAACAATTTGTCCCTTTTTATGCTAAAAAGGGGAGAAACAGGCAAAGGTGTCCACCTCAAGTGGATTAAAAAAGAGCAAACCAGCTTACAAAAGCCAAGATTCCGTGAGTCTAAGATGAATGAATCAATTTTCAACATATAAGTGTATACCGAATGCAAGGAAACCCCATTAGTAGTAGTAGCACCCTGCTTGAGCGGAATCTTGTGTTATAGAGATGTCCAAAAGATCCATGGAATTTCTAGAATCTATCCAATCAGATCCCAAGTCCACCCAGGTTTTTTTGCCTTTTCACATTGAAAGAAACGGTGGTCAACCGTCTTCATCTCCCCACTTTAGAGAGAACAGCTATGATTGGTGACCACAAAGTGCATGGACCGGCTTTCTTTGATCATGATTATCCACCGCCACAGCAACCAGGGAGAAATTTTGATATGCGTTGGGACATTCAGATCCCAAACACAACTGCAAGCTTGAAGAAGATCTTCGGGCATTGGTTCAAGCTGACTGTCGATAGCTTTGTATGCTCTTTGCACTATGAAATCTCTATATCTCCACACCCAATGATCTTTGCTGTCGGTGGACCCTTACAAGCCGCTAATTGTCTCCAAGAGGCATATGAAATCTTGTAGGCATTGTTTGGAGAACTCCGAATGAAAGGTCGGCATCCACGAACCATCCTCCCATGCATCTAAACTCCGCACCACAGATTGTTGCACCTGAGTAAGAGAGATCAAATGGAACCACAACCAATCCATAGATATCCCTTTTGTTAGATGTTTTTATGTTTATCTTATTCCGTTGTAACCCCTCGGGGGTATATATGTAGTTTCACATTTAAGAACGCTATAGGGTTTTGTCCTATATAAAGACCCCCGGACCTCTTGAATAAGACAAGTTATTGTGTTTTCGCATCTTTCTCCACATGATATCAAAGCAGCGGTCTTAGACCAGTGTTCTGACCTAGATACTACCGCCGCCACCAACCTTCGCCTCCAGATACCTTCCTCGATGCCTCCTAGTCCTAGGTTGTCAGTGTCCTTCCTCGACGCTACCTAGAGGTTGTTAGGCCTCTTGTGACCTCTACTGGCAGGTGCTAGGGCCCCCAACAGCCTTCCTCGGCCCCGCACAGACCTCATGTGGCTCCCTTCGTGTCGTCCAAGCCTCCTGTGACCTCCTTCGACACTGCCCGAGTCTCTTGCGACCCCTGTGGCACCGTCCAGGTCTCCTGTGGGCCCTTTTTGACAGCTGCTAGGCCCCTTACAACCCTCCTAGGCCTCCTGTGGCATTCCTCCAGCACTACGATCAATTTCTGGCACCACCAGAGCTTGAGTTATGGCGTTTTAGCCATGGCTCGCTGATACGGAAGTCCGAGAGAGGGTTGAAACGGTGACCTAGGTCACCATCATGCTTGATTAAAACAACATATCTCTTTTAGGTCATTTTATTGGCATGTCGATCACAATGATGTCCACCGAGATCAAGCATGTGTACTCGACTTTTATGATGGTATAGGGCTATCAAATTAAAGGGCACAAAAAATTATGTGGTGTGGTTTCGATCATTCGAGGTGTTCATCGGTGTTCAGTGTAAGAATTATATTCTTACCAAAAAAATATAACTAAATTAACCGAATTTTCTTGATGTAGAAGCAATCAAGAAAGCTGCATAAGTGAATATATAACCTACAGAAAAGTGGACTAATCCAATCAATCTTGCTTGCACAATAGAAAGAGCCATTGGCTTATCTCTCTATCGAACTAAATTAGCCAAAGGTGTGTGTTCATGAGCCCATGCTAAAGTTTCAATCAATTCCTGCCAATATCCATGCCAGGAAATTAAAAACATAAATCCAATAGCCCAAACAAGGTGTCCAAATATCGGACCAGGGAAGGAGCTGCGTGCAATTGTTAATGGACGAGCGAGTCGACCTAGCCTGCCGAGTATGTAGATAGAACTTCCCGCCAACCTATGAAAGCAGTGCCCGGGCAATCTTATATATTAGTAGTTCACGAAAAGGAAAGCAAGTTCATTCATGATCCTCCGCTTACCCGACGTGGATTCTTCCTTGTAAAGGTAAGCAGTCCAGTAGTCTTTTTGAGTTGTAGTATATGTATATATTCATTCTCAGCCTTGACGAACTAGACTCAGACGGCATCGAGCAACTTGATATACCAATGAATATATTCGAGAAGAATTTGAGGTTCTGCCCAAGGAGACAGACAAAGACTACGACAACTGGTATGTTGGCAATTGCCAGGTTATTACTTGGGCGACCAACAGTGTCAATCCAAATATTACAGCAAACCTACTCGACAAGGACTCTGTGAAGGCAGTGTTGGAGAATCTTGAGTGTACCTACTACCAGAAGACAACTAAGGCTTGACTCTTCGATATTTACACGTGGATTGGGTCTGCCACTCAGGGAGATTCGATTCTTGTTGAATACTACATGCTTCTAACAGCCTATTTGAGGAGCTTCTCATTTTCCAACCAACATGTTGTGATCAACATGTGAGAGAGCATGCTGAGGGGCAAGTCTATCGGTTCCTTTCAGGATTGCATCCACGATACAAGCCTGTAAAGGACCAGTTTTTGATGGCTGACATCTTACCATTCATTGAGACCATCTTTGATCGTCTGCAGGAATTTGAGAAACCTGCTGAGTATCCTCCCATTGTACCATCTACATAGACTATAGCTCACTATACATCGATATGGAAGGGAGGACGATAGAGCTTCAAGGGAGGACGAGGCTGTGACTTTGGTCGTGGTCATGGCCACGAGTCAGGACGTGGACGTGACTTTCGCCATAGACCTAGACGTGATTCTACCATTTCTCGATATCCAGCGTACATACATTATGGTCGTTGCAACCACCTGTCTAAGTGTTACTGGGAAAAGTTTGGCATACAGCCTAATGCCAACAATGTCTATGAGACAATGTCGTACGAGTCATCCTATGATACAGCAAAGGACACGCCCAATCAGATACCCTTTACAGCTCTAAATACTCATGTTTGAGGCAGCTACTGCAAAACTCCATCCTCTTCACCAATGATGGTATTATTTATGCTCCCACTGCTAGTCTTGCTACAACCTCAGGTATAGTAGCCGACTCTGTTTCATCTTCCATCCCTGCTTAGAATATTGACTCATGAGCTTCTACACATTTGATGGAAGAATGTAGTCTACTTACCTTTTCTCAATCCTTTAATTCTATGAAGACAGTTCGATGGCCAATGGAGCTCATTCCCCATCACTGGTGTTGGAATTGTAGAGTTTTCCTCTAAGCTCCGACTGATCGGAGTTCATTGAGCTCCTACTTTTCCTCCTAGTCTATTATCTGTTCAGAAACTATATACTGAGCTTAATTGTAGGGTTATTTTTTACGAGTTATTTTCAGGACATCCTAACGAGCTAGATTTTTGGTGGGTGACATAAGAAGAATGGCCTCTATTATATTGGCATCCCGTCTGGCTCCAGTTTTGTTGTCGTTGAGTCTAGTACCTCGAACGATCCTCTTCTCTGGCATCATCACATTGGACACCCTTCTGCTAAGGCCATCTCCATCATGTTCCTTGAACTTTTTACGCTCAATCCCTTTGAGTGAGAGGAGTGCCAGTTCGGGAAACATCATCAAGCAACATTTCCTACACGTATCGAGCCTCGCTGTGAAGTTCCTTTTTTTCTCGTATCCATTGCGATATCTAAGGACCATCTCTGCTCCATACTTTAAGTGGGCATAAGTATTTTGTTGTTTTTGTAGATGATTATAATCGATCCTCTTGGGTTTATTTTTTAAGGGAACATTCAGAGATCAATAAAATCGTCAAGAATTTCTTTCAATATATAAAAAATATTTTCTACACAGGTGTTCAAATGTTTCGCTCTGACAATACTTTAAAATTCATTCGACGTGACTTGACAACTTTCTTTGCTTCCCAAGGTACTATCCGCGAAACATCTTATATGTATACCTATCAGCAAAACGGGGTAGCGGAACTGAAACTTCGGTATCTTCTTGACAGTGATCGGTCTCGTCCTACTCAAATGAAGGTTCCAAAAACATACTGGGAAAATGTCGTTCTTTTTGTGGTCCATCTTATCAACAGAGTCCCATCTACGTCTCTGAAATCGTTCACTTCTTTTATGCTACTATATCCCAATGAGTCACCCTTTCAACTACCTTTGAGAATTTTTGGGTGTATAGCTTTTGTCCACAATTTTCCCACTATTGACAAACTATCATCTCGTGCGATCAAATCTGTCCGTTAGAGTTATTATATTTACATTTATTCTTGTAACCCTTCGGGTTCCGTAACTCCATGTGACCTTTCGGGTTTCGTAACTCTCTGTGACTCTTTGAGTTCTGTAACCCCCCGTGACCCTTCGAGTTTTGTAACCCTTGTACTCTCTAGGATTTTCTCTATATATAAGAAATCCTAGATCTATGGAATAAATATCATACTTCGTTTCTCTTCTCAACATGGTATCAGAGCGATGGTCCTAGACCAGAGCCTAATATCCAAAACCTGCCGCCACCACCAACCCTCTCTCCTTGCATGGGACACCTTGATGAAAGAAGGGGTCTCGCACAAGGCAGTCCAAGTCCCCAACAGCACCAGTTGCCACCTCCAGCGGCACCTAAAGCACCGCCTGAGGCTCCAGCAGCTTCACCCGCACCTCAAGCGTCGCTGACACTGCCTGGAGCCCCCCTCTCCAACAGCACCTGCTGTTTCTCTCAACTTTTTGTTTCTCCCAACTTGATGTTCCACTCTCTTTATTCTATCAAGTATGTGAGAAAGGGGGAATCATAGATGATTCTCCAGGATGTTTGTTGCCCTACCACGACAGATAGACCAATGCTCCAAACTACTACTCAGATCATCCATCTTCACCGAGCATCGACTTCTTCATCAGGGCGTACACTTCTTCTTTTACTACCAGACTACTACTCCGTGATGGGCTTCTTCTACAACAATTCTTCTCCAGGCATGATAGAGATATGTTCTAGTGACGTGATATCGCAACGACTCTACAAGCAAGGCAAGGATATGTTCCAGTTACCTGAAAGTTGCAGACCCATCCTCGAGCGAGGTCTTCTACCAACAGCGGACATATGCTCTTATGATGAATCGTGTGAAGATTTGGTGTATACTTTTTCTAGTTACAAGATGCAACATTCTAAGGTCCAGCTTGAGGGGGAGTGTTAGAGTTAATATATTTATATTTATTAATGCAATTATTTCCAAATTGATAGGGTGACCCGGATTGAAGAAGCATACTAATTTGGTCAATTTTTAAATAAGAGAACGTCGTTCATAATTAATTAATTTAAGTAAGTTGCATAATTTATTTAAATAAATTGATATTATACTCTCAATGTTTTGGTAGATAAAATTATTTAAGAGTCAATTAGAATCAGTTGGAGTCAACTAGGATCAATTATGATTTTATTTGAATTCGAATTTGAATTTATTTCTAATTTTGTAATTCCTCCCCTCCTATATAAAAGGGATGGTAGTCTATTGATGCAAACACGATTCAGCGTTGGAGTTGATAATTAAAATAATTTGGACGGTGGAATTTGGTGGAGAAAAAGAGGGGTTGAGAGGAAGAAAACTCGTCGGGAATACGAGGGGTTGAAGAAGAAGAACCGTGAAGACCACGTAGAGAGAGGAGAGAAAATAGAGAGGGAGATAAAATCTCAGTTTTTCATTAATACTTGACTGCCTAAAACATTGGACCCTCATCCCTTTATATAGGAGGGATGATCTTACAAAAATAGCAAATTAATTTAAATTGACAACCAATTTATCCTAATAGGACTCTAACTAATTAACCGACCGAATTTAAAATTAAATCTACGAATAAACGTTGGAGATCACAGGCGATCTCAATTATTTAATTAAAATTGCGACAACCTAAAAAAACGTAAATAAAATTAACTACCATAATTAGATAAATAGGTGGCCCTATATTTCGGGTCCACGCTGCATCAACTCTCCTCCGTTTTAAAAATTCGTCTCTCGACGAATTATTGAATCTGCAGCCTTGGAGGACGATTCGGCGTATTACGTTGTCTCCTGGAAGAACTGATGTGGAGCGAACGGCGGAATCCATACGCGGGTGTGGGCGACGCGGTCTTCGTGGTTGAAGAACATGTGTGGCGCGAACGGTGGCGGCGTCTTACATTTTGCATCCTCGTTGTGATTGAAAAATTGATGTGGCGTGGAAAATATGGCTCTTGGAGAATCCATAGTGAAACAATGGCACAATGAGAGGAGAAGAGGAGATGTGTCCAAGGAGTGAAACCATGGGGTCCTTATATAGGGGAAGCCCAAGGCGCTAGTCCTATTGGGATAAGGAGGAACCCCAGATTCCAAGTTTGTAGCCCTTTTTTTAAATATTCCTTCCGCCAGGGGTGTGTGCGCAAATTTCGCGTCTTTTCATTCCTATTCTTTTTGGCTTGTCTGTAAATAGGAAGCTTAGGGGTTATTTTATTGCAATTTTTCCCACTTGAATTTTCAGCCCTGAATTTCGGAAGTTTGGTTCTGCCCGTAAGGAAGGCTCGTGCTAGGGCTCATGCCTTCCCCCACAAAAGACGGCGCGGCGCGGGATGGGAGACGTCGAGGACGAGGCGGTGGCGCAGGGGGCGGCAGCGAGGAGGAGGCGCTGGCGGAATGCGACGAGGGAGTGGGCTGCGGGGTTGGCGGAGCAAAGGCGGGGGGTTGGAGGGTGTTGTGGGCTGTTGATGCAGCGTGACCCCAAATTATGGGGCCACATTTATTTAATTAGATAATTATCAATTTTATTTACGTTTTTTGGGTCTAATTTAATAATTGAGATCGCCTGTGATCTCAACGTTGATTTCGTTGATTTTAATTACAATTGTTGGTCAATTAAATATTTAGAGTCCAATTAAGTTAGTTAGTGGTCAATTAGGATTTAATTAGTTGTAATTTGAGTATTTACTATTTTTGTAAACCCTCTCTCCTATATAAAGAGAGGGTAGGTCCTTGTTTTGAGACAGCCCATTATGAATTAAAGTTTGAGATTTTATCTCTCTCCTCTCTATTTTCCCTCCTCCCTCCACGCGATCTCCGCGGTTCTTCCTCCTTCAACCCCGCGCATTCCGGCGTGTTTCTCTTCTCAACCATTCTCTTCTTCTCCACGAAAATCCACCGTTAAAAAATTATTTTTATCGACGCCGCGAAAAGCCGTTTGCATCAATTGGTATCAGAGCATGGCATTTAGATCGTCCTCACGATCTAACGATCCGTCCCGGCGCTCGCACCGACATCATCGTTCGTCCGAACAAACACGACGAGCCATCTCCACCATCGACGCCTCCTTCAAGGAGACGGAGCACATGGTTCGTGATTTGCAAATCAGCTTCAACTCGCTATTTCGAGATCTAATGGCCAATTTTGAGGCCTACCGTGACGCCCATGCGAAGCCGTCAACCACCCAAGCCGCGACCGCGAATTTTGACGAAGAAAAGGACGCGGAAGAAGACCAAACGGTTGCTGTCCAGATCGTTGTGGATGGGAAAAACGTCAACCACGATGATGTGCTCGCTGTCCACGAAGAAACCGCCGCTGTCCAGACCGTGTTAGAAGAGAAGGATGAAGAAACAGGGGCTGTCAAGGCGTTTTCTGATCAGGCCCCAACACAGCCGACATCCATGAAGACAACCCCAACCCCCGCAGCGGATATCCAAGCTATCCAGCCCCTCAACGCACAACCACCGGACCTTCTCCCCTTCGTTCCGCTAGACGCCAGGCCACCACACCGCCCCCTCTCCCCATCTCGCCTCACCCCCACCGCACAGCCCATCTCCGTAAACCCAAACCCGGTGGCCCATGCCCCCGCCAGACCCTTACCCATTATTCCCCCACCCCCCCCAGCCACCCCTCTCCTCCCCGTGCGGTCCCAGCGCCCTCTCCGCAACCGCAGCAGGCCCCCCCAGTATCTCCCCTCCCCCGCGATCCTTCCCCGAAACCCCATCCTCCGCCCGCCACCACGCGCCCCCTTCCACGCCCTCCCGCGCATCACCCCAGGCATCCTCTGCTGCTCCGCCAAGTCGCGTCGACCTCTCCAGCAACACCGCCGTCCCAAATCGCGCCCCCGTGGAGCTGCTGCGCCGCCTTGGTGTGTTCCCCGACGCCGCGCGCCTATAACGACACAGGAGCCCCGTGACCTAACAAATCCTCCAAGATTGGGGGAACTCAAATCCCTGAAAGAAGGGGATTGGAATTCAAGTGGGAGAAATTGCAAAGAAAAATGCCCCGAAATCCATATTTGCAGAAAGGTCCAAAGCCATAGAAATATGAGGCAAATTGAGGGGGTACGAAAATTGCAGGGACGCCCCCCAATTGGGAAAAATTATAAACGTAATGAGGAAGATGATCCCATGGGAGGAAATTGAAGCCCAATTCGAGGATGATTTTTCCAACAATCCACCTACATCACGCAATTCGTCAGGAGCCGAATTTTTAAAGCGGTGGAGAGTTGATGCAGCGTGACCCCAAATTATGGGGCCACATTTATTTAATTAGATAATTATCAATTTTATTTACGTTTTTTGGGTCTAATTTAATAATTGAGATCGCATGTGATCTCAACGTTGATTTCGTTGATTTTAATTACAATTGTTGGTCAATTAAATAATTAGAGTCCAATTAAGATAGTTAGTGGTCAATTAGGATTTAATTAGTTGTAATTTGAGTATTTACTATTTTTGTAAACCCTCTCTCCTATATAAAGAGAGGGTAGGTCCTTGTTTTGAGACAGCCCATTATGAATTAAAGTTTGAGATTTTATCTCTCTCCTCTCTATTTTCCCTCCTCCCTCCACGCGATCTCCGCGGTTCTTCCTCCTTCAACCCCGCGCATTCCGGCGTGTTTCTCTTCTCAACCATTCTCTTCTTCTCCACGAAAATCCACCGTTAAAAAATTATTTTTATCGACGCCGCGAAAAGCCGTTTGCATCAGCTGTCGTGGTCAACGCCTGGAGGAGGCGGGGAAGGGGGCGAGGCGAGGGCGGCGTCGCGGGGAGGCGGCGTACTTGAGTGCGGGAGGGTGAGGTGTGCGTGGCGGGAAGGCGAGGGCGGTGGGGTTGTCGCAGGGGGCACCGAGAAGGTGCAGGTGGTGGGTGGGGGAAGAATGGCGCTGGAGGGGAGCAGGAAGTATCGAGGACTGTGGAGAGTGGTTTGCGAAGGGGCGGGGGCGAGGGAAGGTTGCGTCGGGGATGGGGGCGCGAGGCTGATGGGGGTTTCCCGTGAGGCTGGTGGAGAGGGGCTGGTGGGTTGCAGGATGAGGAGGGGGGTATGGGGATGACGGAGGGGTTGTTAGGGAGGGAATGTCGGCCGCGAGGGCTGGGGAGGGTAGGGGAGTTACCTGGGAAGGCTGGGATTGTGCTGGGATGGTCGGAGGGGGCAGCGGAATCGATTCCGGTGGCAGAATCAGATTTGGGAGGTGCTGGACAGCGAGCGTTTCTTCCTCCACGGGACGGGTTTCTTCGTCAAAAGTTGCGACAACGGCTTCGGTGGTTGGCGGATTTGATTGGACGGCGCATAGGGCCTCGAAGTTGGCCACAAGGGCTCGAAACTCGGAGTGGATTGTGGTTTGCAAGTGATGCAAATCACGTAACATGCGCTCCGTCTCCTTGTCGTAGTCGTCGTTGGCTCGTCGTTTTCTGTCGGACGAGCGATGGTCCCTTGATGCATGTCAGCGCGAGTATCTGGACGGGTCGTCAGATCGTGGGGACGATCTGTAAGCCATGCTCTGATACCAAATGATGCAAACACGATTCAGCGTTGGTGTTGATAATTAAAATAATTTGGACGGTGGAATTTGGTGGAGAAAAAGAGGGGTTGAGAGGAAGAAAACTCGTCGGGAATACGAGGGGTTGAAGAAGAAGAACCGTGAAGACCACGTAGAGAGAGGAGAGAAAATAGACAGGGAGATAAAATCTCAGTTTTTCATTAATACTTGACTGCCTAAAACATTGGACCCTCATCCCTTTATATAGGAGGGATGATCTTACAAAAATAGCAAATTAATTTAAATTGACAACCAATTTATCCTAATTGGACTCTAACTAATTAACCGACCGAATTTAAAATTAAATCTACGAATAAACGTTGGAGATCACAGGCGATCTCAATTATTTAATTAAAATTACGACGACCTAAAAAAACGTAAATAAAATTAACTACCATAATTAAATAAATAGGTGGCCCTATATTTCGGGTCCACGCTGCATCATCTATTGTAAGAGGAAGTTCAGATTATATGAAAATTGAGTTTATCTCTCTTTATCTCTCTTTCGTTATTCTCTCTGTCAACGTGGTCTTCACGATTCTGTCTCCAATCTCGCACAACCGGCGCATTTTCTCTTCTCCATCCCTCCAGTTTTTTCCACCAAACATTTTCCACTGTTAAAAATTATTTTCCACCATTCGAATTTTTCTTATTAGAATCATTTGGTATCAAAGCATGGCAACCGAATCGTTCTTAAGATTCGACGATCCGATCGCATATTCGCAGCTGCAATACGATTTGAGCCGTCTCGGTCACGGGTCACGTCTACGACAATGATGCAAACACGATTCAGCGTTGGCGTTGATAATTAAAATAATTTGGACGGTGGAATTTGGTATAGAATAAGAGGGGTTGAGAGGAAGAAAACTCGTCGGGAATACGAGGGGTTGAAGAAGAAGAACCGTGAAGACCACGTAGAGAGAGGAGAGAAAATAGAGAGGGAGATAAAATCTCAGTTTTTCATTAATACTTGACTGCCTAAAACATTGGACCCTCATCCCTTTATATAGGAGGGATGATCTTACAAAAATAGCAAATTAATTTAAATTGACAACCAATTTATCCTAATTGGACTCTAACTAATTAACTGACCGAATTTAAAATTAAATCTACGAATAAGCGTTGGAGATCACATGCGATCTCAATTATTTAATTAAAATTGCGACGACCTAAAAAACTTAAATAAAATTAACTACAATAATTAAATAAATAGGTGGCCCTATATTTCGGGTCCACGCTGCATCAACTCTCCTCCGCTTTAAAAATTCGTCTCCCGACGAATTGCTGAATCTGCAGCTTTGGAGGACGATTTGGCGTATTCCGTTGTCTTCTGGAAGAACTGATGTGGAGCGAACGGCGGAATCCATACGCGGGTGTGGGCGACGCGGTCTTCGTAGTTGAAGAACATGTGTGGCGTGAACGGCGGCGTCGTCTTACATTTTGCTTCCTCGTTGTGATTGAAAAATTGATGTGGCATGAAAAATATGGCTCTTGGAGAATCCATAGTGAAACAATGGCACAATGAGAGGAGAAGAGGAGATGTGTCCAAGGAGTGAAGCCATGGGGTCCTTATATAGGGGAAGCTCAAGGCCCTAGTCCTATTAGGATAAGGAGGAACCCCAGATTCCAAGTTTGTAGCCCTTTTTTAAAATATTCTTTCCGCCAGGGGTGTGTGCGCAAATTTCGCGCCTTTTCATTCCTATTCTTTTTGGCCTGTCTGTAAATAGGAAGTTTAGGGGTTATTTTATTGCAATTTTCCCACTTGAATTTTCAGCCCTGAATTTCGGAAGTTTGGTTCTGCCCATAAGGAAGGCTCGTGCTAGGGCTCATGCCTTCCCCCACAAAAGGCGGCGCGGCGCGAGATGGGAGACGTCGAGGACGAGGCGGTGGCGCAGGGGGAGGCAGCGAGGAGGAGGCGCTGGCGGAATACGGCGAGGGAGTGGGCAGCGGGGTTTGCGGAGCAAAGGCGGGGGGTTGGAGGGTGTTGTGGGCTGTCGTGGTCGCGCCTGGAGGAGGCGGGGAAGGGGGCGAGGCGAGGGCGGCGTCGCAGGGAGGCGGCGTCGCAGGCTTGAGTGCGGGAGGGTGAGGGGTGCGTGGCGGGAAGGCGACGGCGGTGGGGTTGTCGCAGGGTGCACCGGGAAGGTGCAGGTGGTGGGTGGGGGAAGAATGGCGCTGGGGGGGAGCAGGAAGTATCGGGGACTGTGGAGAGTGGTTTGCGAAGGGGCGGGGGCGAGGGAAGGTTGCGCCGGGGCTGGGGGCGCGAGGCTGATGGGGGTTTCCCGTGAGGCTGGTGGAGAGGGGCTTGTGGGTTGCAGGATGAGGAGGGGAGGTATGGGGATGACGGAGGGGCTGTTAGGGAGGGAATGTCGGCCGCGAGGGCTGGGGAGGGTAGGGGAGTTACCTAGGAAGGCTGGGATTGTGTCGGGATGGTCGGAGGGGGCAGCGGAATCGATTCCGGTGGCAGAATCAGATTTGGGAGGTGCTGGACAGCGAGCGTTTCTTCCTCCACGGGGCGGGTTTCTTCGTCAAAACTTGCGACAACGGCTTCGGTGGTTGGCGGATTTGATTGGACGGTGCATAGGGCCTTGAAGTTGGCCACGAGGGCTCGAAACTCGGAGTGGATTGTGGTTTGCAAGTGATGCAAATCACGTAACATGCGCTCCGTCTCCTTGTCGTAGTCGTCGTTGGCTCGTCGTTTTCTATCGGACGAGCGATGGTCCCTTGATGCATGTCGGCGCGAGTATCTGGACGGATCGTCAGATCGTGGGGACGATCTATAAGCCATGCTCTGATACCAAATGATGCAAACACGATTCAGCGTTGGCGTTGATAATTAAAATAATTTGGACGGTGGAGGGATGATCTTACAAAAATAGCAAATTAATTTAAATTGACAACCAATTTATCCTAATTGGACTCTAACTAATTAACCGACCGAATTTAAAATTAAATCTACGAATAAACGTTGGAGATCACGGGCGATCTCAATTATTTAATTAAAATTGCGACGACCTAAAAAAACGTAAATAAAATTAACTACCATAATTAGATAAATAGGTGGCCCTATATTTCGGGTCCACGCTGCATCAACTCTCCTCCGTTTTAAAAATTCGTCTCTCGACGAATTATTGAATATGCAGCCTTGGAGGACGATTCGGCGTATTACGTTGTCTCCTGGAAGAACTGATGTGGAGCGAACGGCGGAATCCATACGCGGGTGTGGGCGACGCGGTCTTCGTGGTTGAAGAACATGTGTGGCGCGAACGGTGGCGGCGTCTTACATTTTGCATCCTCGTTGTGATTGAAAAATTGATGTGGCGTGGAAAATATGGCTCTTGGAGAATCCATAGTGAAACAATGGCACAATGAGAGGAGAAGAGGAGATGTGTCCAAGGAGTGAAACCATGGGGTCCTTATATAGGGGAAGCCCAAGGCGCTAGTCCTATTGGGATAAGGAGGAACCCCAGATTCCAAGTTTGTAGCCCTTTTTTTAAATATTCCTTCCGCCAGGGGTGTGTGCGCAAATTTCGTGTCTTTTCATTCCTATTCTTTTTGGCTTGTCTGTAAATAGGAAGCTTAGGGGTTATTTTATTGCAATTTTTCCCACTTGAATTTTCAGCCCTGAATTTCGGAAGTTTGGTTCTGCCCGTAAGGAAGGCTCGTGCTAGGGCTCATGCCTTCCCCCACAAAAGACGGCGCGGCGCGGGATGGGAGACGTCGAGGACGAGGCGGTGGCGCAGGGGGCGGCAGCGAGGAGGAGGCGCTGGCGGAATGCGACGAGGGAGTGGGCTGCGGGGTTGGCGGAGCAAAGGCGGGGGGTTGGAGGGTGTTGTGGGCTGTTGATGCAGCGTGACCCCAAATTATGGGGCCACATTTATTTAATTAGATAATTATCAATTTTATTTACGTTTTTTGGGTCTAATTTAATAATTGAGATCGCCTGTGATCTCAACGTTGATTTCGTTGATTTTAATTACAATTGTTGGTCAATTAAATATTTAGAGTCCAATTAAGTTAGTTAGTGGTCAATTAGGATTTAATTAGTTGTAATTTGAGTATTTACTATTTTTGTAAACCCTCTCTCCTATATAAAGAGAGGGTAGGTCCTTGTTTTGAGACAGCCCATTATGAATTAAAGTTTGAGATTTTATCTCTCTCCTCTCTATTTTCCCTCCTCCCTCCACGCGATCTCCGCGGTTCTTCCTCCTTCAACCCCGCGCATTCCGGCGTGTTTCTCTTCTCAACCATTCTCTTCTTCTCCACGAAAATCCACCGTTAAAAAATTATTTTTATCGACGCCGCGAAAAGCCGTTTGCATCAATTGGTATCAGAGCATGGCATTTAGATCGTCCTCACGATCTAACGATCCGTCCCGGCGCTCGCACCGACATCATCGTTCGTCCGAACAAACACGACGAGCCATCTCCACCATCGACGCCTCCTTCAAGGAGACGGAGCACATGGTTCGTGATTTGCAAATCAGCTTCAACTCGCTATTTCGAGATCTAATGGCCAATTTTGAGGCCTACCGTGACGCCCATGCGAAGCCGTCAACCACCCAAGCCGCGACCGCGAATTTTGACGAAGAAAACGACGCGGAAGAAGACCAAACGGTTGCTGTCCAGATCGTTGTGGATGGGAAAAACGTCAACCACGATGATGTGCTCGCTGTCCACGAAGAAACCGCCGCTGTCCAGACCGTGTTAGAAGAGAAGGATGAAGAAACAGGGGCTGTCAAGGCGTTTTCTGATCAGGCCCCAACACAGCCGACATCCATGAAGACAACCCCAACCCCCGCAGCGGATATCCAAGCTATCCAGCCCCTCAACGCACAACCACCGGACCTTCTCCCCTTCGTTCCGCTAGACGCCAGGCCACCACACCGCCCCCTCTCCCCATCTCGCCTCACCCCCACCGCACAGCCCATCTCCGTAAACCCAAACCCGGTGGCCCATGCCCCCGCCAGACTCTTACCCATTATTCCCCCACCCCCCCCAGCCACCCCTCTCCTCCCCGTGCGGTCCCAGCGCCCTCTCCGCAACCGCAGCAGGCCCCCCCAGTATCTCCCCTCCCCCGCGATCCTTCCCCGAAACCCCATCCTCCGCCCGCCACCACGCGCCCCCTTCCACGCCCTCCCGCGCATCACCCCAGGCATCCTCTGCTGCTCCGCCAAGTCGCGTCGACCTCTCCAGCAACACCGCCGTCCCAAATCGCGCCCCCGTGGAGCCGCTGCGCCGCCTTGGTGTGTTCCCCGACGCCGCGCGCCTATAACGACACAGGAGCCCCGTGACCTAACAAATCCTCCAAGATTGGGGGAACTCAAATCCCTGAAAGAAGGGGATTGGAATTCAAGTGGGAGAAATTGCAAAGAAAAATGCCCCGAAATCCATATTTGCAGAAAGGTCCAAAGCCATAGAAATATGAGGCAAATTGAGGGGGTACGAAAATTGCAGGGACGCCCCCCAATTGGGAAAAATTATAAACGTAATGAGGAAGATGATCCCATGGGAGGAAATTGAAGCCCAATTCGAGGATGATTTTTCCAACAATCCACCTACATCACGCAATTCGTCAGGAGCCGAATTTTTAAAGCGGTGGAGAGTTGATGCAGCGTGACCCCAAATTATGGGGCCACATTTATTTAATTAGATAATTATCAATTTTATTTACGTTTTTTGGGTCTAATTTAATAATTGAGATCGCATGTGATCTCAACGTTGATTTCGTTGATTTTAATTACAATTGTTGGTCAATTAAATAATTAGAGTCCAATTAAGATAGTTAGTGGTCAATTAGGATTTAATTAGTTGTAATTTGAGTATTTACTATTTTTGTAAACCCTCTCTCCTATATAAAGAGAGGGTAGGTCCTTGTTTTGAGACAGCCCATTATGAATTAAAGTTTGAGATTTTATCTCTCTCCTCTCTATTTTCCCTCCTCCCTCCACGCGATCTCCGCGGTTCTTCCTCCTTCAACCCCGCGCATTCCGGCGTGTTTCTCTTCTCAACCATTCTCTTCTTCTCCACGAAAATCCACCGTTAAAAAATTATTTTTATCGACGCCGCGAAAAGCCGTTTGCATCAGCTGTCGTGGTCAACGCCTGGAGGAGGCGGGGAAGGGGGCGAGGCGAGGGCGGCGTCGCGGGGAGGCGGCGTACTTGAGTGCGGGAGGGTGAGGTGTGCGTGGCGGGAAGGCGAGGGCGGTGGGGTTGTCGCAGGGGGCACCGAGAAGGTGCAGGTGGTGGGTGGGGGAAGAATGGCGCTGGAGGGGAGCAGGAAGTATCGAGGACTGTGGAGAGTGGTTTGCGAAGGGGCGGGGGCGAGGGAAGGTTGCGTCGGGGATGGGGGCGCGAGGCTGATGGGGGTTTCCCGTGAGGCTGGTGGAGAGGGGCTGGTGGGTTGCAGGATGAGGAGGGGGGTATGGGGATGACGGAGGGGTTGTTAGGGAGGGAATGTCGGCCGCGAGGGCTGGGGAGGGTAGGGGAGTTACCTGGGAAGGCTGGGATTGTGCTGGGATGGTCGGAGGGGGCAGCGGAATCGATTCCGGTGGCAGAATCAGATTTGGGAGGTGCTGGACAGCGAGCGTTTCTTCCTCCACGGGACGGGTTTCTTCGTCAAAAGTTGCGACAACGGCTTCGGTGGTTGGCGGATTTGATTGGACGGCGCATAGGGCCTCGAAGTTGGCCACAAGGGCTCGAAACTCGGAGTGGATTGTGGTTTGCAAGTGATGCAAATCACGTAACATGCGCTCCGTCTCCTTGTCGTAGTCGTCGTTGGCTCGTCGTTTTCTGTCGGACGAGCGATGGTCCCTTGATGCATGTCAGCGCGAGTATCTGGACGGGTCGTCAGATCGTGGGGACGATCTGTAAGCCATGCTCTGATACCAAATGATGCAAACACGATTCAGCGTTGGTGTTGATAATTAAAATAATTTGGACGGTGGAATTTGGTGGAGAAAAAGAGGGGTTGAGAGGAAGAAAACTCGTCGGGAATACGAGGGGTTGAAGAAGAAGAACCGTGAAGACCACGTAGAGAGAGGAGAGAAAATAGACAGGGAGATAAAATCTCAGTTTTTCATTAATACTTGACTGCCTAAAACATTGGACCCTCATCCCTTTATATAGGAGGGATGATCTTACAAAAATAGCAAATTAATTTAAATTGACAACCAATTTATCCTAATTGGACTCTAACTAATTAACCGACCGAATTTAAAATTAAATCTACGAATAAACGTTGGAGATCACAGGCGATCTCAATTATTTAATTAAAATTACGACGACCTAAAAAAACGTAAATAAAATTAACTACCATAATTAAATAAATAGGTGGCCCTATATTTCGGGTCCACGCTGCATCATCTATTGTAAGAGGAAGTTCAGATTATATGAAAATTGAGTTTATCTCTCTTTATCTCTCTTTCGTTATTCTCTCTGTCAACGTGGTCTTCACGATTCTGTCTCCAATCTCGCACAACCGGCGCATTTTCTCTTCTCCATCCCTCCAGTTTTTTCCACCAAACATTTTCCACTGTTAAAAATTATTTTCCACCATTCGAATTTTTCTTATTAGAATCATTTGGTATCAAAGCATGGCAACCGAATCGTTCTTAAGATTCGACGATCCGATCGCATATTCGCAGCTGCAATACGATTTGAGCCGTCTCGGTCACGGGTCACGTCTACGACAATGATGCAAACACGATTCAGCGTTGGCGTTGATAATTAAAATAATTTGGACGGTGGAATTTGGTATAGAATAAGAGGGGTTGAGAGGAAGAAAACTCGTCGGGAATACGAGGGGTTGAAGAAGAAGAACCGTGAAGACCACGTAGAGAGAGGAGAGAAAATAGAGAGGGAGATAAAATCTCAGTTTTTCATTAATACTTGACTGCCTAAAACATTGGACCCTCATCCCTTTATATAGGAGGGATGATCTTACAAAAATAGCAAATTAATTTAAATTGACAACCAATTTATCCTAATTGGACTCTAACTAATTAACTGACCGAATTTAAAATTAAATCTACGAATAAGCGTTGGAGATCACATGCGATCTCAATTATTTAATTAAAATTGCGACGACCTAAAAAACTTAAATAAAATTAACTACAATAATTAAATAAATAGGTGGCCCTATATTTCGGGTCCACGCTGCATCAACTCTCCTCCGCTTTAAAAATTCGTCTCCCGACGAATTGCTGAATCTGCAGCTTTGGAGGACGATTTGGCGTATTCCGTTGTCTTCTGGAAGAACTGATGTGGAGCGAACGGCGGAATCCATACGCGGGTGTGGGCGACGCGGTCTTCGTAGTTGAAGAACATGTGTGGCGTGAACGGCGGCGTCGTCTTACATTTTGCTTCCTCGTTGTGATTGAAAAATTGATGTGGCATGAAAAATATGGCTCTTGGAGAATCCATAGTGAAACAATGGCACAATGAGAGGAGAAGAGGAGATGTGTCCAAGGAGTGAAGCCATGGGGTCCTTATATAGGGGAAGCTCAAGGCCCTAGTCCTATTAGGATAAGGAGGAACCCCAGATTCCAAGTTTGTAGCCCTTTTTTAAAATATTCTTTCCGCCAGGGGTGTGTGCGCAAATTTCGCGCCTTTTCATTCCTATTCTTTTTGGCCTGTCTGTAAATAGGAAGTTTAGGGGTTATTTTATTGCAATTTTTCCACTTGAATTTTCAGCCCTGAATTTCGGAAGTTTGGTTCTGCCCATAAGGAAGGCTCGTGCTAGGGCTCATGCCTTCCCCCACAAAAGGCGGCGCGGCGCGAGATGGGAGACGTCGAGGACGAGGCGGTGGCGCAGGGGGAGGCAGCGAGGAGGAGGCGCTGGCGGAATACGGCGAGGGAGTGGGCAGCGGGGTTTGCGGAGCAAAGGCGGGGGGTTGGAGGGTGTTGTGGGCTGTCGTGGTCGCGCCTGGAGGAGGCGGGGAAGGGGGCGAGGCGAGGGCGGCGTCGCAGGGAGGCGGCGTCGCAGGCTTGAGTGCGGGAGGGTGAGGGGTGCGTGGCGGGAAGGCGACGGCGGTGGGGTTGTCGCAGGGTGCACCGGGAAGGTGCAGGTGGTGGGTGGGGGAAGAATGGCGCTGGGGGGGAGCAGGAAGTATCGGGGACTGTGGAGAGTGGTTTGCGAAGGGGCGGGGGCGAGGGAAGGTTGCGCCGGGGCTGGGGGCGCGAGGCTGATGGGGGTTTCCCGTGAGGCTGGTGGAGAGGGGCTTGTGGGTTGCAGGATGAGGAGGGGAGGTATGGGGATGACGGAGGGGCTGTTAGGGAGGGAATGTCGGCCGCGAGGGCTGGGGAGGGTAGGGGAGTTACCTAGGAAGGCTGGGATTGTGTCGGGATGGTCGGAGGGGGCAGCGGAATCGATTCCGGTGGCAGAATCAGATTTGGGAGGTGCTGGACAGCGAGCGTTTCTTCCTCCACGGGGCGGGTTTCTTCGTCAAAACTTGCGACAACGGCTTCGGTGGTTGGCGGATTTGATTGGACGGTGCATAGGGCCTTGAAGTTGGCCACGAGGGCTCGAAACTCGGAGTGGATTGTGGTTTGCAAGTGATGCAAATCACGTAACATGCGCTCCGTCTCCTTGTCGTAGTCGTCGTTGGCTCGTCGTTTTCTATCGGACGAGCGATGGTCCCTTGATGCATGTCGGCGCGAGTATCTGGACGGATCGTCAGATCGTGGGGACGATCTATAAGCCATGCTCTGATACCAAATGATGCAAACACGATTCAGCGTTGGCGTTGATAATTAAAATAATTTGGACGGTGGAATTTGGTGGAGAAAAAGAGGGGTTGAGAGGAAGAAAACTCGTTGGGAATACGAGGGGTTGAAGAAGAAGAACCGTGAAGACCACGTAGAGAGAGGAGAGAAAATAGAGAGGGAGATAAAATCTCAGTTTTTCATTAATACTTGACTGCCTAAAACATTGGACCATCATCCCTTTATATAGGAGGGATGATCTTACAAAAATAGCAAATTAATTTAAATTGACAACCAATTTATCCTAATTGGACTCTAACTAATTAACTGACCGAATTTAAAATTAAATCTACGAATAAGCGTTGGAGATCACATGCGATCTCAATTATTTAATTAAAATTGCGACGACCTAAAAAAACTTAAATAAAATTAACTACAATAATTAAATAAATAGGTGGCCCTATATTTCGGGTCCACGCTGCATCAACTCTCCTCCGCTTTAAAAATTCGTCTCCCGACGAATTGCTGAATCTGCAGCCTTGGAGGACGATTCGGCGTATTCCGTTGTCTTCTGGAAGAACTGATGTGGAGCGAACGGCGGAATCCATACGCGGGTGTGGGCGACGCGGTCTTCGTGGTTGAAGAACATGTGTGGCGCAAACGGCGGCGTCGTCTTACATTTTGCTTCCTCGTTGTGATTGAAAAATTGATGTGGCATGAAAAATATGGCTCTTGGAGAATCCATAGTGAAACAATGGCACAATGAGAGGAGAAGAGGAGATGTGTCCAAGGTGTGAAGCCATGGGGTCCTTATATAGGGGAAGCCCAAGGCCCTAATCCTATTGGGATAAGGAGGAACCCCAGATTCAAAGTTTGTAGCCCTTTTTTTAAATATTCCTTCCGCCAGGTGTGTGTGCGCAAATTTCGCGCCTTTTCATTCCTATTCTTTTTGGCATGTCTGTAAATAGGAAGTTTAGGGGTTATTTTATTGCATTTTTTCCCACTTGAATTTTCAGTCCTGAATTTCGGAAGTTCGGTTCTGCCCGTAAGGAAGGCTCGTGCTAGGGCTCATGCCTTCCCCACAAAAGGCGGCGCGGCGCGGGATGGGAGACGTCGAGGACGAGGCGGTGGCGCAGGGGGCGGCAGCGAGGAGGAGGCACTGGCGGAATGCGGCGAGGGAGTGGGCTGCGGGGTTGGCGGAGCAAAAGCGGGGGGTTCGAGGGTGTTGTGGGCTGTCGTGGTCATGCCTGGAGGAGGCGAGGAAGGGGGCGAGGCGAGGGCAGCGTCGCAGGGAGGCGGCGTCGTAGGCTTGAGTGCGGGAGGGTGAGGGGTGCGTGGCGGGAAGGCGACGGCGGTGGGGTTGTCGCAGGGGGCACCGAGAAGGTGCAGGTGGTGGGTGGGGGAAGAATGGTGCTGGAGGGGAGCAGGAAGTATCGAGGACTATGGAGAGTGGTTTGGGAAGGGGCGGGGGCGAGGGAAGGTTGCGCCGGGGCTGGGGGCGCGAGGCTGATGGGGGTTTCCCGTGAGGCTGGTGGAGAGGGGCTGGTGGGTTGCAGGATGAGGAGGGGGGTATGGGGATGACGGAGGGGTTGTTAGGAAGGGAATGTCGGCCGCGAGGGCTGGGAAGGGTAGGGGAGTTACCTGGGAAGGCTGGGATTGTGCCGGGATGGTCGGAGGGGGCAGCGGAATCGATTCCAGTGGCGGAATCAGATCTGGGAGGTGCTGGACAGCGAGTGTTTCTTCCTCCACGGGGCGGGTTTCTTCGTCAAAATTTGCGACAACGGCTTCGGTGGTTGGCGGATTTGATTGGACGACGCATAGGGCCTCGAAGTTGGCCACAAGGGCTCGAAACTCGGAGTGGATTGTGGTTTGCAAGTGATGCAAATCACGTAACATGCGCTCCGTAGGAGTCGTCGTTGGCTCGTCGTTTTCTGTCGGACGAGCGATGGTCCCTTGATGCATGTCGGCGCGAGTATCTGGACGGATCGTCAGATCGTGGGGACGATCTATAAGCCATGCTCTGATACCAAATGATGCAAACACGATTCAGCGTTGGCGTTGATAATTAAAATAATTTGGACGGTGGAATTTGGTGGAGAAAAAGAGGAATTGAGAGAAAGAAAACTCGTCGGGAATACGAGGGGTTGAAGAAGAACCATGAAGACCACGTAGAGAGAGGAGAGAAAATAGAGAGGGAGATAAAATCTCAGTTTTTCATTAATACTTGACTGCCTAAAACATTGGACCCTCATCCCTTTATATAGGAGGGATGATCTTACAAAAATAGCAAATTAATTTAAATTGACAACCAATTTATCCTAATTGGACTCTAACTAATTAATCGACCGAATTTAAAATTAAATCTACGAATAAACGTTGGAGATCACAGGCGATCTCAATTATTTAATTAAAATTACGACGACCTAAAGAAACGTAAATAAAATTAACTACCATAATTAAATAAATAGGTGGCCCTATATTTCGGGTCCACGCTGCATCATCTATTGTAAGAGGAAGTTCAGATTATATGAAAATTGAGTTTATCTCTCTTTATCTCTCTTTCGTTATTCTCTCTGTCAATGTGGTCTTCACGATTCTGTCTCCAATCTCGCACAACCGGCGCATTTTCTCTTCTCCATCCCTCCAGTTTTTTCCATCAAACATTTTCCACTGTTAAAAATTATTTTCCACCGTTCGAATTTTTCTTATTAGAATCATTTGGTATCAAAGCATGGCAACCGAATCGTTCTTACGATTCGACGATCCGATCGCATATTCGCAGCTGCAATACAATTTGAGCCGTCTCGGTCACGGGTCACGTCTACGACAATGATGCAAACACGATTCAGCGTTGGCGTTGATAATTAAAATAATTTGGACGGTGGAATTTGGTGGAGAAAAAAAGGGGTTGAGAGGAAGAAAACTCGTCGGGAATACGAGGGGTTGAAGAAGAAGAACCGTGAAGACCACGTAGAGAGAGGAGAGAAAATAGAGAGGGAGATAAAATCTCAGTTTTTCATTAATACTTGACTGCCTAAAACATTGGACCCTCATCCCTTTATATAGGAGGGATGATCTTACAAAAATAGCAAATTAATTTAAATTGACAACCAATTTATCCTAATTGGACTCTAACTAATTAACCGACCGAATTTAAAATTAAATCTACGAATAAACGTTGGAGATCACAGGCGATCTCAATTATTTAATTAAAATTGCGACGACCTAAAAACGTAAATAAAATTAACTACCATAATTAAATAAATAGGTGGCCCTATATTTCGGGTCCACGCTGCATCAACTCTCCTCCGCTTTAAAAATTCGTCTCCCGACGAATTGTTGAACCTGCAGCCTTGGAGGACGATTCCGCATATTTCGTTGTCTTCTGGAAGAACTGATGTGGAGCGAACGACGGAATCCAAACGCGGGTGTGGGCGACGCGGTCTTCGTGGTTGAAGAACATGTGTGGCGCGAACGGCGGCGTCGTCTTACATTTTGCTTCCTCGTAGTGATTGAAAAATTGATGTGGCATGAAAAATATGGCTCTTGGAGAATCCATAGTGAAACAATGGCACAATGAGAGGAGAAGAGGAGATGTGTCCAAGGAGTGAAGCCATGGGGTCCTTATATAGGGGAAGCCCAAGGCCCTAATCCTATTGGGATAAGGAGGAACCCCAGATTCCAAGTTTGTAGCCCTTACAAAAATACAAGAATCGTCTTCTAGCATCCGTGAAAGCTCGATGACAATCCAATGGATGAAGAAGTAGAACTTCTCGATTTCTTCATGGGTGAACTTGTTGTTAAGGAAAATGTGAAATCCATTTACGACAAAAGCATCACAGGAGAGCTTGCTGATCTCCATGATGTGGTCCTCTATGTTGCAGCCCAGGAGGAGAATTGAAGTAATTATTTGCAAATTGATAGGGTGACCCGGATTAAGAAGCATACTAATTTTGTCAATTTTTAAATTAGGGAATGTCGTTTAATTAGTTAATTTAAGTTAGTTGCATATTTTATCTAAATAAATTGAGATTGTAATCTCAATGTTTTTGGTAGATAAAATAAGTTAAGAGTCAATTAGAATCGGTTGGAGTCAATTAGGATCGATTACGATTTTATTTGAATTCGAATTTGAATTTATTTCTAATTTTGTAATTCCTCCCCTCCTATATAAAGGGGACGGTAGTCTATTGTAAGAAGAAGTTCATATTATATGAAAATTGAGTTTATCCCTCTTTAACCTTATTGTTCGTTATTCTCTCTCAACTGGTCTTCACGATTCTGTCACCAAATCTCACGCAACCGGCGTTCTTTCTCTTCTCCATCCCTCTAATTTTTCCACCAAACATTTTTCACCGTTAAAAATTATTTTCCACCGTTCGAATTTTTCTTATTTGCATCATTTGGTACCAGAGCATGGCAATTAAATAGTTCTTATGATTAGATGATCCGATCGCATATTGCCGGCTGCAATACGATTTGAGCCTCTCGGTCACGGGTCACGTCTACAACAACAAAAATACAAGAATCATCTTCTAGCTTCCGTGAAAGTTCAACGATGACTTGATGATATTCTATTCATTCATGAAGAAGAAGCAATGACATCACTTGTGTTCTCTGAAGATATTTTCATTCAAGACAGATTTTATTGATACAATTGCAATACAAGAAGAAAAGGGAGGCACGAGGCCCTCATTCGATGACAATCCTATGGATGTATAAGTCGAACTTTTTGATTTATTCACGGGTGAACTTGTTGTCCAGGAAGATGCAAAACCCATTTACGACAAAAGCATCACAGGAGAGCTTGCAGATCTCCATGATGTGGTCCTCTATGTTGCAGCCCAGGAGAAGAATTGATGTAATTATTTCCAAATTGATAGGGCGACCCAAATTAAGAAGCATACTAATTTGGTTAATTTTTAAATTAGGGAATGTTGTTCGTAATTAGTTAATTTAAGTTAGTTGCATATTTTATTTAAATAAATTGAGATTGTAATCTCAATGTTTTTGGTAGATAAAATTAGTTAAGAGTCAATTAATCGGTTGGAGTCAATTAGGATCGATTACGATTTTATTTGAATTCAAATTTGAATTTATTTCTAATTTTGTAATTCCCCCCTCCTATATAAGGGGATGGTAGTCTATTGCAAGAGGAAGTTCAGATTATATGAAAATTGAGTTTATCTCTCTTTATCTTTATCCTTCGTTATTCTCTTTCTCAACGTGGTCTTCATGATTCTGTCTCCAAATCTCGGGAAACCGGCGTGCTTTCTCTTCTCCATCCCTCCAATTTTTTCCACCAAACATTTTCCACTGTTAAAAATTGTTTTCCACCGTTCGATTTTTTCTTATTTGGATCACTTGGTACCAGAGCATGGCAACCGAATAGTTCTTACGATTAGATGATCCGATCGCATATTGGCGGTTGCAATACGATTCGAGCCTCTCGGTCACAGCTCACGTCTACGACAACAAAAATACAAGAATCGTCTTCTAGCTTCCGTGAAAGTTCAACAATGGCTTGATGATAATCTATTCATTCATGAAGAAGAAGCAACAACATCACTTGTGTTCCTGGACGTATTTTAATTCAAGACAAAGATTTTATTGATACAATTGTAATACAAGAGGAAAAGGGAGACACGATGCCCTCATTCGACGACAATCCTGTGGATGGAGAAGTCGAACTTCTCGATTTCTTCACGAGTGAAATTGCTGTCCATGAAGACACGAAACCCATTTACGACAAAAGCATCACAGGAGAGCTTGTTGATCTCCATGATGTGGTCATATCTGTTGCAGCCCAGGAGGGGCGTACCTCGCTGCCACCATCGTTAACTACACCGAACTCGACCGCAGCACCACCACCTGCCAACCGACCCTCATCTGTGTGCCAGCCTTGCCTTCCCTTCCCGAAAGTGCCCTTGGTTCAGTGCTACATGCCATGACGCCTTCCTCATGGTCGAATTTGTGGCAGCCTAAAACCCTGATGCCTCCGAGCACGCGTTAGGATTGGTCGTCATCACCATCCAATGATCTATTCACACGATTGCTGATGCGTCCATGGTTGTCGCCCCAACCACCGTTGGCCGCGATGCAAGAAGAGAGGACTCCATTGCTGGCGTTTCCTTCCACTCGCCTCCCAACCCGGCTGCCACCGACCTTGCGCGACTCTGTGTGCGACTCCACGCTGCCCACACTGTTACTGCCGCTCGATCTCGAGTTATAACGATAGTGGCGCACGCGAAAGGCACAGTCATCATTGCATGCGAGAGCTGTGTCCATCGCACCCCCTTCCTCGACGCTACCCGAGGCCTCCCTTCTTGTTGTGTCGTCACCGAGTACGACCATCCGACCCAGAATACCGCCATTGCACATTCTATTCGAGAACTATGAAACCCTGATGGGGGGAATGAGGTTTCTCCCAAGCGATTCAAATCCCCTGGGAATAGGAAAGGGGATATGAATTAGGAAAATTGCAGAGGTACTCTCCCTCCTAAAAATTATTATATAAAGGTTAAAGTTAGTAGGATCTTAAGGGCTCATCTTTAGATGAAGGGGTAGAAATTTTGCGCTTTAACCCCCTGGAGCGAGATTATTTAAAAAGGGATGTTGAGAGCAATAATTTAAAACAACCTCATTCTCCAATTAGGACTACGAATGTGAGATTTGCCTATGAAAGGACCCTATGGGTTATGACATTAGCCATTCAATCTCCATGGATTCCTCAAATTCCACGATGTTCGACATGAAGATGCCCCACCAATTTTTTTGAAAAGCACATCAGAGGAGCAACTTCCGTGTGGGTGTCGCCGTTTGCGCCACATATGTTCTTCCAGCATGAAGATGACAGCTCCAACCACCACACCAAAGACACATGGGTTTCGTCGTTTGCTCCACATCTGTTCTTCTAAAAGGTGATCGAGAACGTTGAAATCAAATCATCAAGATTTAAAGATCTAGAAATTCATTGGGAGAAGAATTTTTTAAGCGGAGGAGAACTGATGCAATTATTTCCAAATTGATAGGGCGACCTGGATTGAAGAAGCATACTAATTTGGTCAATTTTTAAATTAGGGAATGTTATCCGTAATTAGTTAATTTAAGTTAGTTGCATATTTTATTTAAATAAATTGAGATTGTAACCTCAACTTTTTTGGTAGATAAAATCAGTTAAGAGTCAAATAGAATCGGTTGAAGTCAATTAGGATCGATTACGATTTTTTTGAATTCAAATTTAAATATATTTCTAATTTTGTAATTCCTCCCCTCCTATATAAAGGGGATGGTAGTCGATTGTAAGAGGAAGTTCAGATTATATGAAAATTGAATTTATCTCTCTTTATCTTTTTCTTTCATTATTCTCTCTCTCAACGTGGTCTTCACGATTCTTTCTCCAAATCTCGTGCAATCAGCGCACTTTCTCTTCTCCATCCCTCCAATTTGTTCCACCAAACATTTTCCACAATTAAAAATTATTTTCCACCGTTCGAATTTTTCTTATTAGAATCATTTGGTATCATAGCATGGCAATCGAATCGTTCTTATAATTCGACGATCCGATCGCATATTGAGCACTGCAATACGATTTGAGCCGTCTTGGTCAGGGTCACGTCTACGACAACAAAAATGCAAGAATCGTCTTCTAGCATCCGTGAAAGTTCAACAATGGCTTGATGATAATCTATTCATTCATGAAGAAGAAGAAATGGCATCACTTGTGTTCCCTGAAGGTATTTTCATTCAAGATAGATTTTATAGATACAATTGCAATACAAGAAGAAAAGGGAGACACGATGCCCTCATTTGACGACAATCCTGTGGATGGAGAAGTCGAACTTTTTTATTTCTTCACGGGTGAACTTGCTATCCAGGAAGATGCGAAACCCATTTATGACAAAAGCATCACAGGAGAGCTTGCTGATGTCCGTGATGCGGTCCTCTATGTTGTAGCCCAGAAGGAGAATTGATGTGACTATTTTCAAATTGATAGGGCGACTCGGATTAAGAAGCATACTAATTTGGTCAATTTTTAAATTAGGGAATGTCTTTCATAACTAGTTAATTTAAGTTAGTTGCATATTTTATTTAAATAAACTGATAAGATATTGTAATCTCAACATTTTTGGTAGATAAAATTAATTAATAGTCAATTAGAATTGGTTGGAGTCAATTAGGATCGATTATGATTTTATTTGAATTCGAATTTGAATTTATTTCTAATTTTGTAATTCCCCCCCCCCATATAAAGGGGATGGTAGTCTATTTAAAGAGGAAGTTCAGATTATATGAATATTGAGTTTATCGCTCTTTATCTTTCGCTTTCGTTATTCTCTCTCTCTCAACGTGGTCTTCACGATTCTGTCTCCAAATCTCGCGCAACCGACGCGCTTTCTCTTCTCCATCCCTCCAATTTCTTCCACCATACATTTTCCACCATTAAAATTATTTTCCAACATTCAAATTTTTCTTATTAGATTCATTTGGTATCGAAGCATGGCAACCAGATCGTTCTTACGATTTGACGATCTGATCGCATATTGGCGGCTGCAATACGATTTGAGACGTCTCCGTCACGGGTCACGTCTACGACAACAAATATACAAGAATCATCTTCTAGCATCCGTGAAAGTTCAACAATGGCTTGATGATAATCTATTCATTCATGAAGAAGAAGCAACGACATCACTTACGTTCCTTGAAGGTATTTTCATTCAAGACAAAGATTTTATTGATACAATTGCAATACAAGAGGAAAAGGGAGACATGAGGCCCTCATTCGATGACAATCCTGTGGATGGAGAAGTCGAACTTCTCGATTTGTTCACGGGTGAACTTGTTGTCTAGGAAGACGCGAAACCCATTTATGACAAAAGCATCACAGGAGAGCTTGTTGATCTCCATGATGTGGTCATGTCTGTTGCAGCCTTGGAGGGGCGTGCCTCGCTACCACCATCGTAAACTACACCGGACTCGATCGCAGCACCGCCACCTGCCAACCGACCCTCGTCTGTGTGCCAGCCTTGCATTCCCTTCCAGAAAGCGCCCTCGGTTAAGTGCTACAAGCCATGTTGCCTTCCTCATGGTCGAGTTCGTGGCAGCCTAAAACCCTGATGCCCCCGAGCGCGCGTCAGGATTGGTCGTCATCAGCATCCAAGCATCTATTCACACGATTGCCGATGCATCCATGGTTGTCGCCCCAACCACCGTTGGCCGCGATGCGAGAAGAGAAGACTCCATTGATGGTGTTTCCTTCTAGCCTCTCAACCCGATTGCCATCGCCCTTGCGCGACTCCGCGTGCGACTCCACGCCACCCACACTACTACTGTCGCTCGTTCCCAACTTATAGCGGCAGTGGCGCACATGATAGGCACAGTCATCACCACGCTCGAGAGTTGTGGTCGTCGCACCCCCTTCCTCGGTGCCGCACGAGGCCTCCCTACTTGTTGTGCTGTCACCGAGTACGGCCATCCGACCCAGAACACCGTCGCTGCTATCTTCTACTCGGGAACCACGGGGGGAGTGAGGTTTCTCCCAATCTATTCGAATCCCCTGGAAATAGGAAAGGGGATATGAATTAGGAAAATTGCAGAGGTACTCTCCATCCTAAAAACTTTGATATAAAGGTTAAAGTTGGTAGGATCTTAAGGGGCTCCTCTTTAGATGAAGGGGTACAAATTTTGCGCTTTAACCCCCTGGAGAGAGATTATTTGAAAAGGGATGCTGAGAGCAATAATTTAAAGCAACTTCAGTCTCCAATTAGGATTAGGAATGTGAGATTCGCCTATAAAAGGACCCTATGGGTTATGACATTACCCACATCTCCTCTCACCCTAAACTAGTGCCATTCAATCTCTATGAATTCCTCAAATTCCACGATGCTCGAGATGAAGATGCCCCGCCATTTTTTTTTGAAAAGCACATCATAGGAGCGACTTCTGCGTGGACGCCACCGTTTGCGCCACATATGTTCTTCCAGCATGAAGATGACGGCTCCAACCACGGCACCAAAGGCACCTGGGTTCCGTCGTTTGCTCCACATCTGTTCTTCCAAAAGGCGATCGAGAACGTTGAAATCAAATCATCAAGTTTTGAAGATCAAGAAATTCGTCAGGAGACGGATTTTTCAAGTGGAGGAGAATTGATGAAATTATTTCCAAATTGATAGGGCGACCTGATTGAAGAAGCATACTAATTTGGGTCAATTTTCAAATTAGGGAATGTCGTTCGTAATTAGTTAATTTAAGTTAGTTGCATATTTTATTTAAATAAATTGAGATTGTAATCTCAATGTTTTTTGTAGATAAAATTAGTTAAGAGTCAATTAAAAACGATTGGAGTCAATTAGGATAGATTAAGATTTTATTTGAACTCGAATTTGAATTCATTTCTAATTTTGTAATTCCTCCCCTCCTATATAAAGGGGATGGTAGTCTATTGTAAGAGGAAGAACAGATTATATGAAAATTAAATTTATCTCTCTTTATCTTTATCTTTCATTATTTTGTCTCTCAATGTGGTCTTCACGATTCTGTCTCCAAATCTCGCGCAACCGGCGCGCTTTCTCTACTCCATCCCTCCAATTTCTTTCACCAAACATTTTCCACTGTTTGAATTTTTCTTATTTGCATCGCTTATGTTTGTAACCCTTCGGGTTCTGTAACCCCCTGTGACCCTTCAGATTCTGTAACCCTATATGACTCTTTGAGTTCCGTAACCCCCCATGACCCTTCAAGTTGTGTAATCCTTGTACTCTATAGGGTTTTCTCTCTATATAAGAAATCCTAGCTCTATGGAATAAATATCTCATTTCGTTTCTCTTCTCAACAGTGTCTTTCTTGGTCATGCTCGCACCCAAAAGGGTTATAGCTACTATGACCCTGTTGGGCATCGATATTGTATTTCTGCAAATGTGACCTTCTTTGAACAAATGATATATTTGGATCTTCCTCCTTCACCAATTGTGTATAAGCGTAAACATACATCTGCACATGCTCATATACCTATACATGTTCCTTTGTTGCAGGATGCCATACCATCTTTGAGTGCCCCCATTGATGTTGTCCCGAAATGATCTTCATGAGCTTCTCATCGCTCTCTGCCGAACTAAGAGGTAATGTACCTCTCATCTTATGTCACATTTCACTTCTAATGCTAGCTTATCATGCTCTAACAAGAGATATGTAGATGCTCTCAGGACTATTTCTGTTCCCAAATACCATCATAGTGCTTTACAGGATTATGGTTGGCGACAAGAAATGAATGAGGAGATGGATGTTCTAACTTCTACGGAAACGTGGGACCTTGTTCAGTGCTCCATGGGGATTAGATCTGTGGCTTGCAGATAGATCTTCACGATCAAACAACTACCATATGGGTCCATAGATAAACTGAAAGCACATCTTGTTGCTCAAGGTTTTAAACAGACATATGGGGTTGACTACTTCGAGACCTTCTCCTCAGTTGCACGGATGGGCTCTATATGGACTATTCTTTTAGTGACTGCAAAAAAGGGTGCGTAAATCTTTCAGCTTGATGTGAAGAATGCTTTCTTGTATGGTGATCTTGAGGAGGTTTACATGATGCAACCTCCTGGTTATAAAGTCGAGAGGGAGTGTGTGTCGACTTCGCAAGGCAATCTATGCCTAAAGTAGAGTTCGAGGGCATAGTTTGACAAACTCACTACTGAAATTAGCACTCTTGAATTCTAGAGAACAACATATGACTACTCTGGCTTTGATAAAAATGAGCCACTAGTATTATAATACTTGTTGTTTATGTTGATGATATAGTTGTCACTGGTGATGATGACGAAGGCATACTAGAGACCAAGACTCTCCTTCAAAAGGTTTTCATCACGAAGGATCCTGGTCAACTTCGCTACTTCCTTGGCATAGAAGTGATATGCACTACAGAGGGACTTCATCTCTCACAGAGAAAATATTGCTTGGATATCCTGACTAAGATTGGATTACTTGCATGTAAGCCCTCTGGTATTCCTGCAGACCCGAGTTAGCACTCCATTTCTGTTGATCGTGTTTTCAAAGATACTATAAGATACAGAAGTCTGGTGGGCAAACTTCTTTACATACTTCTCACTAGGTCGGAACTTGTGAGCAGAGCCAGCCAATACATGGAGCAACTGTGTTACAGTCATTGGCCAGATGTTTTTCAGATCATGCGCTACTTGAAGGAGTCATCGGAATGAGGCCTCTTCTGTGAGGCAAATGGCCACACTAATGTAGATGCATATGCTGATGCAGATTATGCGAGTTCACCTGAGGATCGTCGCTCCACTACAAGATATGTTATGATGGTTGGAGGAAATCTTGCCACTTGGAGAAGCAAAAAGCATACTATAGTATTCAAATCCAGTGCAGAGCAGAATACAAGGCGATAGCTCATGCTACCTGTGAGATTACCTAATTACTCTCATTCCTACAGGAACTTGGTATTGTTGTCATTGTTCTTGTTCCTCTATATTGTGACAACAAATCTATTACATACATTGCAACGAACGCAATGTTTCATGAGCGGACCAAGCACATAGATGTTGATTGCCCTTTGTCCATGATGTCGTACGAGGAGGGAAGATGACTACCCCACACATCAAGATCGATCTTCAACTTGCAAACGTATTCACGAAGGCCCTACCGAAGAAGCGCCTTTCATGGAGAACTTCCAAGTTGGGCATGATCGATAGATATGCTCCAACTTGAGGAGTATTAAAGATGTTTTTATGTTTATCTTATTTCGTTGTAACCCCTCCGGGGTATTTATGTAGTTTCAAGTTTATGAACGTTCTAGGGTTTAGTCCTATATAAGAACCCCTAGATCTCTTGAATAAGACAATTTATTGTGTTTTCTCATATTTCTACACACCTTCATTCGCCATGCTTAACAATAAATGTAAGAGCATCAGCTGCTAAAACAAATAATATGGGTACCAAAGGGCATCCTTGACGAACTCCTCGTTGCAGCTAAAAGAAACCCCCCTAAGGCACCCATTCACAAATACATAACAAGATGCATAAGTGGTGCATCTTTTCATCCAAGAAATCCAACTGAGAAGCCTTGTCTTACCAAGGTTGATCACATGAACCACCAGTCCACATTATCGTAGGCGTTAAAGAAGTATTCTTCCCATAGTAGATAGTTCGCCCTCATGTTTACTAGTTAGCAATAACCTCAGTAAACCATTGTTGTAAAAGTCAGCCGACTAGGCCGATTACTCGATCCGACCAGTCGAGTCAAGTGGATAGCCGACTCGACTAGGCCTAGCCGGCCATTAGTCGGTCAACCCAACTAATCAGACCGACTACAAGGCTGATTTTTACATAGAGAATTTTTAATTTTTATTTTTTTTATTTTTTTTCAAAGCAAACTTAATGTAATATGCTTAATGTTATATCCAAAGTCAATTACTTCTTTTATTTTATTATGATAGTATATAAAATGTACAAATTAATGTAAATATATAAGAATATATGTATACAAACTGATTTATATATTTTAAATAATTAAAAAAATTCAAAACTGACTAATGGCCGACTAAATCCAATTAGTCATCCGACTGCCGATTAATCCTTAGTCAGGGACCCTGTCGATCGAGTACCGACTACCTTGTAGTGGACATTGCCAAGTTGTCCCCTATTTGTCTCCCTAAGATGAAGGCAGATTCATGGTAGAGATAAGTTCATCGAGATCTTCGCAATAACAAGGTAAATGGCATTCAACAAAGCAATCGGGCAGAAGTCTTCAACTCGTTATAATGCCGCCTTCTTAAAAGTAGAAAATTGAGCGCTCTATTGATACTGTCAAAACCTGCATTGGAGTATGCAAACTCCTCGACTACTACCATAACATTGTCCCCTACCACATCCCAGAGCTCCCGATAAAAGAAGATCATGAAACCATCCGATCCCGGGTACCATCATCATTAAGACTATGCTCCGTCATTGTTACCTCATTGTGCTTAAAACACCTCATGAATTGAGAACCATGTGGGCCTAAGATGAGAAGGGCTTCACACATGCCCATATCCAAGGTCTGATCTCCTCTCTGCGAGAGATTTTGTCAAGTAATATGTCATTGCTCTCCCCATTTCTCGTTCGCCCTCTACATGTGTGTGTGCAACCACCACGATATGCAACAAGATGCATCTACGCCTACCATTGGCAAGCACATGAAAACATTTGGTGTTTGTATCCCCTTCCTAGATCCTTTTTGCTTGGATCTTTGCTACCACACGGTTACATGCTTCTTATCCTCTTGCAGAACAACTTTCTAACACAATACTCTTTCATTTAACTCCATAGCAGACAGATTATTGTCATATTCTACCTCATCCAATCTCCCTATTTTGGTTTCAGCAGCAATACGTCGATTTCCCCATAGCTCCCTCAATTCTTTTTTGTAACTGCAAAGTCGTCCATGCAATGCTGCCAACTTCCGGGTCAACCGAGTTGTGTGTCAAGCTTGTGAACTCAAACGATGCCAACTACTTTGCTATCAGATCTCTGAAACCATCTTCCAAGAGCCACCATCTCTCAATCTAAAAAAAGAGTGAAATATGAAACCTCTCATGAATCCCAAACTAGTGAAGTGTCAAATCTCGTATGTGGATGGGATGAAGCCCTTGCCAAGGAAAAACCTTCAAAAGTTCGACAAAACCCATGAAACTATCCAGTCTAAATCTAGACTTTGAGTTTTGCCAGGTATATCGGACATCCACCACATCAATACTCTCCAGTTGCAGTTCACCTATAAGCTTCGCAAAGTTGTTAGACCTCGAGTCTTTCCTCCTCGAAGATGAGGGCAATCCGAGGAAAGAAGAGTCACATTAAAATCACTGCCTATGAGCCAAGTCATAGTCGAGCATCTCTTTCTGAGTTCAAGGAGCTCAACCTGCATCAAAGGTCTCAAAGATGGGTTCGTCAGACCATACACACGACACGACAAAAGGGGAATCCATTTGTTGAATAGTGAGATAACATTAATAGTGAGTTTGTCTCTCTTGTAACTGAACCACATCTCCACACCACCCGTTCAATAGTGAGTTTATGGACCTTCGCTTCTCTGGGTCCCCTAAGCCCATGACATTCCATTAGATAACATTAATTGGGAAACTGCAGTGTTCCCTATGATAGGAACCATACCCGCTACCCGTGCCACAGTCTTCTGAAGTTCCATCTTCGTCGCTTTACAAATGTTATGCGGATGCTCTTGTAACTGATTACTCGTAGACACAGCATGCCCTACAGGAGGTGTTTTTCTGATATAAGTGTTAGCTGCAGCTCCATTCCTTTTCCGTGGTGGCTTCTATCTATTTAATTTTGTGTGACCTATCTCCACTTGCAAAAATTACAACAGCATATTCCTCCATCCAGTGGGCTCAGTGAATACAATCCTTAAACGATTGGTTTGACTTACTTGACAGGTAAAGAGCCACATTAAATGAATCTCGAGTTTCAATCTTGCTCTCGAATATTAAGAGACACCTCAATACTAGAATTAATATCTATTTTCCACAATATTTTATATAGTTTCCAGAGTATTTCAAAATATACCAGAACTCGCACACCTCTACCAATTCAACACAAACTAGTGTACCTCATTGTCAATAGGGTTGTTGCTATACAAGAGGGAAGCAAAAAACTCTGGGAAAGGAGGACAGGAATGTTAAAGATTCGCTTAATGGGACTCCCTTTACCCATATTGATCCAAAACAGCACTTAAAGGGTGATGTTAATCGATGCCCCCCTATAATCCCGCTCGCATCAGCCCCTGCTATAATCCAGCTCACAATAAGGGATCTACCCGTGGCATTCTACGGAATCTTATCAAAACTAAAGCTACCATCCCTAGAACAATTCCTCGATGTGTTATCGGGTGGATGTATCCTATGATTTTCCAAGCTACAAACACAGAAGATCGATGACTTAATTTCATTCTTTGTTGAATAAGGCATGCAGATGATATAAAGATCGACTTGTGGATGACGCGAGAGTTGTAAGATTGGAGCGGATTTTTTCCCTACAGGTTACATATTCATCCCAACTAATCGAGAGATAAAAAGAAGAAATGAGAAACACTGACCTTGAATGTTCACCTCTTCATATATCAACCTTCCTGTGACAAACACCGAATGCACAGGCAGCCCCGGGCCGAAATCCGCCTCCTCCGCGTAACTCCGAAACTCCCAGCCACTCGTTGCGGCCAGACCCAAACCTACTTGCGACAAAGCCTTCCACCAACAGGATATCATCGGAATCAGCCGAGCTCCAATTCATGCAAAGCTATATCCGATCGGTTTACCTGTTCGATTGCGGTCTTGATGTCGAACGCGAGAAGATCGAGCTTCCCCGACAGGGAATCAGGGCATATGACGAGCGGGTCGGATATGGAATTGGCACCGAGGGGGGTGAGAGGAGCGGAAGGGAGATCGAAGAGATCGGAATCGGTGTAGCTCCGGTACTCGTCACCGGAGGGCATGGGAGGTGGGGACTGGCGGGCGAGGAGGAACTCGTCGGAGGAGGAGCGGGGATGGATGATGAGGGCGATCCTGTGGAGAGCCATAGCGATGGAGATGGAAGGGACGCTCAGGCAGAGGTGACATCTTATATAGTACAGTGGAGTGGTAGGACTGTTGGGGGAGAGAGGAGGCGTTAGGTGGGGGCGCCAAAGGGAGCTTCAAGTCCACAGTTGCGTTGTTTTCCCCGATCGGATCCTCCGTACATTCCAGAAAACCCTTTTACCGGGGAATTTCTCAATGAGATACGATGAGAAAAATAATTCCTCAAATGATAATATTGCTTTGGACAATTCATTTACAGTTGCGGCAAATAGTTTCTTGTAACACCAACCGGATGCCTCCTCCTTCCTCTTTGACTAGTGCTACATGCCCGCTACTTCCATCTATTGCCTTCTCTCTCCCCTCCCCACTTGGGTCGTCAAGATGGGTTCCTCTCCCCTCCCCACATGGCTCGCTCTCCTTCCTTTTGTATTTGGGTGAAGGTGGGTTTTGTGGGTTTGCGGGAAAGGAGGCGCTAGACGTGGGTGACACGATGGAAGGCATCAGTAGTGGGGAGGAAGGAGCGGTCGAAGTGCAGGAGGAGGGAGAGGTAAAGAAAAAGAGGGAAATATTTAGAATAAATATTGAGTGACCCGAACCCAATGGAGGGCCAATCATTGGCCTGACCGTAAAATAAAACAAGTAGAGAGAGATAGGATCATTCATCATTGTACATATATTCCCCCATGGTGTATATATTTTATTTTCATAAAATAAACACATTTATGTATTTCTCACACTTGGATATATTTTTAAAAATAAAAGAAAAATTAGAAAAAGAAAAAGAAAATAAATTCTCTCTCTCTCACCCTTGTACATACCATGTACACATGTACTTATACATATTTATTTTACCCTTGTAAATAAATAATAATAATCAAATAAAAATTATTTTATATCCCAAATTTTATGTTATAAATAAATAAAATATAAAATTAGGATAATTGTACAAAAATAAATTAATAAAATTAAAAATTAAAAATACTTATGTATTTATACCTGTATATAATATTATATTATGTATATACATTAATTTATTTTTCAAAAAAATAAATAAAAATCACTAAAAATAATTTCAAAAAAAAGAAACATTTTTCATGTTGTAAATATTTTGAAATAAAATCTTTTTATATTTTATTTTGAATTTTCAAATAATTTCAGGGCTAGAAATTTGTGATTGGTCCACGGGGGATTGTTGACCTCCAGTCAACTCCTCCCCCTGGACCACATCTCCGCGGATCCACGCTTTGACCCGATTTCTCCGATGTTTCCCAAAGCGATCTGCCTCTCATTTGCCCAAACCCGGGCTCCGATTGTCAAGCACACATCCATGATCCATGCCCGATCTTCTTCTTAGGGGTCCGAGCCTCACGATGCGCGCCCGATTCCCATCTTCCCGGACCTTCACTCCTATATACCTTCTCCTCCAGCCGCCTTTTCTCGCACCTTTGGCCCTCGTCTTCGCCCCCAGTGACCTCCACCTTCCTCCTCGAGTGACAGCGAGCGCAGGAGCGTGTTGCAGCGAGCGTTTGGAGGCGTAGCCCAAGGTTCGGCGACCATCATCGCCGAGCTCTGCCACCGGCGAAGCCCGAGCCTCTTGAGGTGTCGCTCCATCGAGGCAACGACCCTGGGAGGTAACTGACCTCCATCCCATATGACTCTGATCATTAGGTAGACCCTATACCCCGTAGCTTAGTTTGATTTCCAAAATTTAGGTTTCAGGCCACCGGCCTTCGTCGGCCAATCCACGTCGCTCCGATTAACCATTCACCCATCCGACCATACCGACACCTTCACGAGACTTCTCCGCACCTTCTTCACCCCTTTAATTGCCCTGGTTCACCACGGAACAGGGAACTCGGGTTTCCTCCGTCACCGCTCACCGGAAACCCACGCTCCGTCTCACCCACGCACCCCCTTCACCCGCTAACGGGTCGAGGTAGTTTGCCCTCGACCCCTTTTTCTTCCTATGCAGGTTAGAAGGCCAAAGAGCCTCATCTGGAGGCCCGACCATCAGAGCACAGGTGCTCCAGCTCGTCCTTGTTGCCTGAGCGCTCCAGCTGCTCCCGGCCCCATCAAAGCATTCCACCAGCTGCGGACCACCTCCAACTTCCATTCCCCCATCTCAGCAGCACCAGAGGAGGTCCCGATCGCGCATATTAGCCGGACGAAGTTCACCGGTGACTTGTTCATCGAGGACCTCCATCGCCGTTCGATCGAGCCCCTCGCTCCAGTTTACATCTCAGCCATTCGTTCGTGCGAGGCTCGTGACCGTTCGATCCATCTGCAGATCAGATCCAGGACATTGATCGCGAAGAGGTACTAACCATCCAGAGCCGTCAGATCAAGAGTGGACTCCTCACAGCCGTTGGATCTTAAATAAAAGGGTAAATATCACTTAGACCTTTCTTTCTTTAGCATTTATAGTTTAGTCCTGTAAATATTAGTTGTATTTGTTTTTATTTTGGAATAACTGCACTGTGGAGCTTAGAGTTTTCAGATATTGCATTTTAGTCCCTCTGTGTGTGTTGCACGTGCTTCGTCACGTGAGATTTTGGGAAAATTGCATGTGCAGGGCTTGGGTTTTATGGATGTTATGAAATGAAATTATAGTTTTAATATTTGCATTTATGCCACTGTGAGTACTGATTTCAAACATGTGCTGGATTTGATGGGAAATTTACATTGAGCCCCCTTTACTTTACACATGTGTTTCATTTAAGCCCCCAGAACATACTTTTCTTTCACTTAGGTCCCTGTGTGCTGTGCCTTTCCCATTGGTTGAATAAATATCAAATCGACTCCAAATCCACTGAAATTTGGACACGTGGCCCCTGCCACTGTGTAAAAATTTTAGTAATTTTTTGTGACATTTTTTCTTTGATTTTCTATTTTTAAAATTTCAAAAATACCTATTTTTATTACTATCTACATTATAAAATCAATTAAAAATAGTAAAAACCTCCAAAAATTCTAAAAAAAATAGCTACTGTTTGTTTTTGTGCCTTCTTGCTTCAGTCCAAAATTCAGTTGATTTGGACTTATAAACCCCTAAAATTTGAAAAACCCTAAAAACATTATAAAAATTCTATAAAATTCAAAAAATGTAATTCCTTTTCATGTAGTTTAGTTTTTATTTCTAGTTTTTCATAAAATTGTTTTCAGATTTTTAGTGCACAGTAGCTTCCTGTTTTTGCTTTATTTCATTTTTATAAAATCAACCAAAAATCATAAAAATCTGAGAAAATTACCAAAAACACCTGAAAAATTATAAAATCCAAAAATAATTTTATTATAATTTTGAGTCAAGACCATGTGTCATTCTCTATGCTGTCATTACTCTGTGACGTTTTGAGCGTGGTCTTCTAGTGCCTGATTCTATGAGATGTACAATACTCATCAAATGGTCCAATATACTCATTACGATTATCACTATGGATGCACTTAAGTTTCTTCCCATATTGTCGCTCTACTAGCGCGTGAAAATCCTTGAAAGCACCAAGGACATGGCCACTCCTCTTCAAGGCATAGCCCCAAACTTTCCTAAAAAAACATCAATAAATATAACAAAATAAAGTACACCACCATGAGAACTTACTTTCAAAGGACCACAAACATCTGCGAAAACAAGATCCAATGGTTGGATCTTCTTAGAAGGTGGCATGGTTTTTGAAGGAGACTCGCGTATGCTTCCCAACCAAGCACCGTGTGCATCTCTCCAGCTTATCTTTCTTCACATCTACCAGCATATTCTTTCTTACCAAGCACTGCATCCCCTTCTTGTTCATGTGCCCCAATCGTCCATGTCACAGCTCAATGGATTTTGCATCTCCCGTCACACATGCAACATCATGGGAAATTGATGCATTCATGATGTAAAGATGGTTGTTATACTTCTTGCCAGGAGCAACAACCAAGGATCCTCAAGTAAGCTTCCATTGCTCGCCACCAAAATTATTTATCATTCATTATCAAGCTTGCCTACGGAAAACAGATTTATATGCATGTCTGGTGCATGCTTCACATCTTTGAGCACCAACACTACTTCATTGACATTCTCCCAATGCAACATTGTCAATGCCAACAACATGGGACAAAGAACCAATCTCCATCTTTGATGTGACAAAATCATCAGTTGTATATGAAGAAAAAAAGATTCTCTGAAATTTAGCATGTAAAGCAGAATCACTATCAACAAGTCAAGAAGTACCATCCTATGTGGCATTCACCATCGCTCCATCACAGACGATGAAAAGCTCATGTTGTGCAGCTGTAGCAACTTGTTCATTATTTTTCTCTTTCTTGTTGACAGCATTCATGTTATCTCTCTTTAATTGGAAGCAATACTTCTTGATGTACCTTTTCTTCTTACAATAGTGGCACTCCATGTTCTGATATCTGGAACTGGACTTGCTCCTGATGTTATCATTCGTGATCCTGCTCCTCCCCATGATATTTGTGACAAGAACCTCTGAATGTGAAGAGCTTCCTCGGATTTTTCTTCGCATCTACTCATTGAGAATGTCAGACTAGACAACCTTCAAAGAAACAACCCTGTTAACTACATAGTTAGTAAGTGAGACTCTGAAAGTCTCACAAAAATCTGGTAGAGTAACAAGCAACAACATGCCCAACACCTCGTTCTCAATCTTGATGCACATGCTCATCAAATGACTTGTAATTCCTTGGAAATCATTCAGAAAATCTAGCAGAGAGCTACCCTCCTTAAACCTCAAGTTCATCAATCTCTTGAGAAGAAACAATTTGTTACTTTTCAACTTGGAGGCGTAAACATTTTTCAACTTAAACAATAGGCTTTTAGCATGCCTTTCATCTTGGATTGGTTGCTCATCAATGAACTGTCTAATGAAACCATGAATATGCTCATGTTCAAATTCTCATTGTCATATATTTTGGTTTCGAGCTTCTGCGTGGAAAATACCGAAATGTACATGGCCATAACGTATAAAAGATCCTTCGTTGTGTTCTTCCACAAACTCCAATTAGTCACATTAATGCTAATCATCATGCTCGAACCAAACTCCGTCTTCTAATCCGTCAATGAACAAGCTCTCATACCACTCTTTTGGGAACAAAAAAACCATGGGAAGCGTATTGAAATAACCACTTGACAGACTAACAAATAAATCAAACGGCACAAGAACAATGAGCAAACAAGCACACAAATCAAGCATAAACATAACCACAAATATGAGAGATTTTTAACGTAGAAACCCTCAAAATGATAGGGAGAAAAATCACGGGACTGATTCGACCAGAACAAATTTCTCTACTACATCGTGATAAAATAGTTCTCCTTAAAGGTTATAGAAAGCCAAAACCTTCTCTCCAAGGTGTATAAACAACAAACCACATCAATACAAATAAGAGAAGGAAGAAGGTAGAGAAATGTCATCAAAGATGGCCGTCCAACTTACTCCACAGCAGCCTGAATATGGTTCCTCTTCATCGTGATCTCAGACGACAAACCTAGACTTTATCCTTGTGATTTGGAGGTGGAGAAGAGAGGAAATGTTGATGCCCTAGTTCTCTTAAGAACACAACAACCACTGCACACAAAAATAGGGCAAAAGGAATTAGAGATTTCTCTTGTCAATTATGTCCGTCAAAATGAAATTTGTTGGGCAATTTTCAACCATAACATGTTTGAACATTTTTGCATGAAAGCCCACAATTTACTGCACAACCAACATCATTTCCCATCAATATCTAGCAAGTGTTAGTTCAGCTAATTGACTGGATTAAATTCATTGGTTAGAATATCAAGTTGTTCGATCAAAAAGAACTCATCTAATGGTCTTGTGGTAGAAGCAGTGGATGCCACTTGAAAGGGCCAGGGTTCACCCTCTCCTAATTAACTAGTAAAAAAAGGTGTTCAATCAAAAGTCTTATATAATAAATTAGTAAGAATGCAATTAGGCAACCAAAAAGACTTTTGAGTAGTCCAAACACAAATAGTCATCTAGAGTTTAGATAGTAAAATATGCAATTACCAAATAAACAAAGTCAATTCAAATTTATTGTTGGTTGAATTAAAATGAGTTGACTCAATATCATTTTTTGGCTAAACAGCTCTGAAAAGGTAGCCATTAGGGGTATGACTACTTAATCAAACATGAAGCGTTTAATCAAGGTCCTTATTAATCTATTGAAATAAAACATAAGGCGATTGAAGAGAGTTTGAAAATCTAAGTAGTCGCCCAAAAAGATTCGAAGTGGTGAAGTGAGATACCATGCAATACGAGGAGGGAGGTGGCCAAGCTTCCTCGTTTCCCCACACCTATCCTCCATAATTTCAGGAGAAACCAATTCTACCCCCCTCGTTCTCCAAATTTGGACCCGCGTGCTTCATACGAGTTCGCTACTTATTATTAAAATAAACAAAATACGAGATTGGCCTTATGGAGTTAGTGATCTTTCCCAATTTTAAAAAGTTAAAACAAGAATGTTGACTACTTGAAAGTAGTAGACTGTATTGGGCATGGAGTAAGGACAATGATAACGTAAATCCTAATTGTTCAACTTCCCAATATTTCTTTACTTTGATTTCTATAGATATTGATCTATAATGCCCAACTGCTCGTAGTCCTCTTAATAATGATTTAATTATAAAAATACGAGATATACCAATTAAATTATTAATATATGCAAATGAAAAACTTGATCACATTATCTTGTTGCTTGATATGCATGTTATGATGACAAATCAGTTACACAAGGTTTTAACAATCAGATTCGAAGTTGAATCGGTCAATTTTCAATTTGGTTTGACTAGATCAAAATGTTGGTTCAAATCGGTCGGACCGACAATAACATCATTACGACATCATCAATCTTATCAACACGGAAAAAATCCGTCTGAACTTATTTTACTGGTTGGAACGGTCAAACTAATTTTTTGAAGTGAGAAAATTGAATTATGAATGAATGTTTATGTGTATAATAACCATTTAGAATTCAAATCATTAGCACGTTGCAATCAACAACAAATGTGTACATTATATACATTCGGTATGCATATACCCCCACAATTACAACAAAGCATAGATAATGGAGTAACAAAGGTCCACTGCACAAAAAAAAGTGACATACGAATTTCCAATGGTATAGTAAATCTCAAATTTTGAACGGACAAAAATATCTAAATCATTTCGAATCATGCATTGCGAAAAAAATATATATCATGCTTTCAAAATATATAAGTTTGCACTTAAGCATCCGGCTAAACATTGGGCATGGGGAGGAGGGAGGGCATCCGTCTAGGAATACACACATATTAATATAATTATTATTATAAGTATATTTACTATATTGATATCATGTTTATTCCATCTAATACATGTATATTTGAGCTAATTTATTTAGTATTCCTAAGATTATTCGTAGGTGATTAGTAACCATTTTACATCTATATATGTTTTCTAAGAATTACTTATTTTTTTATGACTACGGGGATATGGTTTTTGTATCCGTCAATATCCATATCCAGATTCGTATTCGTATCCGTTTTCATATTCGTCAACATAAGAATATGATAATACTTGTATTCGTATCTTGTTTGCATCCAACAAGGTTGATTATGTCCAGTTCAACCAGTCCGGCCAATTTGTTGAACCCAGTTTTTCCTTTTCTTTTTAACTTTTATAAAATCGGTCGAACCTATCGGATTGGGTTTGATTCCAGGACCGGTCTCACCGACTGCTCTAATTTTTCAAACCATGTTATTACCTCTTACATATGTGCCAATTTATTTTTTACATCGGCAAATCTCAATAAACTTATGTATCTCTTGTGGTTTGTTACTTTTTTATTTTTCTCGATTAACTTTCGTATATTGTTTAATTACATATCATTATATTTATTTGATAATAATATGGCAGGCTTGTTGGATAATTAATGAATAAATTATAAATAATAAATGATTAATAGAAATATGAGGATTTTATTATTCAAGGCTTTATTTTCATTTTTTTTAAAATATTTGATTTGTTACAAAACTTCTTTAGTATTTTTTAGAGATGATATGATATGAAGTCAAAATATTGTTTGCATCTCAAGTTCAAATATATAGGGAGCACTTGAATTGAGGTGACACCTCTCCTTGATTTTGAAAAGGTGTCAATTTCGGCCTTTGGATGGTAAATGTGCGTTGGAGATTAAAACCACCATGGTATAATTGGTGGTTTTGGTGTAACAAAGCTTCCTAAAATTGAAAATATATTAAATTAATGCTTATTTAGTACAATCCACGTCATCGAATATTCTATATTTAGACAAGCCCGATGAGTGTGCATTGTATATTCTAGAAATATATGATAGAATAAATGCTTACTTTTTGAAATAATTGTTATTAATTTACAAAAGATTGATATATTTTACAATCATGTGATGTAAATTACAAAAATAATAATCACTGATGTATGAAAGAAAATCTCAAATTCGACAAAAATAGTATGTTATATATAATTGTGTTTCCTAAAATATAGGAGGTTTTTAATGGTATAATTAATTAATGAACACGTGGAAAATATTCCTACAATGATGAGATTTTTGTTGTAACTGCATTTCCTAATATATTAGATGGGATAAATTCCGAATGCATTTATATGCTACACATCGTAGATATATTGTTTTAGGAGGTTTAAATAAGGGATGTATTTTTTTTAATTCTCAAATTAGAAAATGCATACTGTAGTATACGCTAAATTTTATTTTCATCCTAATTCTGTAGAAAACAATGTTTGTAAATTGTAACATTTTTTATAAATTTTGTAGTATCTTTTGTAAATTATATTTGATTTATTTTGAAAAATTCTGCAGTTTCCTTTGAGAACATTTTGTCAGAGCAAAGTTTGTAAACTGGGATATTGTTTTGTAAATTTTGCGGTCCCTTTTGTAAAATGATTGTGATTTTTGTAAAATAGATTGCTTATTATTAATGTATAATTTTTTTTATGTCCATCCATTCCAATGTCATAGGTCTATCAAAATTCATCATCCATTGTAAACTATGTGTAGCTTTGGTAAAAGCCATGCTCTCATTGTAACAATTATGTGTGATCTGCAAAATAAAAGAATCAATCAGTAATTTATCATTTATTCTTTAAAAATGATAACATGAAAAATGTGAAATGTAAAATGAACGTAGGTAATGTAAAAATACTGGGTGCATGTTTGAATTTGCGGTGCATAAGTCATTTAAATGTAAAATATACCATAGCATTGCAAAAAGAGACGACGAAATGTAAAATAATCTTATGTTGTTATTATTATATCGTATAGTTAAAAATAATGTAATCTAAATCCTAGAACATAAAAAATTTATGTGTATAAGTCATTAATGCAATTAAAAAGAACATAATTTAAAATCGGATGTGTATATACATGTTGTGTAATCTATACAGAGGAGAAACAAGATCTCTAATCGAGGATGATTGGATATTGGATCGATATGGAGTCAAAATCAAAATAAAAACTAAAATCAAAATTAAAAATAAAAGCAATGTAAAATAACCTGGATCTCAATCAATGGATGAATAAAAAACTACTATGAATATGAATAAAGTACTAAGAACAAACAACCACTTCCTACCACTCAACCACCATCGTCATGCAACCCCGTCGTCTTTGTCATACACCATCGTCTCCAAATGCAGCCACGACCTATACATCGAGTGTTGACGAAGAAGAGAGCGGGGAGAGGACCCTTATCGAGTTTTTCTTTTGGAAATTTGAGAGATCAAGATCATGATGGATGCTATATTTAGAAATTAAATTCAAGTAATTAATAAGCAACGGGATAATATCATAATCAAATGGAATATTCCAAAAAAAATTCTAATAATAGCGATTTGGAGGTTATTTCAACGGTGGTTTTGGATTTAGTTTAGTGATTTTTTTATCCACCGTTGATGCAAATCGGAAGGTTCTTAAGAGGTGTCACGCCATACTTATGGTAAGGTGGCACTTCAATTCAAGTATATATATATATTAAGAAAATGTGTTTCTATAATACATGACCCTCCCAAGCCAACATTTCTAACTTCTGCAATATGAGATTTATAACATATTTTTCCCATCAAATAAACACATAAACATTCATAACTTCTTTGCTTTTCATTTTCTCTTGGTCTTTTCTTCATATGTAGCTTCTTTCATAGGTCTTTGTGTGGCTTTGAATAAGTTATTTGTTGATGTTCTTCTTGTAACATTAAATATTATCCTAACTTGCTCACGGATCATGTATCCCTAGGGTGCATACCCGTGCTACGCAGCAGGGGTAACCGGCAATGAAATGTATTTGTAGAATGCGAACCCAATAAAAACGAAATAAGTTCAAAATTTTATGAATATTAATGAATCATCAGATGATATATTTTTAAGGGAAAATTAATGAAGGTAATAGGAGGTAAAAGATAAAAAAATGAATAAATGAGGGATCAGAATTCTTAGATGATAATATATGCTTTTAGAAAAATCGAGAAGCTACAACATGATGATTCTTTTTCAGAAATTGAAGTTACCTCATCATTTCAATATTCACTATGCTCCGTCGCAAGTCATAAAAAAACTAAGTAGAGTATTATTGCCTGTCAACTTTAGAAAAAGTAAGTAAAGTATGAAACTTTAGTTTGTAATGATACACATATTTTTCCTTTAAAATAGAAATACAAAGAAAGTTTTTATACCATAACTAACACAAATTTATACTATGTTTGGTATGAAATAAATTAAAGGATTGGAACTAATGCGAAGTTTGTGAAGAAAATTAGCGGACATCCATAACAATTCATCATATAGTTGGAAGAAGTAAAATTAACAAAAAAGACTATGATAACAGAATTAGCATAAATATTTTCGTTATTTTTCTCTTTTGAAAAATCAGAAAGAGGAGTACATTAGATAATAGAAGTGGACACTTCTATTGTATCTTATATCTTTCTCGTATTTTTACAAGAGAAAATAACTAAGATTTTGTTGATCCCATTATCAGTCGTTTTGTTAATCTTACTGCTTGATGCTATATGACGTATTGCTATGGATGTATGTAAATTTTTTTGCTAAGTTCACATTAATTTTAGTCCTAGCATTTATTTCATTCTATAAACATTACAAAAATCCATTAGTTATGAAATTGATATTTTCTCATATTTTTGTTTTAAAGGAAAACTATATACATCCAATATCTTCTTAACAATTTTTAGTATTATTTTTTTACCTTTTTATATATATCACTACAAACTAAAATTCCATAACTTAGTTACTTTTTCTAATGTTAATGGATAATGATGCTTCGCTTAACTACTTCATGACTTACTGTAAAGAAGAATGAAAATTGAGATGGCGAGAATACTTCGATTTCTTGCCAAAATTCATGTTGTAGCTTCTCAGTTTTTTACAAACATCTCATCATCAAAGAAGTTTGAGCCCTCATTTACGCATTTTTTCCTTTTGCTTCCTTACACCTTCATGAATTTCCTCTTAAAAATCTAAGACAAATGAAAAAAACTAACAAATAATATAAGGAAATATCACATCAGTTAAATGTAAATCTTGGTATACTCTTGTAGATATGTATTCATAGTCAACAAAATAGAATGTGTCATGGGATTTCCTTATTGTTTTCAGAAAATGTGTATGACCGAAGTTGATTGTGTGAATCTTATCATTAAGTCACTTGGTACTATTCTGAAATTTGGTTTGTTGGCACAACCTGTAAAATTCTAGAAAATATATATCACCTTCCCGCAATCGATGCCTGAACTGAATTATCTTTTGCTGTTTTTATTAATCCACGTATATCATTACCCTGAACATTATACAATTTTAACACAAAATATATAAGGCAAAATGAGAAAAAACACAAAAAAATACATATGATATATTTTTAGGAAAAAATATATACAAGGTAAAAAAATATGATTTGGTAGCTACAATTGTCGGTACCATTAGGAAAAGGAATTCATTTAAACGAAAGTTGATTAAAAATGTGATTAAATTTTTCACAAAATTCCTCTTAAAACACTCTTATATGTTGATTTAGTTTGAGTATTTTTTTTTTGCTTCTTGCCTCTATATCCGTTTATGTAGCCATTCATCCATGTCCTCTGCACCCTAAAATAGAGGTCTGCGATTTCATCGCACTCCCACTTTGTATTGTTGATTATGCTTCTTGCCTCTGCCTTCGTCGTTTCAGATTTCTGTGATCTTTTGAGTTGTGTTCTTGGCTTTAAGTATCATATATTTAGTAAAGTTCGAATATTATATGTCTCAACTGTTGTTTTGGATTTCATAACTTATATTAAGCCTATGTTTTTTCTTTCTGAATACACTGTTGATGTCTATTGAGGAAGTTTACGGCTTTTTTCTATAAAGTATGTTCTGTATTTTTTTCTCACATTAGTAAACTATTTATGATGTTTGTTATTTAGGATATGTACTATATACTAATTATCAATTTTCATCATTTTAATTTTTTCCCTTATATTTATCTTATTTTAAGTCATGCGAAAGTGTTATTACTTTGTGTATATATAAGGGTTGGAATATTCTATTTAGATTACTAAAATCGAGAAGCTGCAAAATGATTCCTAGTAAGAAATCGATGTTATCTTGTCATTTTAATTTTCAGTATACATTACAAGTCGGAAATAAGTTTGTGAAGCATCATTGCCCATTAATAGTAGGAAAGTAACAAAATTATAATAACTAATGCATATTTATACTATGTACATTACTAAACAAAGGTATGGAAACTGAATTTTGCAAAATGACATAGGGAATTTTAATTTAAAAGCTAAAATCTAATATTTATAAATTAGAAGCTAGGCATTTAGAGACTCAAAATAACATATTTTTGTGTTTACTTAAAAGTTGATTTAGACATTAAAGGTGTGCTATCAGGTTCCTAAAAAAGCTCTTTTTATATATTTCTAAAGTATTATGATTTCTTTTCTTTGATTGGTTTGCAGAGGAAATGGATGTTCTTTCTATTTTTATTTATAATTGATTTTGGAAAGGAATTTGAATCTGATGTGACCTGATTTTGTTATGGAGGTATTTTTTGTTAGGCGCTTTCCCACTATAACGTTATTTAAATTGAATTTATTAATTTTTTTTAATAATATGCTTTACATATGTTAATTGTGACGTATGTTCGGTTATATATTAGGGTTGTATTCCGATTTTAATATGTTATTTGGTCCTCATTGGTTATAAATTAAGATCATGCTGACATATTATCCCATTTGTTGCTTAAGATTTTGTGATCTATGCTAATTATCCATTACCAACATTTTAATTTTTTATAATTACAATGAATTTATTTTATGTGGTGAGAAAATTCTCTTATTTTCCGTAGGTATAAGGGTTGGAATATTCCATTTAGAATACTAAATCATGTTATAATTAACAAATGTTTTTTTAGTAGTATGCTCAATATATGTTGTGAAATGATTTTAAAAGAAGTAAAAAACTTTTAAATTATCAATGATATGATACTTAAAAAAATCATTGAAAGTTTTCAACTTCAATCTATAACATTTACATGGAACCGGGACACGTAATCAATGTTTCTTCCATGAATACTAAGGTTTCTTACATAAATCCCTATTTAATTGGGTGCTGATCAAATTCTAATATCTTTAGTTTTGAGTAGAATAAAAATTTAGATTATATATGCACCACATATATTAGTTAATATGATGCCTTTTATAAGTTTAAATCATATATAATCTTATTGCCTATGTAAATTTCCCTTAACCATATAATATGAAAATAAGTTCATCTTTTAAGCAGGTTTAAATAGATTTCCAAGGATATATGAAGTTTTGTAGGAACTAAGCAAATTGAAATATATACTAATTATAATATAAGTGAGTCATATAAGTAAATCATACAAATCTAAAATATACAATTAAATCCTCGAGAATTTCCATCAATAAATTATATAGTTCAATATTTACTTCAGTCATAAATCATTATACATATAAAGTATATACAAATACATAAATGTTCGTCTCCTAAAATTTATTGAGGTGATATAAATGTGTAAGTACTGAAGTGATCAAGAGTACATATTAATGTGACTAACAATTCTACAATTTTATCACCTCAATGCAATTGGTTTGTTTTACTATTAACCTTAATATTTTAGTTCACACATTTATATGCCATACTTACTAAGAGTAATTCATTTCATTCAAACATGCACATACGCGCACACATATATGCACGCACACACTTTTATGCAGATTAATGAGTTATAACATTATATAAATTTACTTTGTAAATATATTTATGGTATTTATACTTTAAGATTATCAATACCCTATAAATACACTAAAATACATCATAAACACATTAATCATCCAACATTTACTCTTTTATTACATAAATATCTTTTGGCTTAGTACACCTTTAACCTCAATATAGTTTAAAATTTACTCATTTATACATAACATATTGTGATATTTACTTTAAAATACAAATCCTTTTACGTCAAAAATATTACTAAAGTTGATTATAAATGATTAAAAGCAACTAAATGTAGCTTATTTTGATTTTTTATTTTTTCCTGTAGACATTTATGATCACCTCAATATATATGAGGTAATCATGATTGTTGTTTGTTATTTTATTGAATGGTGACATTAGCAATTTTGGTGATCTCTCTCCTCCACCATGTCGTGTAGCAAGATAGTTATTCAACTTCAACTTATAATTTTTTTTGTCAAAATCAAAGTTAAGATGGGTGAGATGTATGCTCTTTTGAAATATTATTAATAATTTGTGACAAATCTATTTTTGTGATGTCATGAATACTAACTTATCATAACATGAAGGGCAATAACATCCATCATCTTCTTATTTAATAGATTTCATTATTCGGGTATTTGATGTGTATATAAGATTCGATGTAAAAGTATCTCAAAAAATATGTCATGATTTTTATATAAAGTTTACATTTTTATACTAGTTAGATTGAGATGACAAATATTAAGTCATAATGAAAATTAAATCTACCTTTTTTCCTTTACCATAAATTTAATATATGTTTCTTATGATTAGTTTATTATAAATTTTATTTATTAAATTTGATGTCATTTTATCATATCATTGTGGAGATGTGATGAAAAGATTTAAAAAACATAGCATGATATTGAGTAAGATATAACAAAAACATTACATGAGAATATACATATATGGTTATTATTTAATCAAAAGTGAAAATAAAGTGAAAATTGGAAAGTTTTATGAAGAGAGAAATCGTCGGTGAGAGGGGGAGAGAGAGTGTATGAGGGGGGGAGTAGGAGGGGACGTTGAGCGTGGAGTGAAGGGAGGTAGTTATGAGAGAGAGTCTGTGCGTGTCATGAGAATTTGGGAAAGAGAGAACGGGGAGAATGGTAGAAAGCTGAGGGGAGTGCGCCATCTGTTTGGCGTTGGGAGTATATGTGAGGAAAAAAGAGAAACGAAGGGGCGCTATACGAGGGAAAGACTCAAGGGGAAGGGGTCCATATGTAGGAAGATGAGGGCAAAAACTTGTCAACATATGCTGGCAAAACCCAACTTTAATAGTATTAAGAGATTTTGCATCTTTCGTTAAATCCTTAGACTATTTCACATGTCTAAAATACAAGATAGTAAATTAATATTTGTTGTCATCCTCAAGATATGCATGCATATACGAATTTTCCTTTAGTAGTGGTTGCACTACTTATATAATGATCAATATGAATAGAAAATCCGGCAAGCATATCATAATGAAGTTTTAAAAATGAGCACAATCATTATATCAGTCCAAATATAAATGTCGGAGACCCGTGCAATGCATACTGTATACGTAAGTGTTTAGCTTATATACAGAAGAACCAAATTATGATGGTCAATAAATACAGAAGAAAGCAAACATAAAATATGAAGACAAAATAACTTTACATATCAATGAAATGAAAAGGTATTTCAAAAGCTAAAAATATCTTTATGAGTAGTTGTATTGTATCTAAAGTAGACTGTGACAAAAGAACCACTACAATTGAGCTAATGACTTTTTCTAAAAAAATCCATCACTAAATTAGCCATTGTTGAATATATAATGACGATATTATTCGTTACGAAATGAGTTTTCGTACTTGAAATTAGCAACGAATATCAAATGTCGTTATATCACTAGAAGCGGTCCACATAGCGACGATTATCCGTTGCTATTTTTAAAATATCAACTAATCGTCATTAAGATTTTAGTTCAAAATTTAGCAACGATTAATTAGAACTTTGAAAAATAGCAACGGATGAGCGTCGTTATGTGGACCGTTGCTAATGGTATAATGGCATATATGATATTCGTCGCTAATTTCGAGTACGAAAACTCATTTCGCAACGAGTAATATCGTCATTGTATATTTAACAACGACTAGTTTAGTGACGCATTTTGAAAAAACCATCACTATAATATAATTTTGTTGTATTAATTATTCAAAAAAGTCGTGCTAACTAAGTATACAACAGTAAGAAACTGCATTTAAAGTGCATCTTAATGTTGTATTTTTCTACTTCAAGAATATCAACATACACATCTATGTTCTCTCAAATAATAAAATCTTTTTGTCTAGTATTTCTATTGCTAAATTTATCTATAGATATTATTTTAGGCCCTACTCCATCTACTACAAATATGTCTCTTCAAGCACCTTCCAACTATCTATTATACAATAATTTCTCAACGATATATTGTAGATTTTGTTAGTAGTCATCTATTAAATTTAAACAGACACAAAATATACATCCTAAAAAGGTTATATCATAGATTTCATTCAAGAAAGACTAATTAACTAGAAAAAAATATTTTCGCAAAAGATCCTCCAACTTTACTTTGTGATGTGCTCTCTTAAATGGTTGTTCTCTTATAGCTGTTAAAGAGAAGAAAAAATCTCGAAAAAAAACGTTCACAAATTCACGTTGATGAGATTTTGATCTTTTAAATAATGTCTGAGGTCATTGATTGAATCGAGGCTTTCAAGGCGAGATAAAAGATCTTTCATTTAAGAATAAATGCAAGAAAACCCCATCTATCTTTACACTCTTCAAGTCTTGTAAATTAGGATGAAAAAGAATACAAATATATGCATATCGGTTCGTATTCGCGTTGGTCAAATAGCGGATATGGAAGTCATTTTCTCGTATCTCGCAAATACAAATGCGAAGAGGAATACAAATGTTCAACATTCACCAAATATGAATATGAATATAATATCATCAATTTTGACGAATAAAAATATTCAAATTTTTAGGATACGAATATGAATATTTGTTTTTGAAGGATGTGATATGGATACAAATATGAATATGAATACAGATGTGCAAATTCTGGATGATACCAATACTTACATGGTACTAAAGAAGTAAGTTCGTAAGCTTTCTTTTATTACTTAGTTAAATCTTTACATTTCCTTTTATTATTTCATTATTTTTTCCTGCATATATCCATTATTAGGATATTTAATATATTTTCTATATATTGGAAATTCTTATGAACAGAAAATGCTTATAACTTTTAAGTAAAGTGTGCATGTATAATATTCATATATTAACTCGTATTCGTTTGTCGTATTTGTATTCAAGTTATCAATATTCGCTTTGCATTCGTATTCATATTTTGGGGATATGATTTTACATTTTTCACATCCATACGATATTCATATTCATATTTATATTCGTATCCGGATTTTAAAAAGGATAAGGATGTAGTAACACTTATATTCGTATATGTATTCAACCGTTTTCATCCCTAATTATAATGTTGCTTTCTCCAAAATAAAATATCCTTGTGATCTGCCACCATCTTCGACGATGGAAAATTTCTCTTCCATGGACAAATACAATCGTTTTTCTCCTTTTTTTATAACGTTATCCTTACAATGTGTTGATGCGATACTATGTTGATTAAAAACACGTTTCATATGTCATTAGGAATAATGCCAAAAACTGAAGTCAAATACTTAACATTTATAAAAGTTTAAAAAGCCCTAAGACATAAAGATGTGGTGTAGGACTTGTCCGCATATTAATATCAGAGAATGTGTGATTCAATATTTCTTTATCATTCAATGGGTCAGCTAAGTCCAAAAAATAGGTTCAAATACATTAACACATTAAAATACATTCAATGGGTCAGCTAAGTCCAAAAAATAGGTTCAAATACATTCAATGGGTCAGCTAAGCCCTATGGGTCCGTTTGGTTGCAGGGTTGGACAGGGTTGGATTGGGCAGGGGTAACCCTGTGAACAGTAAACTGTGAGGAGGAGAACCCTGTTTGGTTGCAGGACCAACCCGGGTTGGACCAAGCCAACCCTGCCCAACCCTGCAACCAAACGAGCCCATAGGAACGTTAGTCGCGATGGGCTAAAAATACGATAACTAATTTATTACTATTTAATAAAAGTCGTGTTTTCGCACATGAACCTAACCCACATGAATCGATAATGTTTTTATTATTTAAGATGATTTTGGACACAAGCATAGATTAATTAAAATTCAAGAGGATGTTTGTGAATCAACTAAAAAATAATTATATAAATTGGATAAAGAAAAAATTGATGTGTATATTTGCATTTCTTGCATAATTAAAATAATGCAAAATAAATAAAATTGGATAAGATGTACAAATAAATATAAAATTAAAGAATTGAAGCACTCGAACTAAGTTGCAATTACGAAAATTAAAATGCAAAATTTTCAACTACAAGATGATAAAAAAAGTAATTTACAATTTGAATCTCCGTTTATGGGCATGATTCCAGAACGGGCCCTTATCTTTAAATCGTAAAGATTAAGATCCCAAGCCTGTTTAATAAACGACAAAACAAAGTGTCGTTAGGTTTTTTGGGATCTTGACAAAAATATCCTCGGGTTCCATTCCGTCGCAGTTACTTCACACGGCACCTCCTCTCCTTCGTGCAACACTGCCTTCCCATTCACGAGACGGGAGCGGGTCCTTTGCTGGCCAGCAGGGACCTGCTGTAAGCGGGGAGGGTGTTCAAGCTGCTCGATCGAGATCGAGCGGTTCGCATGCAAAGGGCCCACAAAACCCCTGATTTCGTGCGAACCGCTCGATCTCGATCGAGCGACTCGGATATCCTCCTTCCTTACAGCAGATCCCTGCTGGCCAGCAGAGGATCCGCACTCTCACGAGACACCTCCTCTCCACGCAGCACCACCTCTCCCCACCCTCCTTCAATGCAGCAGCCACCGCGAGGTTGCGGGGCTCCGTCCGTGCAGTAGTGACCCCTCGGACCACTCTCCTCTGACGCAACAGATGCAAATAGATGCATCTGGTTGTAATTCCCCTTTTTATTGATTCCGGTTTATTTCATTTTTGAATTCTGCACATGGCAATTTAATCAAAAATCAGGACATGTTTTCTCTCTCTAACCATTCCATATGTATTTGGTTAGTTTTATCACTTGGAATATTGCAGCTTAGTTGTGATTTGTATATTTCTCAACTTGTTGTCAGCATATTTTGATGCGTTGATCTTCATTGATTTGAATTGAGTATATGGTGTTGTAGGAGAGTGGGTTGCATCTGCCGCGTCGGAGAAGAGTGGTGGTAGGGGTTGTTGCCGCATAGACGAAGCCCCGTGACATGGTGTTGGTTGTTGTGTCGGAGGAAGGTGGGGGAGGCGGTGTTGCGCAAAGGAGAGGAGGTGCTACGTGAAAGGGACGGTTGTGCTACATGAAGGAGAGGTGTTGTGTGAAGGAGGTGTTACAGAGGAGGGTGGAACGAGTCGCTGACCACATGGGCATCAATGGGGATGGCACTCGAGGGAGGAATGAGGTTAGGTTACGACCCAAGGATATTTTAGTCAAGATCCCAAAAAAATTGATCGTACTTTGTTATGATGTTTATTAAACAGACTTAGGACCCTAATCATTATTATTTAAAAATGAGGACCCATTCTGGGATCGGGCCCATATATGGGGACCCAAATTATAAATTACTCAAAAATGTAAAATTGCAAATAAAGTAAGAAACTTGAATGAAATCACTTTCTAGTTCGCAGGCATGTGTAACGCCTTGAACTTGGCCTCTCTCAGATCCTATATCATAAGATCCGGCCTGTCAAGAGGAAACCAACATAACTTGTTTCATGTGAATCGGATTTCTTTTGAAATGTTATGATTTCAAAGAAAGAGAAGTAAGAGGTTTAACATATCATTAACCCTTAATGATCATCATTAAGACTAATCAATCACAATTAAATATATTAAGGATGAATTGAGGATCAATAATGACCACTAGCGAATACTAATCTAAGGACATCAAAAGTTAAGAACGAGTTGTGAAAGTTAAATCATAATCACTGAAAGTTAATCACGATTAGTGCTCATTAAAATTCATTAACGTATATAGAAGTTTCTGGAGTATTCTAACCTAAGCTTTAAGTTTCGGATAAGTTTTGGCCAAAGCCATAGGTCAAAACTATGGGTCGTTAATCATGGTTAAGGGTTTAACCAAGATTTACTAACCATGGTTAGTGATTTTCTAAAGCTTATAAATAACCCCATACTATTCATTCTCTACGATTTCCACTACCACCACTGTTCAAGGGTTAGGGTTGAGAAGTCGAGAGGTGGAGAGGGAGGTGGGGAAGGAGCGCTACCGAAGCACTGCCAGGAGGACGAGGAGGAGGAGAACAATATTGACCCTCTCCTAGTTGGCTTAGTGTAGGAGGTAAGTAGCTTTAACTTGAGCTAGGTTCTCGATTCATCTTTCTTTCCGATTCATTTTGCATTGTGATTTAAGTAGAAATATGTGTAACACTCTACTTAGGTCCGAGCGGCTATGCACGCCAGTGAACCCTATGATTCGTCACACGCTTCACTCACCTAAGTTGTGTGGTGTCTACCGCTTGCAGTTCTATTATATTCTTTTGTTTTCGATTTTATAGTTGTTTTGATGTAGAAATATGTATAACACCCTACTTTGGTACGGGTGGCTATGCACGTCAGTGAGCTGTGTGATTCGTCACACGCTTCACTCATCTAAGACACGTAGTGTCTACCGATTCTCCACCACTTGCAGTTCAATTATATTCTTCTGATTCATTGTTGTTTTCCTCTCGGTAATTTTATAGAGGAAACTTGTTCTGTTTTTCCTTTAAAATATAGCCCTATATAAGGGAAAACTCTGCCAAAATTTCATAGAAATATGTCCCGATATAAGGATAAAGTCTGCCAAAATTTCTCTAGAAATATCATCATGTATAAGGGGAAGCTTTGCTGAAATTATGAGAGGATATATGTTCTTCGCGTTCTTCATTCATTTTTGTGGTCTTCATGTTCTTCGCGTTCTTAGCACATTTTTAGTGTTCTTGATACGAAAATGAAATTCAATCATTTCATGATCCATGAATTACCCTTTCTAAAAATGAATCACGATAAAGCACTGCATACGCGAGAGAGAGAGAGAGCTCGATTAAGTAACACATTCATATCTTTTGTAGATGGATTTTCTTACGAGATTGTTGAAATTCTTTATTTTATATTCTTTGTTACGAAGAACCTTAATTTGACTATTTTTGAGAAAATATGAAAAGCTGCTCTGTGATTTCTACTTAAATAATTGCTAAGCATTGAATCGATGCAGTTTCTTGGAAAGTTAGCGTTTGAGAGTTAAAATAAGTATAAATATGAGTATATTTATGTAGGAATTAATATATGTAAGCATATACTCAATGTTGATGAATATGCAAATCGAAGGCTTAACGGAGGAATTACATCAAGGAAATTGATGTGTATCGAAATGGATCCTGAAAGTGGTTATGTTAAGAATGACTAGTAATAGAACTACATGTTAGACATGCAACTTGTAGGTTTGTCAGAAGAACATTCGTATTGACAGACCATATATAGGTGGTACAGGTTACTCTGTTATAATAAGTATTCATAAAATGAATGATTTGCAACACGTGGTATTCGATTGCGATTAGGCGATTGACTGAGTGAAGATGTAGTCATGCCATGTGGAGGTACGGTTGGTTGGATAGTGGCTAGATCACGATAACATGTATTTAAAGTCACTAGTATATGTGATTAAAGGTTGGCATGTGTTTTTACATTACCGAGTCCTCAAATATGGTGTACTTCTTTATTTGTCAGGTTGAAGGTTTGAAACCCTGGATAACAAAATAAAAAGAAACTGTTAGGGTAGTATTGGAGGATTGGTTGAGGTGACATATTATAATATAAGCTCACCAGATCAATGCAATCTCCAATCCCGAAATGTCCACAGTTTTGGAGTCCACTTGCGGTGAGAAAATTCCCTGGAATAATCCCTGACGTGGAATATAAGGAATAAGACTTACATTAACGAGAAAAAAAATGAAACTTTCTGGTATAATAAGTTTTGCTAAACTAGACTACTTGTTAACTTTTCTCTTCTTTGTTACTTAGCTCTCGTAATCTTTGTCCTGTGATTTCTGAAAACCCAATAGGTATCAGAGAATCATCACACAGATAGTTGCCATCCAGTTAGTCTCAGTAGCCTTATCTATAAAGTAGTTAGTAATTATTGAGTATTTCCTTTCCAACTGATGTACATGTAAATGGTTATAGTGGAATAATGTACCACGTAAACTGTGAAATTTCAAATTTTTTTATCCTAAAATATTTTAGTATATTTGACATCCAAAAAATTCAAATAATCACATCGTTACATATATCTCATCGAGATCTTTCCAACGCGCCGAAGAACACTCAATTTCGACATTCCTACCTCAAGATATAGATGTTTTTAGTTGGATAATCAAGATCCATATATGGATTCGAACCAGATCCGAATTTGGATCCAAATTCACTACTCCTTCTATAAATAAGAGATGGTAGGCTACTCTCTCAAAACCCTACCCACCACAATCCTTTTCTCTTTAGAGAACTACTACCTTGGCTGGGTCAACCACCGGAGGGTCGTTGTCGACATCGGAGAGGAAGTTCCGATCGAAGATCCACGACTACCATCACGTAGGAAAGATCGAGGCCATCTTCGTACATGCATTTTCACTATGATCAAGAACCAGAAATATCATTTCCATGTGAGAGAAGATTCCGAGGGAACATCCTCGTAGGTAACAATAAATACCCCTCTCTTGCTGTTGGTTTCCACATATTTTCTCTATATTCTTGAACATCTCTATAGCCTTGTGTGTTCATGTAATGAAGTTGTATCCATTCTTTCTGGTGTTTCGACATGATTATTGGCCTTTTATCCTTTAACATTCTTATGTGTTATTGTGTTGTGATTTGTAGATGATTATATAATATCATACAACACGAAGAATATCTATTTAAAATAGTAGTCTTGATTTTTGACTCATGATCCATAAGGATGATGCATATTGTCTTAGAAGTTTGTTTATCACTGTATAGAAGGTTAATTCATATATATCTTAAAAAAGAGTGGCATAGCTAGTCATATCATTCTCGGAGTAATAAGCACTTTCATGATAATGTGTAATTCCAGCAACGAGGATCATATGAATTCGCTTGTACGTTGATATGGATTTCACGAGACTTTCCTTCTTCCCAAAAGCAACGTGTATTAAGATACAATTTGGGACTCCATGAGAAGACCCTTGATTTCCATTCTTTTGAAACTTCTATATACGTGGATGCTATTTCCGTTGGGACTTTATCAAGTGAGTAAATATTAATAATAACTTCTTCGGACGTTTAGAAATTTAAATATAGTTTCAATCTTGTTGTTATATATGTGAATTAAGTTACATATGTATTAAATTTGGAATATCTTATGTCAACCGACTTGTAATGGTCCCATAACTGTTTATAAACGACAACATATAATTGTGAATTGCATATGTAAAATAATATGTAAAGAAAAGGAACATGTGCAGTGCATGTATAGTTTTAAATTTCTTGATAGTACAATATGAAGCAAACGGAAATCTTATTTCAAAAAAATATATACACAAACCAGGTTGGAGATCTACCAAATGCATTTATTGTCATGCAATAAACCACTTGATTATAAATAACCCTTTGTAACTTAGCATTGATCCAGCATATCCCCTTTATGTGAATACTCCATAATTCATAGATGAGATAAAGTGGAAAATGTTATTGTTCATATTATTATTTTTGAACGTGACTCATGGTGATTAGAACTCAATGGTTATGTTTTCACAACGATTGGGTAGACAGAGTTAGGAGCCATAAGGGATTGGTCATGCACCCTTCGGTTCCGAGTAGATGCCTTGATGGTCGCGATCCCAATGGACAAGTCGGGTGATGTGTTGCACCTAACAGTACAGTTGCATCCCGAGTCGCTTGACGGAGTAGGCAAGTGGTGCTGTTGGCGTTCTTGGTTTCGCACTTATACAGAATATTAAGATTTGGAGTAGAATTTGGTATGGTCACATCAAATTCTGTTTTGAATATTATTATTGTGAGAGGTGTTCCCAGATGTGTTTTGAAGTTGGAGATTTGGGGTTACAATCTTTTCATGTTCCGATCGAGAAGTGGGCATTGAGAATTACTCAAGATGAATATCAAGTTCCCGCGTAGCCAGGGCTGGCTATCGAGCCTAATGAGCCGAGTCAGTCCCTAGTTGGGGCTCGGGCTCGAGCTTGGGCTCGTTCGAGCCCAACAGAGCTGGCTCCGACTCGATGAGCTCGAACCCCTTATCGAGTTAGCTCGAGCTTGATAAGGCTCGAGTCAAGCCCCTTATCGAGTCTGAGCTCCTTATCGAGCCCGGTCTAGGTTCGAGCCCAAGTCAGGCTCGTTAAGGAAAATGAGATCTCCTTGGTGGAAAAGTGTTTTGTACAAATTTGAACTCATGACCTACTCTATCAAGAGAGTGTTCCTAACTAGTAAGCCACTATCCAAGTTGCGTTCAAATTCTTAATATAACATATATTGTAACATTCTATTAGCTTATAAAAATGGGAAAAATATTAATTTTTTAAGGCGTGGGCAGGGAGCAAATCTGTGGGCGGGAATGGGATTTTGGGAATTGGTTTGGGACTCATGACTCGTGGGAGGAGCAAAGTTAGTGAAGGAAAATTGCAAAGGACTACTTTTATTTTATTTGTGTTATATATATAAATATTATATATATATATATATCCCTTATCGAGCCCCTTAGTGAGTTATCGAGCCGAGCGAGGCTCGGCTTGGACTCGGCTCGTTAAACTATCAAGCCTAAAATTCTAGTTTGGGCTCGGCTCAATAGACTAATGAGCCATGCTCTTGAGCACGTATCGAGCTGAGCCAGAGCCCAACTCATCGAGCCGTGACTCAATAGCCAGCCATGCACGTAGCGAAGGCCTGCGAGTCGCATACTTGCATGTGCTAAAATAATACAAGAAATGATTACGACTGGATATCATAATTTTTTTAATTATATACTGTTGTGAAGTCTAGTCAACGGGCAGAAATATCAAGATCACTATGGTAGTAACTCAATTGATTATTAAACTAATAAATAAAATTATTTTCCACGTGATCCAATGTAAAATTTGAATAAATTAGTATTTATTTCTACAATATATGCATATGTCACTTGAGTACACATACCTTTCTTATCCTAAATTAAATATTATAGTATTTGTCTCGTTACTGGGCAATTGCTCATAAAGTTATCCTTGTGTGAACCCAACAGTTGTAGCTAAGCAGCAGCCACAACAGTAGCGGATTTTGAGGAGATTGGACTTTCTACGTCATACTTGCACCAAACATGGTGCATTCTACCTAGAGTAACGTATTTATTTCTGTATTTTTTATGTTCTATTTTGAGAGATATTGTAGCGAGATATTTGGATAGCTTCTTCTACAAAATTCATAAAATATGGTGTATCTCATTTTATGGACATGGATGATTATTATCAATGAGAATGGATATTGCATTTACTTTTCATTTTATATTATTCTCATATTGTTATTTATATTTCAAATGTTGATCTAATATGCATGAGATGATTTGATGAGTATCATAGATCATGGGTGTATTTGGACTGTAGGTCCGACGCTCTCATCTCGTCGGTTCTGATAGCCGGATGGGTGAGACTCACATAAACTATATTTTGCAAATGGAATATTAAATACTTCCTTCTTATTATTTTTCATTGCAGTCTATTTCTGAATGTTGGTTGTAATTACTGAGTACATTATTGCTTGGTGACGAGATCCGAATATGTGAGGATCCGACGACCCAGAAGTAGGTCGTGACATCATGAGAGCAGAAACTATATAGTTATAAATCTAATTATGAATACTAAAAATAAAATGAAACTCCTTTTACATATGAAATATTTGTATTCTTTCGAATGTGGCATCGACGATGTGGTGATACCTCATGTGAACCACCACGGATTGTTATAACCATCGATCTCAAACCAACAAATATGTTATGTAGCATTTATAAATAACAATATAACAAATAAACAAGCAAAACACAAGTGACATGATGACTGGTGTATCAACCTGACTTGGGCTTTCAACTTGACTGAACGTTGGTTTACCACTGAGTTGGATTGCTTATGTGAGCAAGTCAAATGTATTACAACAAGTTTTCCATGTGGACAACTATAATCAAACACTTAAGTTGATTGCATGGTCTAACTTTAATTGTAAGTACAAAAGTAAAAACCCTTATTGATCTCAAAAATAAGATAGAATAATATAATATAATGCAATGTAAATAACGAACAATCTGATAAAACTAGGAGCGTACTCGTAATGTAAAATCTCCAAGAGCTTGAGTGAAGGGTGAAGTAAAGAATAGATCTAGATCATTTCTCGCAAGTGTTTTAGAGAAAGAGTTGTAACATAGGCATTCTTGAACATTTATTTTATGAAGCTAGAATATGATCATATTATAAGCTAACACGGGCTAAGTTATCATTAGACGTGAAGTTGAGTGATTTAGGTGAATACTAGAACTGAATAAAAATGATATAACACTTAACAAGACAAATTTGTCAGCTGAAAGGCAAATCAATTGACAGCTGTAGAGAAATAGTCAACTGATCTTTCAATTTTGTATTGGGAAAATATTAGTGGTAAAATATGAATATTGTTAACTACAATAATTAATTAGGAAAAAATAATACTCGATTAAAAAACATAATTTAACAAGAGAAAGATTACAATCGGCTAAAAAATACAGATCAGAACCATATATTTGGTGGAAAGTGAAGATATTTGACTAAGGTTTATTAGTTGATATGTGAGAACGAGTAGTTGACTCAAAAACTATATGAACCTAAACTCCAAGACTTATGCTTGATGCAAGAATTCTTGAGGTTCTTTATAACAATATAAAGAAAAAATAATTTCAAGACTCAATAAATAAAAGCCTCCAATTATCTTTAGCATGAGTTCCTTTCCTTAAGTTGTTGATCTTTGTCTTTGAGTTGAGTTCAAGCATAAGTTTCAATACTTCACTTGTGTTTGAGTTTGCCTTTTATTTCTTAAGATATGGCTTCTTATGCATGAGCTTCGTCTTTGGCTCTTTAGCTTTATTTCTTTTGATCGAGTTAGAAATTAATTGAACAAGTTTCGTTATCATCAAAGAATGCATGCTTGTGGACAACCTAGATATCATTTGTAGCCGAAGAAAACGGTGATATCAAGTAAAAGGAGGTATTATCCTCTCTTCTCAAAATGATAAAGGATGAGGCTCGCTTGTCCAATCATATGGGAAAACAATTCACTGGATGACTTAAGGATATTATCAATGATTTCATATTTTTATTATGTAAAATGTGATAGTATCAAAAGTTGTGAGGTTGAACTCAAGGAGTAGTCGGGTGGTAGAGCAGTGTGCCTCCACTTTAAACGACTCGGGTTCGAATCCCAGTGGGGACGCTCCGGACCCCCGAAATTACCGGGCCTACTATTAAAAAAAGTTGTGAGGTTGAATATGCACGTTCTTAATGGATTTCATAGCCCAAATTAGGTTGTGTATAGAAAGAGTATACACTTGATAATGATCCACCTATATAGGTGTGGAAGTGAGGCCGTTTCCTATGAGATTTTTGAGTAAAAGCTTTAGAGCACCCATGAAAATCCAGGTAGATGCATGGCTAAAATGTGTCAACCCGCATGACATACAAAGATCAGAAGAATATAATGTGAGATATGAGTCAATGGTTCCATAAATAAAGTATTGGTTCATAGGAATTATAATTTCGCCAACCTTTAGGAACTAGATCCATACTCTCTACGCCTTGGTTCGTAGTCGATAAGACACCAAGTCTTACGTATTGCATTTCCGAGTTCCTTCAAGAGGCCTACTTGCATTTTGTATTTTTTTATAATTCTCTTTATTCCCTTTTTGAAATTTTGAGGGATGAAATAGTAGTTCAAAATGTATTTGAAATTGTGGGGGATTGTTGATAATTTTGTCATTTATTTTTAATGCATTTTATTTCATTACAAATTCCATGTGTAATCATTACTTTCATGCGTGGTCTTTATTTCTCCATGCAGCAGAGGATGCGTGTTAAATGTGTATTGATGGATATAGAACAATGGTTGGAAATGAGCCTATGATTTTTTACGGTCTTTAATTTTCATATAATAGTAAATTTTCAAATCAAATATTACACACGTTAATTTTGCAACTCATCATTCTTGCTATATTTATAGTATATTGATTTATTGCTGGATTTTAGTTCCAAGATCTAGTTTACGTTAGACTCTAACAGTCTAACAGATTTCAATTTCCATCCTTTGGTAAAATCTAACGGATTTCATTTGATTCAATTTAATCGAGTCTCTTTAATTCTAATTTGCATTATTATAATATCTATTGAGATTCTAATTGCAACTGATGCTAAAAATTAATATTTGTATTATGCATTAGATTTCATGCATATACATGCACAATTGTTTATTTTGTAATGTTATCGTATGAGGATTTGAAGCGTTGGTATATCTATGTAAATGGGTAAGTAACACATGTTTTTGATACACAACAAGTTTACCCTCTCCATATTTTTGACCGAGTTAACTTGAAAGAACACTCCATTATTTTTCAATAGATCTCGATGTTGGCACGTGCACATCTATTGAGATCTTATTGTTATATCTTAAAGAGTAGTCGTACCAATACCTATTGCATCATCGGAATCTCCGTGGAGGTACGAAAAGAATATTTCTTTGAGGTTTTTGTTAGTAAACCACTTTTACTTTTTTCCCTTTTCGATAGAGTGCACTGAACCATGGGCTCTTCTTGCCTCTTTTGATAGTCAAATACTGGTTTATTTGATGTGGCTCAAATTTTGTACTTCTTGTGCACATTTGAATTTTTGGTGGCTTAAGCATCTTTTTAAGTTTGGCATTCCCCTCTTGGTACCTATCAGTTTAATCTGGTTAAGAATGGTCAGGATATTACATGTAAAGAAATACATGATTTTTGTTGCATTTGTACAAGGCTAAGTTTGTTGATAGACCAAGGAGTATAAAGCAAAAGCTACACCCTATATATCTTCCTTCGTTGGACTTCATTAGCAATTAGATCAGTTTTGTCTCTCGCCTCAACTAGATTGCAACACCATCTCATGCTCCTTAACTTAATTATGCTACAAGGAATATACAAGTAGTCTAGTGCTTACGAGTTGATCAAGTTCTAAGTTACACGTAAAATTTTTTATCGTTGCTCAAAATCAGTGAAACTCAAAAAACTAAGTCTCATATGAACTTACAGAATCATAATACTTAGACCTGATGAAATCATGTGAAAGTTAAGCGTATTATGATCGACAAAGTCGATCTACGGTTACACGAAAATCAAATGTAATTTTACAAAAGAAAAAAGGGGAGCATTTGGTACATCTGAAAGATTTACCCATATTATTAAATGAAAAGGACTTTAGAAGAATTTTGCAATTTTTTTAGATTTTGCTATATGCATATATTTTTCAAAGAACTGCTTTTTTTCAAATATTTTGGAAATATTTTAGGAGATTTTAAGACTTCTTGAAATCTTTATTGAGTTTTGAAATATGCATTTTCTTTAAAATTGGATATGTGAAATGCCTGTACTTATTAGAAACCATGTTCTCATGGTGATTTAATAAAAAAAGGTGGTAGATGAAAAAACTTGGAAGGAAGTTGATGAAAATGCATAATACAAAAAGTATTAAATATTATGTGATTTTATATTAGATTTTTGTGTTTCTTGCTTAAGGCTCTCCCATGCTCATCTGGTTATTATTCCCTAAAAGGAACGAGACTAGCATGGGAGAAGGTTTTTTAATCATTAAGTTCCCAAAAGTGATATCACAAGTTTATAGGGTACATTTTTGTGAAAGTAGTATCACGAGTCGAGGACATATTCTAGAGTATATTAGCCTGGGATTAACAGCGATATAACGATTAAAATGATTTTGCATAAAGTAAGGTGCGATTGGCCGTAAAAAACTATAATTTGATAAATGTTCATAAAAACTAACCCAGTAAAAAAGGAATGGATTCTAGAAGGTGCAGTAAAAGAAAAACAATATTTACAATACAAATGGCAGCTTCCTTTTGCAAAGACAAGCTGCGGTTAGTTACTGAAATCCCCATAATTTTATAGATATTTTTGAAACGCAACCCAATAAATACATCAAGAACAAAAAATGGGTCAAAAACGACCGAAGATAAACTATACCCAAACTTATCCTTCTACCATAATTTAAGAAGAGAACAAGGAGTATGCACATCATCATATAACCCCGTTCCAAATAGGGTGCAATGCATTTTCAAATCAGAAGCATTTAACCGACATTTTAGTTTGATTTATTTAATCTATATATTCATGCAATTTAACGAGCATAACAATCCGAATCGAGTCCAAAGTTGATGCCTCTATTACTTCTCGCAGGGCGATAATAGAACTAAAGTTTGCCAGACAGCACATCAAATGAACCTTCCAGTTGTCATTTTTCAGAAACTCAAGGCAGAGGCCTTTTACTGGAACGTCTGCCTCCAAAAACGCTTAACCTGAAATTAACACATTCACCGAGTATCTTGAATTCAGCAAAAAAATGCAATAAACTTAAGTTCTTATTGTTCTTTCATCAAAATAAACTGCCAGTTAATACTCGCAAAACAGATTGGATGCTGGACATCAAGCAACTTACGGTACTAGACATACCGCGGGAGAATAAGTTTCAATAGAAGAGGCAGTCAGACCAGTCAAAAGTCTTCGCTAGAGCTAAGCAACAAAAACTTACCACCTTGAGGCTCCTGGTGTAAAAAATGGAAAAAGCTTCAAGATGGGAAGCCACAGGTACACACCAGAACGCTCCATTGTTTATTTCAAGGTTTACCCCTACAAAAACAGGTTATACAAAAAAGCTCTCTGAAGCATCTTGACGAAGTCCCCAAAGTCTAACTGTGATACAGATTCCCTATATCTCCACCAACCAAAACAATATGACAAAGTTCAGAAAGTCGATATTTGGTATTCGTTCGGTCAGGCGGTCCTGAGCACGTAAGTGGATACGCGGAAGTATATTTGCATTATATTAATTGAAAATATTAAAGAAATATATTTAATTATAATAGACAAGAACAAAAAAATACGTGTTTCCTTTAAATTCTCACACTTTTAAAAATAAAAAAGAACCACAATAAAAATCTACACAGTTCATTTAGATATCAAATTATGTTTCCAAACGTAGAATGTTCGGATATCTAAAGTATAAACCGACTTCTAAATTTTAATCCAAATCATCTTCTAAATTGAAAGTTGGAATATCATCTTTTTCCGGTCACTCGTGAATTCTTCTTCATCCAAAGTTGGCAACGCTTCTACAATCCTTTGGCTCCTCATATTCTCAACAAATTATTCTACACCACTTCTGCGACCAAGTTCCACGTGAGCCCTGACCTTTGGAAGATTTCTTCTTCGTCTTCATTTTCATTGGCATCAATCCAATCAATAGCATGTGTCCTGTCCTTTGAAATAAATGGATCTCTCCCATTTAATGATCGATGCTCCTTAAGCTTTGAATTGAATCTCACGAAAATCAAATCATTCAATCTCTTGGTTTATAGTTTGTTTCTTTTTTGGGCGTGAATCTGCTTTAAGAATATTTAAAACTGATCAATGATAAATTATAATGACTCAATGAATGCATTCAATTGTACATCCAAATGTGAGAGTTATGCCGCTGCGAATGATCTCCAATTCCTCTCACAGCTAGAAGAGGAGGATGTCAACTTCATATTTCTCAAAGCCATATTGTATAGATACAGTGTTTGAGAACCATATATCAACCACTAATGAGCTACAAGAGATTAAACAACCCATTTCTTATAAAATAGTAAATCTAACTTAAGAATTTAAAGTCGATAATCAGCTTGAAATATATTATCAGGATTGAAATCATCATTATTGGTGGATCTTTGTCTGACAACTACTGGCTTTCCAAGTGCTCCTTCTCCCCTTCGGTAAATATGAATCTCATTCTTTGTGATGGCATCCCGAATCTCCAACTCATGATAAAAAATCTCAATGCATTCCATTAAACCATCAACAACAAAGCTATCCTTACAAATTGCATTGCTATCCCTACAACAATAATAGGCATTGAGATAAAAAGCTGCAAGATGGAGAACGTTATCCAATCTTCCTTTCGTCTTCAAGGTAATGGCATCTATAAAGGACTTGTAGAAATGTTCTACATCTTTAAAAATAACCTTTATTTCCTTTTTTTTGCTTCCTTCAATCCTCCATATACAAAGCCCATCGACGACTTCCTTTCTCCATCAATCACACACAAGAGTAGACTAGTTGAGAGAAGATCTTCAGCATGAAGGACACCTGGCTCCAAAATGATGAACTGAGGACAATGAATGCAACCACCTCACCTTTTCTGATTTTTGACCACTTGTACTCCCTCCGCTCATCAAAATAGACATCAACAGCGATTTCTCCTTATTCATCACGCTATATAGTGTAAGGAAAGTGGTGGCAAATCTTGTTTTCCCTTAATGAACAATTTCACCCTTTTGGGTGAACTGTCTCATCAAGCTTAAAATCTTTGCATGACTGTAGAGAAAGAGAGTGAGATTTCTAGTTTTAGTGATGCATTTTTTATTTTTGATTCCTTACCAATCTCCGCAAGAACAAGATCAATGCAATGAGCCGCATATGAGAACCAAAATACCATTGGATATTTGGTCTTAAGAAGACTCCTAGATGTCATATTTGCAGAAGCATTGTCAATAAAAACTTGTACAACATTATCCTCTCTAACATCCTTGATACACTCCTCTATGAGAGAAGAGATGTATTCGATTGTGTGAGAATCAGTAGATGAATCAACAGACTTCAAGGAAGTTGTGCCCAAGTCACAGTTCACACAGAAGTTTATAATGCTCCTTCCCTTCATATCAGCCCAAGCATTGATCGTTATTGAACAACCATTGTTTTTACACGATTCATTGTAGCTCTTTAAGTATTCCTTTGTTTCATCTAGTTCCTCATTCAACAAAGTTTATGCAACTTCATAGTATATAGGCAACTTGTATATGCTTCCATATTGTTCAATTGCCTTATTCATTCAGATAAAGGAATTCGTAGTCACCACGTTGAAGGGAATGACAACATCATAAAAGAACGGGTCCACGAACTTGTTAATGTGTGCACGCTCCTCTTTGGATAAAGCACCTTTAATCACTGTATGACGCACGGTTGTGCCCAAAGACACATCATCTTCAGAAACACGAGGTATTTTTTCACCACGTCTTGTGCCTCATCCTTCATATGGATGGTTAGAAGATCCATGCGATGCTTTGATTGTTACTTCCTCCCATAGTTCTCTTGTACTAACAACTTTCTCATTATTATTCTTTATAATATGTTTCACATAATCTCCGATTTCCTTCTACACATCTCCATCACCTTTGGACATGCCTTCGTGTTTCCCTTGATGTGTGTGAGATGTTGCTTCATTCCATTGATGCCTCCTTCTATGACCTTGTCGCACAACGAGGTATGCATATTTCCATTCCGGATTAGTAGAGCCGGGTGGAACATAGAACGTGGATTTACCATAGTAGGCGTGGAAGGGGTAGCCCTAACAACCGACCTAAACATGACAAAAAATTATGTGTCATTAAAAAATAAGGAATACAAGTTGTAATCCAATTATCCAAAGGGACAATTCGATTACAAAAGTAATAAAACCATAGGTCCCCTCTACGAAATTTTCCTAAACATAACATAATGGAGTTTAAATGGCTAAATGTATAATTGTTGCCGGCAACTAAAATATGACCTAATCCATCTAAAATCTTAACTCTATAATGAAAAATACCTAAAACAAAATTCAGAATGAATAAGATCAAATAATTGAAGGAATATCCTACAATGCGAGTTACCACTCTTATATAGTAGAAAAAAACAAATTGAATAATTTTTACTATTTACATGAGATTGCATTATCAACATAACTTGTATAGAATATAATAATAAATGATAAAGTTTGCATTATGAAAATAATAACTCTTATATCATAAACAAACCTTCCTACTCATAGTGATCGGAGTTGCAGAGGTGAGTGTGGAGGTGCTTCGACGGAGGAGTTCGGAGGTTGAGGAGGTACTTCGGTTGGTGAGGAAGCCAAGGCAGGGCTGTGCGGAGGTGCACGAGGTACTGGAGGCGGAAGTGCAGGAGGTGCTGGAGGTAGAAGGCAGAGAGGAGTTTGTGTTGTTGTGCGGCAGAGGCGTTGGAGGAGCTTCCACGAAGGAGTGCTGAGGGCCGGAAGAGCTTCGACCGGTGCAGGAGATGATGTGGGGCCGTGTGGTGAAGGGGAAGCAGGTGGGTTAGGGTTTCGATCGAGTGGGGAAGGATTCTTCCGAGTGGAAATTGAGTGGGGGCTGGCGCATGTATTCGGATCTGCCCCTAATCGGATCCATTAATTGGATCACCTGCCTATAGGCTCGAATGTGTGGCCGCATATGTGGTTTATGCGGCACGCATGTGCGCTTGGGCCGCATATAGCACATGCGGTTCAGCTGGCTGTCTGCATGCGCATATGCGGCCGCATACGTGGCCGAATGGGCAGCATTTCTGAACCTTGCAATATGGACAATGTGAATCAAGTTTCAAGACATTCAACAAGACCATTCAACGAGACTTGCTGGCTCAAGAATATGTTATGGATCGTTCACTCAATTTTTATCGCCTGAACAAGCACGCAGTTCGCAAAAAACTTTTGGTAAATGTCTATCACAGAGAGAATCTATAAGGAAACCAGATATGGTTAGGCAGTTGATGCTTTTAATGCATCTATATTATGAAATCCAACAAGAGATGGCAAACCTAGGTGGAAGTAGATATTTCAGAACAACCAGGATGACAGTTCCTAGTAGTGCTCCGCATCAGTTTCGCTAGGTGATTGTCAATTTTAGCATGTAATTGTACATCACTGCAAGTAATTGACAAACTCATGCTTTTTTTCACCAAGCAGATTGGCAGCTACAACTAATATGTAGTTATTGAACTGGGAATAACCTGCATAACTAGAAAGTTGGCTGCAAACCTCATGGTCAAGGTCAAGGCACTTACAAGAAAAATAAGTCAGGCCACCAAGTCTTGACGTAGGCAGACGATCAAACTTGCTCTTGGCATGTGGCTACAGAAGAATAGGCATTTACTTCGTGTACATTAAAGCCTCCAAAGTTGGTGAGTTCTCAGTAACCTCAGCAGCAACTATCAACCATAAACACAGAAGAGATATCTGACAACAGTTATTGCATAGACTGAACATAACTGGAAAATATACAATTTACGTAAACTGTTACTTAAAGCAGATGGTCCCTGCTTGGGAAAACGTCACACGAGAAATAAACCTGCAAATTATGTCAATAGATGAAGCAAATGCCAACAGAAGCAGCTAGCTACTTTGATTTTAATTAAGGGTAACTTGCATGTATCCCAAGAGCTAGCACCAATCCTTTGGCTAAAGCTTTTCGTATTTTCTCTAATCAAAAATCTTTTCATGATAACTTGATGGAACACTTAGAACAACTCAGCTAAGGCATATATCTAGAAGATTTCTTTCAAAATGCTAGAGAGAAAGAGAGGTTCGCATATTGTTGCATAATCAAAAGGAGAATGACGGTTCTAGTGTCAAATTCAACTATTCAGGTGCAAAATGTCAGGACAAGACAAACAAAAAGGGACAAAATAGACACAGGTGAAAAATCGAAGACAGAAGCTTCTTTTTGTGGAGTCTGTAATTAGGCCAATATTAATGACAGCATCGTAATTATCCCACAAAATGAGTTCATATGGATAATAATAAGGTCTCGTTTGACGACAAGGCATCATAAAATGATAAATCCAATTTTTTAAGGCATAGTATCATAAATGACATCCAATTTTTAAACGAACTTAGGGTAGATTACTTATTGGAATCAGCAAAGTTTTTTTACTTGTTATAGTCCATCGACTCTTGAAACATTTTTTAATGAAAAAAGGTGAGATTTCAAGGAGATGTCCACCCAAAAACCTCTATAAGTTCATAAAATCAAACCATATAAAGGACCAAAAGGCCCGGAGGCTTTAGGCAAATTCTAAAACATTCTCCAGTCTCCATGTACAATCTCTCCTTCCGTAAAATGATCCCATTCTGTATGCGTCAGATACTAGAAAATAGTTGCAATTCAAATCTTGGTAGGACCACTCTCGTGGCCCAGCATGTAAACGAAATCCCAAAACGGAAAATAGTCCAGGATTGCCACCTAATCGACGCACACCGCATACTTAACTTCCTTTGAAACAAAGCAGCCAAAGGAAAAATGCTCAACATCCTCCTCAACAACTGTACATCGCTGACATGTAGACCAGGCCAACGGGTTGTGGGTCCGCCCACCCAACCCGCTCATGGGCCAGGCTTGGGCTAGGAGATTTGGGCATGGGTCGGCCCGGTGCGGCCCACAAAACATAAAAATACATCAATATAAGCTGAATAATACATGTATTAATATGATACACTTCAAGTTTTTCATGTGACATTTGTTTTAAATAAAATTTAATAATTTACATGTCAAGTAACATGTAACTATTATATTAGCTATATCAAATACAAATGGAATTAATAAAATCATTTATATATATATATATATATTAAATACCATTAAAAAATTCAATGAAAAAAGAACAAAATGAGCCATGAGCCGGCCCATGGCGTGCTTTGGACAAAGGTTTTTTAACCTCGGCCCGCGGCCCGGCCCGCATTTTGGCCAAGTCTACTGGCATGTACCTTCCGTGCCTAGACAACCTCGCTCTACGCTCTCCTAACATCAACCAATCCATCCTCAATAGGCAAAAACAATTCAGGCACATAACCGCACTTTCCACCACCATATACGCCTAAACAGATCTGACGCAATTATAGGATCAAAGACCATCACTGAGAAGAAGTCCATGTATGTCTTCCGCACCATGGAATGGCCATTTGTCTACGTCCAGCAGTCCATAGTGTCTAATAACCCCCTAATCATAGGAAGACCTTCAAAAGAAGCAAAAAAATCTGCAAAGCATCGATCCATCAAAGCAATACAAAATCGAGGAAGCCAGTCATCATCCTCTCTGCAGTCCCTTACAGTGCAATTCATGTCATACGCCAAAGTAAGCGGTCGAGGGAAGTAAAACATAAGTGTGCCACGACCCATCCAATCCTCCATCCAGAAGTGGAAACTGGTGCCCATCATCTAGGATAGGCTTCATGAGCATGGCCACATGAAGGAGAACAAAGCAAATGCCCCTCCTGAAGTTTGAGGGTGCATTCACTTCACTTATATAAATAGAGAAATCCATGGAAATCCCGTAGAAAGAGTGAAACATCATGCACAACAGGTTCAACCCACCGCCCCAGATGTGGGAACACACTTAGCCAACAACGCTCTATTCATCTCCTAAAACTCAAAATGCACATGCCCTCATCCTCTACCTTGAGCAATAGGGTCTTCCATTCCACCAAAGGAATCCCGTGCAACTTTCTGGAAGAAGCCCAAAGAATCTCCTTATCAATGCATAGTCTTCTCCTAATCCCAAATGGTTATGGTGCGTAAAAAGGAGTAGGACATGCACCACCATTTTCTAGCTTCCGCTCCATCTTCTCGTACACAGGTAACCAATCTAAATACATCATCCCTAAAACGATATCCCCCCATCAAAGGGAAACCCTACCGACCTACCCACCAACCCAAAAAAACTTTTTCCCAAAGGGAAAAAACGGTGATTTAGCAAGGTTAATCTGCATGCCAGCAATTATCCTTCCAAGTCTCTTGACCCATCAAATCCCAAATCTCCTTGAAAAAAAGATCGGAAAGCATTCCGAGCTTGGAGAGCCATCTGCATTCAAATCAAAAGTCATTGTCGGACCTCCGCATGAAGGAAAGGTTGAGTCAACTCCTCAGACTGCAACTCAGTCGATATTGGAACATCTCTGCCCACCCACCTATATCCACCTATAAGCGCACGCCACATCACAAATGACACGATCCCCCTCCAAGTCCTCTCATTTCACATCGAGAGAGTATCGAGTTACACCGCATGCACCCACTCACCACCACGTGAAAAAATCAAGTGTTTGCATCATCCTCCAACAACTTCTATCGCAATTTCTGCCTCCAATCAGTCTCCCTCTTCTTATCCTCCTCCAACGGAATATGGGTGTACTCGCATCTCGTTGCCCTCTCCACCTCAAACATCTCCATAAATCTGCCAGACGATCAAGGGGCACAATCTCTGTCTGGGCCACCTCCATATGATGTCGTTAGTGCTCCCATGTCTCCTTACTAAAATGTCCAAGCCTGCTACGAAGAGCTTTAAGCTTCTCACCCATTCGCCTCAACGCAAATCTCTCCATGGCATGCCCTTATTAGCACATCGCGACCCTCACGAAATCCCTCCTCCGACAATCACAAATGCTCAAAATGAAACAAGCTACCGAGATGATGATCGTCCCTCGAGTCCCAACAGATCGTCGTATGGTCTGAGTGTAACTAGGTCAACACAGTCCCCAAAGGAAAGCTCTCCAACAACCCTACAAAGGCAAGGAAACAATCTAAGCGAATGTGGAAGAACCGTTTCTCAAAGTTCATTTCGAATTTATAGCATCCAAAACCTCTAATCACCGTTGTAGAAGTCCCCCGACTAGCAGTAGGTCCGATTAGTCTAATCAGTGGGGTGGCCAGCCAACTATTGATTAATGGTGACTAGACCAACTAGTCGATCATTTTTCACTTGGAGATACCATTTTTTAAAAGCAAACTTATTCCAATATGCTTAGTGTTTTATTTAAATTGAATTGCTTCTCTTGTTTCATTCTGATAATATAAAAAAATGTACAAATATCTGTAAATATATAAGAATAGCATACAAAATGATTTATAAATTTAAAATAATTAAAAATTCAAAGTCGATTAAGCCCGACTAAATTCAATTACCGATTAATCCTTAGTCAATGACCCAATCGATCGAGTACCTATTACCGATTTTTACAACCTTGCATCCAATGATTAAACCCTCACAAAGTCAGCCAATAAAAGAGAACTAGGGTCCATTCCACCCATCTCGTGGCTGATCCGTAGCAAAAAAGGTGATGTTGAATCACTGCCAACACTCCAAACTAGATCGGGAAAACAAGATCATATTAGATGAAGCTCATCTCACATATCTGCTAAGATTGAGACCCAAGGGTAATAAACCGTGGAGACAAGTTAGAGGAAACCATCTGACTTCGAAGCAGAATAAACAAGACTTGTGTAGCACATACTGAGTCAACCAACTCCATTAAATCACTATTCCAAGCAACTATCATGCCACATGAAGCACCCGTTGGTTGCATCATCCTAAAACTAAATAATCGGGATCCCACCACCTTACACCAAAGGAATCTATCCTATGCCTCTAGTTTCCTCTCCTACATACGCACTACATCTCCCTTCCAATCCTCAAGTAAACTCCAAGTCACCCCTCCTTTTGGCAGGATTCCCCCAGGGTCCAAACATTCTGGAGACAAACTTTATTTATCAACAATGAGAGCCGCCCACACTAGCTTCATCCAATGCAATATGCACCTACTTCAAGCTTCTCTACGACCTTATCGTTGTCTTTACTCCCACTAGGGTTCTTTTAGAAACGATGGGATGAACTCATGAACCTCCTTAAGAGATCCATCCAAATAATATATATTAATAAATAAAATAAGCATAATTACAAGTGTCAAACATCTACCAGAGCTTTGGCATGTTCAAGAACATACTCCCACCAGAGTTGCCGCCTTCGTTGCTGACTTTATTAGACTGCACCACTGAGACCACATCACCAACAGGTACGTCCAAAGATGACAACCTCCCTCCAAGCCATTTTGCCATCCTCACCCACCGATGACATCACCCTAAAATCAGGTAACTCAAAGCTCGCACTACCACCTCATGTCAAAGGAATCTGTCCCACACACCTCAACTCCATCTCTGCAGACACTTGACATATGCCGACCAACCCTCAAGTAGAAGCCCAATCACTCTCCCATTATCTGGTCGCCCAAACTTCGGACATTCCAGCTTCATTTATCAAAAAGGGAGCCATCCCCGCTAGCTTCACCCAATGTAGTTCGCCTACTTCAAGCTTCTCTGCAACCTTATCGCAGACCTTAACTCCCACCAAAGCCGCCAACCTCACCGTTGACTTTATCAGACTGCATCATTGTGACCACATCACAATTGGTGTGTCCAAAGATGGTGACCTCCCCGCAGGCGATTGTGACCCCAAAGGCAGGTGATGGTGTCGACACACAAAAACCTTCAAACTTTTCACCTTGCATATAGCCAACCCGAGCAACATAGGCAACGGAAAGGACCGGATACAAACCTCTTGTGGCCCTAGAATCGCACCAAAAAAATGCCAAGGTTGCCAAAAGGGAGAACTACAACATCCATAAAAGTGCTCCATGCCCGAAATAGAGGGAGAGCTTACAAGTTGGTCTGAATGAAATCGAGAGCCCAAATCTCCAGGAGGTGGGATCTGATCCGCAAGGAAACCAAGATCCACCATATGAGTACCCCATACAATCGAATCCAAAAAGAGTTTTCACAAAAAACTTGAATATCCGTCTCAAAAGCATCAAAAATCGCATCTAGAAGATCTCAAATCAAAGTGTTCGGGAGGTCAGCCATGGGAGTCGCACCCCCCCCCCAAATCCATTCACACCGATGACAACATAGGAACATCGATCAGAGGAAAGCATTCGTGTTAGGCCAATTATTCTATACCAAGGAAAGATGGAGTTCCTTGTGGCCATGACATCTACTATGAGCATTTCAAGTACATGTATATGGGCCTTTATGCGCATAATCCAATTGGAATGCATCTGTGCAAGTCAGCATGCCAAGCTATGTATGCACAAACAACTCAAAGGATGGATAATATTCAAATTTCAACTTAGATTTTCAGTTGTTGCTTATATTAACATGTTGATATAGGTACATACCCCAACAAGTTAATGGTTGCTACCACCATCCCTATTAGGTTGGGCCCTTCATCATAAGGCCTGAAATATATGGTTGTGGGGCATAAGCACTCTCTTGCTACCCATATGCAAGGCATCATCTTAGCCTTCCCTGACTGGTTGATAAAGATCGATCCCGCACCTGTAGAGTTCGTTATCAACCCCAGGGGAGTAGCCCTCTTCTATTAAGTTAAGGAGAAACCAACCCGAGATTTTTTGGGAGAGTCCTTTCTTGCTATTCACATTCTCCTACTTTTTATACTTGGCATCATGGGACCTGTGAGGACAAGCATGAGGGGAAAAGGACTAGAAGTGCTCACGCTCTGTCCATAGAGAGAAAGGAAATCGAGCAAGGTCAGTTGTAGCATCTTTATAGTGAGATTAATCTATAGAGTAGTGGCTTGAAAAGGAGAAGTAATCGACGCGTAAAAGAGCATCGTTGGAAGAAGAAAGACAAAAGGCATTTGTCATTAGCATACAAAGTCTCGAATAAAAAACAAGATGGAAAAGATTTGATCTTTTCTAACTATGTCTACAATACTAGAGGCTCAAAAAACAAAGAGAATATGAATACGAATGAAATACCAAGCAAAAATGCTTTTAAATATGCAGATAAGCTTACATATCATCATTATAGTGCCAGTAACCATAGCAATAGAGGATTTTCTAATGACGATGTATGGAATGTTGCAAAGTACTCGGTTATTTATTTGTATGTTGCTATAGTAGCCAGACCCGAAAAACATTGATTTTGGATACTCCGCCTAAGGGCGCTATTTTGGGCTCTTTCTCGGACCTGCAGAACACGATCAAATTGGTGGATCCAACTTTTAATCCTGAGAGTTCGAAATCATGGGTGCTTCCTCCATTGTGCCTCTTACCGTCCGTAGCTTTTGTAGAGCCTGCAGCAAGAGTTGGGACGTTGTCGCCACATCAACTTATCTCTTTTGTTCCTTCCCCCTATTTTGCCGACTTGGTCTGGACTGTATGATGGGACGCAATGGTTTGGGGTTTCAAAAGAGAAGTATACATATTGTCAACAGCAACAAACTGAGGTCACCGATTTTTCAGAACCAGATCTTGGCCCTTTCCCTCTAGTCAATGACTCTCTACAATGAGCGATTGCCACTCTCGAAGCGGTCATGGATCAGAACTACTCGAGAATGTTCCCCTCTACAACAAGTGCTTCACAAAATCATGCTATCTCACTCTCGACTCCCTCTTTGCTTGCACCTCCCATGGGTACTGTGATTGGAGGAAGATCAAAGCGCTACAGAGCGAGAAAAAAGACCAAGCAGGTGTCATCTGGCGGTTCAGAAATCTCAATGCATAAGGCCAGGGTAGCATGGGCAACAGACGTGCTACGTGCATCAGGCTCCTCACTGTTATCTTAATGAAAGTCTTAACGAGGAATGTTCGAGGATTGGGTGATCCGGAAAAACGAAGCTCGTTGGGTTCTATGTTTAGTGATTAGTGTTGTATTGTGACAACAATCTAAGCTTTCTTCCTGCTCCACTTTCCTACGGAAATCTTTGGGCACAGGCACACTAACGATCTTTAAAACATTGAATGTTGTGGGCTCGATCAGGAGGATGATTATTGCTTGAAGATACACTATGTTTGATCTGGTGTCGGAGATAAAGGGAAGGCATGTCCTTACTATATTGCTAGAAAACTATGTGACAAACTCGCAGATTGTGGTTTCTTGTGTATACGAATTCTAGAGTGGATTTGTGGTCAGATCTATGCAATGCGAGAGCTGCCTCCCTAGAGTCGCATGGTTTATGGAGGCGACTTCAATGTTACTTTAGTCTCTTCAGACCGCTCGAGTATGAGGGGCGGACAGGACATGGTTAGGTTGATTTTGTTGAATTGATTAACGATCTAGAATTGGAAGTGATTGATTTTTTTAAAAAACAAACTAGAGCGATTGATGCCACTGATTCGAAATACACCTGGAGGAATTCTGGATCTCGATCTCGTAATGACTGCTTCCTGGAAACCGTAGAGCTACCGGAGGAATTCTCCCTAATTTCGTCAACTTCAAGAGCTTGTACCAGATCAGATCACACACCATTTATATGGGATTCTGGGGAGTTGTCTCCCACCAGAGGTTTCTTTAGGTTTGAGCAGGCATGGCTCTTGGAGGAGGGGTTCCAAGAACTATCTCTACGCATTGGAGCTCCACAGTGGTCTCAAGCTCAGCGACGTCGCGTTTGGCCTAGAAACTTATTTCTTTGAGGATACACTTGTGTGCTTTCAAGAAGGAGATTAGATAGAGTAGAAGGGCCCATCGAGTAGAGGCAGAAGAAGAAGTCTTCAGAATAGATGGCTTGGAAGATACTAGAGATCTTTCTTCAGAGAAGCTCACTGCTAGAACGACGGCACAAAAGATCATTATGGCAAAGGACAAGAAGCGGGTTGCAGAGTGGAAGCAGAGATCCAAACACTCTTGGTTGCAAGAAGGGGATGCCAACACGGCTTACTACCATAGAATTGCTAGTGGGCATCGCCGACATAACTTGATCAGCATTGTGGTCGTCAATGGAAAGAGTATGGACGGTGACCATGAGATGGTCCACGCAATTGCAAGGCATTTTCGTGATTTTTCTAGGAGGAATGCAGTTAAACCTTGGAGGTGGTCAGGACTTGGGGCTTCTCATCTCATTGAGCAGCATGCAAATCACCTTGTTCTTGATGTTATAACATAGGAAGTAAATAAAAAATGTAGTATGGAACTTGAATGCGGATCACCTTGTTCTTGATGTTACAACATAGGAAGTAAATAAAAAATGTAGTACGGAACTTGAATGCGGATGGAGCGCCTAGCCCTGATGGATTCCCAATCTTTTTCTTCCGTGAGTTTTAGGTAGTGGTGGGAGATGAGGTTGTGGAGGTTGTGCAAGAGTTTACCAGAGGTAATGCGGGTTTCGAGAGATTAAACAAAGCTCTTATCTTCCTACTACCAAAAAGGAAGTCTCTGAGAGAATTGAGGACTAGCGTCCTATTGCGCTTTTCAATGCAATCTATTTAATTGTAGCTAAGGTCTTAGCAATCGGGTTGAACAGAGTACTATATCATTTTATTTCTCCTGTTCAGTCAGCACTTATTCGTGGAAGACAGACAATTTGACCATGGCAACAGAGATTATTGCATATTTGAAGCATCGTAAAACGAGGGGTATTCTCTGATAGGTGGATTTTACTAAGATCTGTGAAAATGTGGACTGGTGTTTTCTTTGGATGGCAATGACTAAATGAGGCTTCCCCAGCATGTGGGTTTCGTGGACGAAACGTTATGTTACCACTGCTTCCTATGCGATGCTTGTTAATGGTAAGCCAGAGGGGGATTTTTTTCCAACTACAACAAGGAGTTAGGCAATGATCCCCCTTGCACCTATACTTTTTGTGATTGCTGCAGGCATCTTGTCTTGCATGGTTGGACAGGTGCGGCACACTGAGCTTACAACTGGCTATATGATTGAGGATATATGTATTCCCTTACTGCAATATGCAGATGACACCATTTTCTTTATCGAGGGAGGGAAGGAGGAGGCCAAAGGAATGGCAACAACAGTCGAACAGGGTTGATCCTAAACGTGAGAAATCTACAGCTATCTCTTTTGGTCATTCAGAGATTGATGCGTTCGCATGCTGTGAAGAATTGGGAACATATTGTGGCACGTTGCCAATCGACTAAGACTTAAAATTTCTGATTGGTTATCTATTGTTGAGAAGATGGAGAAAAAACCTTATGGTTGGAAGGCGGCTTTCTATCGCGCGATGGCCATTTGGCACTCGTGAAGGCGTTCCTAGCGGCTATTCATGTGTTTTATATGTCGTCTCGTCTTCTGTCAGTTGGCATCCGATGCAGATTAAAAATAATAATGAGATTTCTTTGGGGCAAGTCTGACAAGGATGGTTCAGGAAAACACTTAGTTAACTAGGATGGTTCAGGAAAACACTTAGTTAACTGGGATACTGTCACATTACCGAAGGATGCCGGTGGGCTTGGGATACCGAGCTTTTAAACTATGAATGAGGCCTTACTTCTAAAGTGGGTGAACAGAATTTGGGATCCAAGTGAAGAGTTATGTTGCCATCTCATCCGCAACATTTATAACATTAGTGCTCGGGACAATATGCCCCACCATTTGCTCTTTCACCATTCACCCTTTTGGAAAGGAATCCACCGGGTGATGTCTCATTTCCATGCACTTTTTAGACACGTGCTCGGTGATGGAAGATCTTTTGCATTCTGGTGTAATAAGTAGACATGAGAGGGAACACTTGCATTCAGATTCCCATGTTTATCGCTCTGACCGCAAATCGAGAGGCCAAGGTCTTTGAATGTTGGTCAGACGGCAACTAGATGCCATCGTTCCCCATGGATTTTTCAGATCAGTGTTTGGAGAAATTCATTAGCCTTCTTGACTCTCTCAGACCATGAAAGAACAACAGATGATCATGATAATTGGGTTTGGAAGGATGACTATTTTACAGTAAAATGGACCTACAAAGCAATCTCCATATCCCCCCTCCCCTAGCATGGACAGATGCCCTGATTCAAGATTGCAATCTAATATGGGAGTTAAAACAACCAAATAGAATTGGTTTTTTATGCGGTTGTTGCACAAAAGACGACTTATGACAAGAGACCGATGTGCAAAACATTTCTCAGATAATCTAACAGATGTCCCCTTTATGAAGCTCGAATTGAAACTGTGGCAACTTTATGAGCTATTTGGTTAGCATGAAATGGTGCACTTTTTTCTTCACATCGATTTTACAGTAGGAATGTAATTTTCCATTCCAAAACTCTACTTGAGTCTTGATAAGGGAAACGAATGAATTGATTTATGAGAGGCCCTAAGGTTCTCTTATATAAGAGAGGAACCTATTGGGCAAATTACAATAAAACGAAAAAAGAAATAGAAAATAAGCAAAAATAATAATAATGATAACAAATATCTCAACACTCCCCCTCAAGCTGGAGCATAGATATCGATCAAACTCAGCTTGGAACAACATCTCTGATAAGGCCCTCTGGCTAGAGCCTTAGTAAGAACATATGTTGTCTGGTCTCCAGAGCAGACATGTGTAGTGACGATAAGACCCTTTTGTATCATGTCATGAGTGTAGTGACAGTCCACCTCTATGTGCTTCGTCCTCTCATGAAAGCTTGGGTTATTGGCAATAAAGAGAGCAGCCTGATTGTTACATTCGAGGTGCATGGGAAGAGACACCTCTACAATTGGGTCAGTAAGAATATATCTGACCATATCATCTCTGTGCTAGCTTATGCCATGGTTATGTACTCTGACTCAGCACTCGATCTGGCAACCACAGTCTGCTTCTTGCTTTTCATGAAATTAGGGAATTCCCTATGAATACAACAAAGCCTAATGTAGACTTCCTATCCTTTGGACACCCAACATAATCTGCATCTACACATGCAGTAACTGAAAGAGGCGTGCCTCTGCTGAAAAGAAATCTCGAACCAGGTGAAGTCTTCAGATATCTCAGAATCATATCGACTGCATTCATATGTGCATGTCTGGGCTGCTCCATAAACCAACTCACTTTACTCACGGCAAAGGATATGGCGGGCCTGGCAATAATCACATACAGTAGCTTGCCAATGAACTCCTTGTACCTCCTCTTGTCGACCTCCTCAGTGTCATCATCATAGAGCTTCATACTCGAGACAATAGGAGCAGTGGCAAGTCTGCAATCTGCCATGTCTGTCTCTAAAAGAAGGTATGTAATATACTTCCTCTGGGTCATCACAAGACCTCGTTGGTTCTTGGTCCAAGGAGGAATGGTGATGCTTCCCAAGATGGCATGCCTCACACTGAAAGGAGGATCTCGTCGGAATCTGCGGGAGAACATGACACAGCTTCTGCAGAGGAAGGTGGCCAAAACGAAGATGCCACAAATATGGAGAGACTGATCCAGTAGGTATAGTAGAAGTGCCAACATGAGGAGATTGAACTAGTCTATATAGCCCCGTTGCTCACGGCCACATCCAACCACCCTGCCCGTGAGTATGTCTTGAGATACAAGAGACGAGGGGTCAAAAATGGCACGACAATGCAGATCCTTAGTAATCTGACTAATGAAAAGTAAATTCATTTGGAAGTCAGGAGCATATAAAACATTCTGAAGATGTATGGATGGCATCAAATGCACCTCCCCCTGTCTTGTAACAGGTAAGTGATCGCCATTAGCAACGATAACCCATCTGTCAGGTGGTATAGTCATGTCGGACCTCAGTTGTGCTCCGTCTCCACACAGGTGGTGTGAAGCACCAGAGTCCATAATCCACTCTGTCATGTCTGCACCAGTACTACCAGTAAAGGCATAGGCGATACCTGAGGAGTGGAAGAGGCTCTGGCTGCGATTGCGGTATCTGTAGTGGTGGTGCCAAAGGTCGGGGTCATGATCTCTCGAATACGAGAGACAATATCATCCAGTCGAGTATCAACTGGAGAAGCAGGAGTCTCTGAAGGCTCAATATGTTCTGCTACGCGACCTGAAACATGATATCCATGCTTCTGGTAGTATGTATCCTCTGCATGTCTCGGTCTACGAGAGAAGGTGCAAAGACCACGCAGACACCCACCACCTCTGTCACGAGGGGAGCATCCTCTAGACTGGGTCGGTCCTCCGCGGCCACGAGAAGCAGCCATAGCAGAAGAGGGTAGAGTGGTCGTAAAAGGAAAGATATTCCGGCTGAGACGGCTATAGGCCTCCTCCATGGGAGGTATGGTAGCCCCAGTGAGGAGCTGTGCACGCGCTGCATCATACTAAGTATCAGGGTCGGTCATGAATACCCCAACCATTGTGGAGTTCATGTAAGACTTTTGTTGCTCTCGAGATGTCGTAATAGGCATAAAGCTATGAATCTTCTCGAACATGCCATGGACTGAAGAGTAGTACACGTACAGAGGATGACCATTCAGCTTGGCGTTGTAGATATCAAACTGTAGCTGAAGAATCTTGGACGCATTCTTCGCTTGAGCAAAGGTGGAAGCCAAAGTGTCCCACATCGCCATGGCGATGGGCTGGTTCAGGATATCATTGGCTATCTCTGGGGTGAGGGTCCCACATAGCCAAACACACGCATACGCATCATCTTGCTTCCAAGAAGCATTCGTCCCGTTCTTATTCATTGGCTCTGCATCTACCAGGATGTGCTCCTTATTATTGCATTGCATGAGGGTGAGAAGCTGCAGGGACTACAACTCATAGTTGGTCCCATCCATCTTAGCGATGGGAGCCAGGCCCTTAAAGACTCTAGACAAGAAAATGGCACCCTTGTTCCCTGACATGATGATAAAACTGTCGAATTACGGAACTCAACTGGGAAGTAGACCGATATAAACGAGTCTATACAATCATATGGAGGATTAGTTGTATGTGTAGACGCATACAATCATCCTCATCAATCTTCGGTCTTTGTTACGGCCAGAAAACGTGATTTATAGGTCTAAAAACGTGTTTTCCGATCAAAATCAGACTGAACCAAACTGCAGATTGAGCCACAGAGATGCACAGAGTCGCACGATAAAGTCGGAGACGACCTGGGAAGGCCGAGGGCGACCTGCGACACGATCGAAGGGCGACTGCGGCGGCCTGCAGCGGTCAAAATCAGACCTGCGGTGGTTCTGTGGCGACATGGTGGGCTGCATGTGGCAGCCGGAGGACTGGAGGGTGGTTGCGGCAGCCTGGAGGGTGACTATCGGCGGCCTGCAGAGTGGTTGCGACGATCTGGAGGGTGGCAGGCCCGCAACGACGGCGTAAGGAGGGCAACGACGCCAGGGAGGGGAGCGACGAGAATGGTAGGATTAGGGTGGGATATGGAAACTCCGGTCTAGGACCGTCGCTCTGATGAACCAAATTCCTAAATAGTACCTTGGATTTACTTAAATCCCCAGGTACTACGAAAAGGCTTTTTTTACATGGGAGCTACATTGGTGTCGCATGTTTAATATGCTATACTTGTAAAAATTTTTTACCTGGGAACTACATGAGTACCGCATCTTGGGTATGCGATATATGTAGCGCATATCGAATATGCGATTTTCGACCTCAATAAACTACGCATATTAGGAAACCCTCCCCATGCCTCCCTCATTCTGTCCGCCGCCCGACTCCAACAGCTGGAGCTCGTGACTGCGGCCTCCCTCTCTCCGCCAACCTCCATTTTGAGCACCCCAAGCCCCGCGAAGAATTCCTTTTCCGTACATTCCTTGTTCGTTGCCGCCCTACCCGCCACCGCCTCTCACTAGGGCGCACCTGTTGTTGCATTCATTGAGATTTGGTAAAAAAAATTTGAAGATTAGATATTAGTTATATAATATGCATATTTATCTTCATTTCATGAATGTATTATTTTGACTTGTACGTTGTGTAACGTATTAGGTCAGAATGGAGTCGGTGTATTGTATGTTTCAGTTGAAGGGTATGCTTATTGTCTCTTCGACGACCAATGTACGTTGGTTTGGATTAATGCCTAATATGACGTTTGATGAGATGTTGAACTTAGTTTACCGTAAGTTCAACCTAGATGTCAATAATAAAAAAATGCGATTACTACATCGCATCCCTCGGGTCCTAGGGGAAGAGCCATCATTTTCGTCTAGCGTCGATGATGATGATGTACAAGGAGTTTTTGTGTATGCTCGGACTATTGGGAAATTGATGCCAACTGACATTATTGTTGAAAATGTATATGTGAGCGAAGTCCCCAATTTTGTGACTAATACGGGACCGTCTGTTGTCCCTAGCACACAACCAACAGTTGTCCCTAGCACACAACCCTCCTTTGACATTGATGTGCCTATAACGCGGCCATGTACGGATCAGGAATGACGCATGAGTAACGCTCTGCTGCAAGAGATTAATCATGCTTTGGATGATTTCATCCCTTCAGGAACCAATGATGACCTGGAAGAAGATAGTGAAGAAGATGTTGAAGATAATGTGGTAAACGAGAAGATCCGAGTCGATGAACAAATCACGCAACAGATTACACCCCGTTTACCTTTTTTTGGTGTGAGAGGATACAATACTCGTTCAACCTATGAGGACGACATTGGAAAGAAGTCTGGACTTGATGGCGTCATTGACATAATACGCAAGGGCAGACCCTTCAAATGTAGAGAAGATTTGATTTATGTTGTAAAGAAGTATCACATTCTGGCACACTACGACTTCACTGACAAAGAATCCACCAGCTTTATATGGTCGGTATTTTGTACACACAGATCGAATGGATGTGTTTGGTATTTACGAGGACATTTTAGGAAATTTGATGGTCTTTGGGTGATCTCTGAGGTTGTTGGACCGCACACTTGTATAAACCCTATAGTTAATCGGGATCATGCTCAGTTGAACTAAAAATTCATGTCCAGATCATTGCTATCTCTGGTGAGGGATGATCCTAATTTTCGTGTATCGAGTTGTAGAGCTCACATCCACGAGATGTACAACTAATAGGTTACCAAGAAAAGGGCTAGGGATGTTCGGATGAAGGCAATCGGAATAATATTCGGTGATTGCAAGAAGTCTTACGCAAAAATGCCATATCTATTGCATGCAATGAAGGCTACTATACCGGGAACTGAAATTGATATCGACTACAACGAACATCCAGATCCTCGGAAACCGCATTGCCGTAGATTTCAACGATGCTTTTGGGCATTTGGCCCTTTCATTGAGGCATTTAAATATTATCGCCCTTTGATTAGTATTGATGGGACCCATTTATATGGGAAGTACAAACATGTCTAAGATGCGTTATATGAGAAACTTCCTAGAATTGTTCTAGGAAGATCCTCATATAGCGCATATCTAACATTTGTTACATGAGAAACTTCCTGGAACAATCCCGGAACTATTCTAAGAAGATCCTTATATATCGCATACCCAAGATGCGCTACTCATGTAGTTCCCAGGTAAAAAAAAATATTACAAGTGTCGCACGTTAAACATGTGACACCACTGTAGCTCCCGTGTAAAAAAAATCATAGTACCTGGAGATTTAAGTAAATCCAAGGTACTACTTAGGAATTTTGCTCTCGCTTCGATACCATGATGAGGGAAATGAATGAATTGATTTATGAGAGGACCTAGGATTCTCTTATATTGGAGAGGAACCTATTGGGAAAATTACAAAAAAAGGACAAAAGAAAAACATAAGCAAAAAATAATGATAATGATAACAAATATCTCAATAAGTCTTGGCTTCTGTGAGTCTCTCTGTAACTCTTCTAGTTTTTTAGTACATCCGAGGCGGACACCGTAGCTCGTTTCCCCCTTTTTCGACTCAAAAATAATAATATCATGTGCTTATATTCATATGTAACTGTCTTTAAAGCATCTTTGGAATAGGTTTTTTTACATCCTTTTTCCTGCACGCAGACAAAAGCAACCCCCCTTGACACCCTTCGTTTGGCCCTGAGACAATTATATATCTTCTAGTATATATAGCTTTAGGGATCCATATTTACCTAGATATAAAGTGGGAAGGTCATGCTAGATGGATAAAGTAGACCAAAAAGCAAATGGAGCGGTCCACCTCTATGTTCTCGTAGTCCGACATCCGAGAATAAGGATGAAAAGAAACTACTAAATAAGGAATAAGGTGAATTGCCTTGTCCTTTTTTCAGGAATATGGTTATTGATAAATTAATTCATCTTTATCTTTAAATATCTTTCAAGTGTGAGATATGTTATTCGTGGAAAGATTTGTATACCGATGTTTCCAAATGATAATCACGATTGCAGGTTAATTATAGTGGGCAAAACCCAAAGTGGATGAAGCAACAAATTAGAAATAACAAGGGTTATGGCTTGGACAACATGAGAGGTATGACGGGAACCACAAAAGTACCAGAAAACCACAAAAGCCCACTTATTGCACGTCGACACCGCCACCAATGCCTACCTTTGACGAAGACGATGCAGGACCCTCGCAAGTCAACATGATAGACGAGACAAGTCATTTGTTACCCTTTCGTCTGCGTGATACAACGAGGACATGTCAACATAGCATAAGGCGTTGAGTTGTAAATTGTGTAGTTGTTCATGTGAGACAATATGATAATGTATATCACTGTGGACAAATTAATATATGTAATTTGTGTGAATGTGTTTGTGCATCGATATATAACCTTTGTGACTATGAATGTCTGTGCATCGATAACCCAGTTATGTGAATTGTGAATGTCGAGATCAGAATTCCATAGGAATATCGTGAATGCAAGTTAAAATGCAAGTAGGTTAAAACTTCAAGGAAATATTGGATTAAAAGTAAATCGATAAATCGTGTATGCAAGTTAAAATTGCTGGATAAGCAGGGTTATCTTCATATAACGCATGTTTAACATGCGTTATATGAGAAACTTCTTGGAATTGTTCCAGGAAGATCCTCATATAGCGCATGTCTAACATGCGCTATAAGAGAAACTTCCTGGAATTGTTCCAGGAAGATCCTCATATAACGCATATCTAACATATGTTATACAAGAAAAATCCTGGAACAATCCCGAAACTATTCCAATAAGATCCCCATATATCGCATACCCAGGATGCGCTACTCATGTAGTTCCCAGGTAAAAAAAATATTACAAGTGTCGCATGTTAAACATGTGACACCACTGTAGCTCCCGTGTAAAAAAAATTCCGTAGTACCTGGGGATTTAAGTAAATCCAAGGTACTACTTAGAAATTTGGCTCTCGCTTCGATACCATGATGAGAGAAATGAATGAATTGATTTATGAGAGGACCTAGGATTCTCTTATATTGCAGAGGAACCTATTGGGAAAATTACAAAAAAAGGACAAAAGATAAAAATAAGCAAAAATAATGATAATGATAACAAATATCTCAGTAAGTCTTGGCTTCTGTGAGTCTCTCCGTAACTCTTCCTAGTTTTTTAGTACATCCTAGGCGGACACCGTAGCTTGTTTCCCCCTTTGTCGACTCAAAAATAATAATAACATGTGCTTATATCATATGTAACTTGTCTTTAAAGCAAATTTGGAATAGGTTTTTTCACATCCTCTTTCTTGCACGCAGACAAAAGCCCCCCCCCCCTCATTTGGCCCTGAGAAAATTATATATCTTCTAGTATATATAGCTTTTGGAATCCATATTTACCTAGATATATAGTGGGAAGGTCATGCTAGATCGAAAAAGTAGTCCAAAAAGCAAATGGAGCGGTCCACCTCTAAGTTCTCGTAGTCCGACATCCGAGAATAAGGATGAAAAGAAACTACTAAATAAGGAATATGGTGAATTGGCTAGTCTTTTTTTCAGGAATATGATTATTGATAAATTAATTCATCTTTATCTTTAAATATCTTTCAAGTGTGAGATATGTTATTCGTGGAAAGATTTGTACACCGATGTTTCCAAATGATAATCACGATTGCGGGTTAATTATAGGGGGCAAAACCCAAAGTGGATGAAGCAACAAATGAGAAATAACAAGGGTTATGGCTTGGACAACATGAGAGGTATGACGGGAACCACAAAAGTACCAGAAAGCCACAAAAGCCCACTTATTACACGTTAACACTGCCACCAATGCCTACCTTTGACGAAGATGATGCAGGACCCTCGCAAATCAACATGATAGACGAGACGAGTCGTTTGTTACCCTTTCATCTCCGTGATACAACGAGGACATATCAACATAGGATAAGGCGTTGAGTTGTAATTTGTGTAGTTGTTCATGTGAGAAAAATATGATAATATATCATTGTGGACAATTTAATATATATAATTTGTGTGAATGTGTTTGTGCATCGATATATAACCTTTGTGATTGTGAATGTTTGTGCATCGATAACCCAGTTATGTGAATTGTGAATGTCGAGATCAGAATTCCATAGGAATATCGTGAATGCAAGTTAAAATGCAAGTAGGTTGAAACTTCAAGGAAATATTGGATAAAAGTAAATCGATAAATCGTGTATGCAAGTTAAAATTGCTGGATAAGCAGGGTTATCCTCATATAACGCATGTTTAACATGCGTTATATGAGAAACTTCTTGGAATTGTTCCAGGAAGGTCCTCATATAGCGCATGTCTAACATGCGTTATAAGAGAAACTTCCTGGAATTGTTCGAAGAAGATCCTCATATAGAGCATATCTAACATACGTTATATGAGAAACCTCCTGGAACAATCCCGGAACTATTCCAAGAAGATCCCCATATATCGCATACCCAAGATGCGCTACTCATGTAGTTCCCATGTAAAAAAATATTACAAGTGTCCCATGTTAAACATGTGACACCACTGTAGCTCCCGTGTAAAAAAAATCGTAGTACCTGGGGATTTAAGTAAATCCAAGGTACTACTTAGGAATTTGGCTCTCGCTTTGATACAATGATGAGAGAAATGAATGAATTGATTTATGAGAGGACCTAGGATTCTCTTATATTGGAGAGGAACCTATTAGGAAAATTACAAAAAAAAGGACAAAAGAAAAAAAAAGCAAAAATAATGATAATGATAACAAATATCTCAATAAGTCTTGGCTTCTGTGAGTCTCTCCGTAACTCTTCCTAGTTTTTTAGTACATCCGAGGCGAACACCGTAGCTTGTTTCCCCCCTTTTTCGACTCAAAAATAATGATAACATGTGCTTATATTCATATGTAACTGTCTTTAAAGCATCTTTAGAATAGGTTTTTACACATCCTCTTTCTTGCACGCAGACAAAAGCCCCCTCCTCCCCCCCCCCCCGGCACCCTTCGTTTGGCCCTAAGAAAATTATATATCTTCTAGTATATATAGCTTTAGGGATACATATTTACCTAGATATATAGTGGGAAGGTCATGCTAGATCGAGAAAGTAGTCCAAAAAGCAAATGGAGCGGTCCACCTCGAAGTTCTCGTACTCTGACATCCGACAATAAGGATGAAAAGAAACTACTAAATAAGGAATAGGGTCAATTGGCTTGTCTTTTTTTTCAGGAATATGGTTATTGATAAATTAATTCATCTTTATTTTTAAATATCTTTCAAGTGTGAGATATGTTATTCATGGAAAGATTTTTACACCGATGTTTCCAAATGATAATCACGATTGCAGGTCAATTATAGTGGGCAAAACCCAAAATGGACGAAGCAACAAATTAGAAATAACAAGGGTTATGGCTTGGACAACACGAGAGGTATGACGGGAACCACAAAAGTACCAGAAAACCACAAAAACCCACTTATTGCACGCTGACACCGCCACCAATGCCAACCTTTGACGAAGACGATACAGGACCCTCGCAAATCAACATGATTGACGAGACGAGTCGTTTGTTACCCTTTCATCTGCGTGATACGACGAGGACGTATCAACGTAGGATAAGGCGTTGAGTTGTAATTTGTGTAGTTGTTCATGTGAGACAAATATGGTAATGTATATCACTGTGGACAATTTAATATATGTAATTTGTGTGAATGTGTTTGTGCATCGATATATAACCTGTATGACTGTGAATGTATGTGCATCGATAACCCAGTTATGTGAATGTCGAGATCAAAATTCCGTAGGAATATCGTGAATGAAAGTTAAAATGTAAGTAGGTTGAAACTTCAAGGAAATATTGGGTTAAAAGTAAATCGATAAATCGTGTATGCAAGTTAAAATTGCTGGATAGGCAAGGTTATCCTCATATAACGCATGTTTAACATGCGTTATATGAGAAACTTCTTGGAATTATTCCAGGACTATCCTCATATAGCGTATGTCTAACATGCGTTATATGAGAAACTTCCTGGAATTGTTCCAGGAAGATCCTCATATAGCGCATATCTAACAAACGTTATATGAGAAACTTCTTGGAACAATCCCGGAACTATTCCAAGAAGATCCTCATATATCGCATACCCAAGATGCGCTACTCATGTAGTTCCCATGTAAAAAAATATTGCAAGTGTCGCATGTTAAACATGTGACACTGCTGTAGCTCCCGTGTAAAAAAAATCGTAGTACCTGGGGATTTAAGTAAATCCAAGGTACTACTTAGGAATTTGGCTCTCGCTTCGATACAATGATGAGAAAAATGAATGAATTGATTTATGAGAGGACCTAGGATTCTCTTATATTGGAGAGGAACCTATTGGAAAAATTACAAAAAAAGGACAAAAGAAAAAAAAGCAAAAATAATGATAATGATGACAAATATCTCAATAAGTCTTGGCTTCTGTGAGTCTCTCCGTAACTCTTCCTAGTTTTTTAATACATCCGAGGCGGACATCGTAGCTTGTTTCCCCCTTTTTCGACTCAAAAATAATAATAATATATGCTTATATTCATATGTAGCTGTCTTTAAAGCATCTTTGGAATAGCTTTTTTCACATCCTCTTTCTTGCACGCAGACAAAAGCCCCCCCCCTAGCACCCTTCGTTTGGCCTTGAGAAAATTATATATATTCTAGTATATATAACTTTAGGGATCCATATTTACCTAGATATATAGTGGGAAGGTCATGCTAGATCGATAAAGTAGTCCAAAAAGCAAATAGAGCGGTCCACCTCTAAGTTCTCGTAGTCCGACATCCGAGAATAAGGACGAAAAGAAACTGCTAAATAAGGAATAGGGTGAATTGGCCTATCTTTTTTCAGGAATATGATATTCCTTATTGATAAATTAATTCATCTTTATCTTTAAATATCTTTCAAGTGTGAGATATGTTATTCATGGAAAGATTTGTACACTGATGTTTCCAAATGATAACCAGGATTGCAGGTTAATTATAGGGAGCAAAACCCAAAGTGGATGAAGAAACAAATTAGAAATAACAAGCGTTATGGCTTGGACAACATGAGAGGTATGACGGGAACCACGAAAGTACCAGAAAATCACATGGAAGAACTATGAAGTAAGAAGCAATACTTCAAACCCATGTTCTTATGGTACCGAATTGTCGAGTTGTAGGTAGACAAATTATTTTACCTTCCGACATCTAATGTAACAATTATTAAAAACTAGCATCATGATGTATGTTTTCCCTTAACACTAATTACTACATAGAATATGTAGAGTACGTTATAGTTACGTTATTATAGTATTTTGTTATTTTCATGTGTAAGCTCAAAAAGATATATGTGTTGCCAAACAAGGCAAGTTCATTTCATCTCTAGAGTTTCCCCTCTATATATAGAGGACCCTAGAGCTCCGTAATAAAAAATTTATTTATTCACACCATGGTATTAAAAAACGTACCTCGAGGCGGCCGAGGCGTACGCCTCAAGGTCCATTTTAGCCTCGAGGAGTGCGCCTCGGCCCTGCCCAGTGAGGCGTGTGCCTTAGGTGGCTGAGGCGTTTTCCGAGGCATTTTGCCTTTTTGAAGTTTTTTTAATAAATTAAATGGTTCACATGGTGGTTTGAGAAGCTTATAAATATATACTCGTTTAGGGTATTGATTATGCAAGTTAAATGCCTAAATATGATGTTTCTTTCATGCCCATAACTTCATATTTACTATTAATTATGCCTAATTATTTCAGCAAACTGCTTCATATTAACTATTAATTATTTCTAACTATTAATTATGCCTAAATCTGATGTTTCTTTTGTGCCCAAAATAAAAGGATCCATAGACCCAAATACAAATAGAATCGCTCATGATATTTTTCCATCGACCCTCGCGCTCAGCCGTGCTTCAGCCGCGGCAGGCGCCACGCGCCCCCCTTCATGGCGGTCGCCCCCTTCGCGCCCGCCAACCGCCGCGCGAGGGCGGCGTCCTCCGTCGACGCCTCCAAACTCGCTTCTTGGATCATGTGGTTTCGTCACATGAAAAAAAAATTAATTTCCACTACATCGAGCAACTAGTGCGACTAGTCGCTCACGGTCGCATACGTCCCACAAAAGCAATATTTTTTTAATAAAATTAAAATTGAGTTCCGGTCTGGTTTAACCAGAATGTAGATATCCTATTGAACCAGTGGTCGGACCCACGGAATCTCAAAGTGAACCGAACCGTGAAACCCGGATAACCATTCGTCGATTATCATTTCTCAACAATATTATATATTATTATATGTTATTTTTAATATATTTAAATTATATATATATTAAAATAACATTATATATACAAACATATTAAAAATAATATATAATAATCGTATTGCACCTAGCAGCCCGGTAGCATCCGGAGTCGCTCGACGGAGTTGGCAGGTGGTGCGGTTGGTATTCTTGGTTTCTCACTTATACACAATTTTAAGGTTCAGATTAAAATTTGATGTGGCCGCATCGAATTTTACCTCGAATATTATTATTGTGAGAGTTGTTTCGGGAGGTGGTTCGAAGTTGGAGAATTTGGGCATATGATCTTTTTCATAATATGAACATATTCATTATTAGTCTCAAAAAGTTCATTACGTTAACGACACAGGTTCCGATCAGTACAATTTAAAAGTAGGGACCTATTCTGGAATCTGATCTATAGATGGGGACCTAAATTGTAATTTGCACCCTATAAATAAGGCCGATTATCGTTTCAAACTTTTCGAGGTAGCAACGTCCGCACCCTCCGATCCTCGCCAGAAGCCCTCCATCCTGGCCACTCATCTTGCGCACCATCGTGACCCTACGATCAAAACCCCAGGCATCATTACAACCGCACGCCAACACTTTACCTACACCCCCCACGTGGCTCCATCGTGACCCTTCGATCTCGCCCCTCTGATCTGATCACAGGCGCCCCATCGCGCCTCTGCTGTGGCATGAGCTGCAACAGACTCTGTTGCACGTTCGGGAGCCGCTCGATCTTTATCGAGCGGTTCTCACGAATTCGGCGCAAGATCGAATCCTCAATCAAATCGCCGCCCAAGATCGCAAACACCATCCCCGTCATCGGATCTTTCCCCAATCTCCTGCGATCATGGTCCCTCATCAAATCTCCTTTGAATCCATCATTGCACCTTCTATCTCCGGCGAAAAACTTCTCCTATTTAAACGATGCTGCCCCCAACCATCGCCTTCATCCGCCGTTCACCAATCTGGTCGTGACAGCCAAGAATCATCGGCGTGATACGAGGCGACTTGAGCAGGGATGGCTGTTTTGGCAGCCGTCAAGTCATCGATCTTCTGGTTCATCTCAACCATGTTCTTCATCAACTGTTCAAGGCAGGCCAGGGTCTTTCTTCGATCATTTCATCTAAACCACATCAAGTATGTAGGAATACCTCTAGAAGCGTGGTTGATCGAGTCTCTACGAGAAGAGACCTCCTGTCTCGAGTCCGATCTTCGGAGAAGACGCTTGCGAGCATGAAGATGAACCGTGTGATCCTCGCAATCCAAGATGTTGAATCCAAGCATGGAACTCCTGATCGCCCGCGTCCAGCAGCCACCGATCGCCACCAGCTACCGCTGCGAGGCCCACATCGACGCGCCGTCAGCCACGCCCGCAACCTCCTCCACGCGTAGTCTCTGCCCGCGTCGCCGCTCCTCCGTCCCCTTGTTGGCGGTTGAAACTAAAATTACTCAATTCAGACTTAATATGCTCAAGATATTAAAGAAATGGTGAAAGGGCATAATTGTAATAAAATACGAGGAAAGAAAAGATAATAATCATAAATAGGCCCTTGGAGGGACCTATTTCTAATTTGGAAAATTCGAGAGGGTCCTTATTGCAATTTGGTCCCCAAGCACAAAGGGACCTCTTTGTAATTTAATAAAGTTGCAAGGCTCTCCCAGTAAAATACCAAGGTATGGCTGAACAGATTGAGCCTCCAGCTGCTTCCTTTTTAGATCAACGTTTTGATGATCTTGTAGCTCGTCTGAGGGGTATTATACCTCCATCTGGTCCTGTGACGCCTTCGCAAATCTCCAAGAGCCAGTCCGATGTTATATCAAATCAAATACATGTTGCATTGTCATCAACACAATTTAATTTAACATAAATCAATTATTAAGAGATAACAAGATAACAAAAGAGAGGATAATTAATCACCCCTCAGAAATAGGGGGCGTCACCTATAGGTGACGTCACCTATTTTTGTGGTAATTATTTCCTCTTTATTTTATCCTACTAATCCTTAATAAATTACAATAATTATTATCGCAAAATTATCCACCAAATTAATTCCAAATTAATTTGTGAATATTTCAATCATGCCATTGAAAGATATGTGAATGATATTCACAACCCAAACTAATTTGTATTTTAGGGTTTTTACCTCTATTATTCCATCATATCTTATAGTTTTAAGCATTGTATGTTGAGCAGGGAACATATAATTACATTGACATATATATAGTTATAGTTTTATGCATAGTTTTCTATATAAACCGAGGCTTACGCCTCGAGGCTACGCCTCGCCTCGATTTCGAGGAAAACATCTCGTTCCGCCTTTAGTTTTTTCAAACCTTGATTCACACTTCCACATGGTGTATCCACTTAAATGGTCCACAGGTAGTGCAGTACGCCAACAACTCAAAAGATCGGGGTTCACATCATTCCTTTTGGGGGTTGCGTTAGATAGTCGAAAACTAGCGTAAAAAATAGTTGAATATTTCAACATGGATTTGAGAAAGAATTCATGTAGTCAACCCTACTTATGGCGGGAGAAGGCTTTGTTGTTTTAACATTTCTACATGGTATCAGAGGGATGCTCTTAGACTAGAGCTTTAGGCCCTCTTAAAACCCCATACCAACTATATGTCCTTCCCGCCACCAAAAGAAAAATCCCTCATCGACAATCATATCGACCACCGAAAAAGATAGGACCTTTGTCCTGACGGATCTACCATCGGGTCACACCTTTGACGACTCACTAAGTTGAGGTCCATAGAAGCAGCAACCCTATTGTGTCGTTAAACATGTAAGCCCATGGTGAACTATTATTGTTGAAGTTGTGTAACGGAAAAAAAGTATTATTCATCGTAGCCCTAGAGCTCTCTTATATAGGAGAAAAGCTCAAAGGGAAAATTACATAAAGAGACTAAAAAAATTGAAAATTACAAAAAAAACAACAGATAGATATAAATATCTCA